>JARDYJ010000001.1:137500-710000 GCA_029215755.1 Spea hammondii
TAATAAATATACACAGCGCATTATGATATAATAAATATACACAGTGTATTATGATATAATAAATATACACAGCGCATTATGATATAATAAATATACACGGCGCATTATGATATAATAAATATACACATTGCATTATGATATAATAAATATACACAGTGTATTATGATATAATAAATATACACAGTGCATTATGATATAATAAATATACACAGTGCATTATGATATAATAAATATACACAGCGCATTATGATATAATAAATATACACAGTGCATTATGATATAATAAATATACACAGTGCATTATGATATAATAAATATACACAGTGTATTATGATATAATAAATATACACAGCGCATTATGATATAATAACTATACACAGCGCATTATGATATAATAAATATACACAGTGTATTATGATATAATAAATATACACAGCGCATTCTGTTATAATAAAAATACACAGCGCATTATGTTATAATAAATATACACAGCGCATTATGATATAATAAATATACACAGCGCATTATGATATAGTAAATATACACAACGCATTATGATAAAATAAATATACACAGCGCATTCTGTTATAATAAAAATACACAGCACATTATTTTACAACAATATACATATAAGATTCAATTTTAATAAACATACACAATGCATTATGTTAGAATAAAATGATGTAACATGTTATTATTAACATAAATATACACAGTGTATTATGCTATAATAAATATACACAGCGCATTATGATATAATAAATATACACAGTGTATTATGATATAATAAATATACACAACGCATTATGATATAATAAATATACACAGTGTATTATGATATAATAAATATACACAACGCATTATGATATAATAAATATACACAGCGCATTATGATATAATAAATATACACAGTGTATTATGATATAATAAATATACACAGCGCATTATGATATAATAAATATACACAGCGCATTATGATATAATAAATATACACAGCGCATTATGATATAATAAATATACACAGTGTATTATGATATAATAAATATACACAGTGCATTATGATATAATAAATATACACAGCGCATTATGATATAATAAATATACACAGTGCATTATGATATAATAAATATACAGAGCGCATTATGATATAATAAATATACACAGCGCATTATGATATAATAAATATACACAGCGCATTATGATATAATAAATATACACAGCGCATTATGTTATAATAAATATACACATTGCATTATGATATAATAAATATACACAGTGCATTATGATATAATAAATATACACAGTGTATTATGATATAATAAATATACACAGCGTATTATGATATAATAAATATACACAGTGCATTATGATATAATAAATATACACAGCGCATTATGATATAATAAATATACACAGCGCATTCTGTTATAATAAAAATACAAAGCACATTATTGTATAATAAATCTGTAGAGCATATCATATCCAATGATGTTATAAATATTCACAGCACAGTATATATACAGGCAAACTTAAGACCCCGTTTAATGAGCTTTATGCGGTTTTTGTTTAAATTGTTTTATAAATAGCGATCGTGGATGTTTTCTGCCCCTTTTTTCTCTGTTATGTAGATCTCCCCCCCCCGTGTTGGCTCTTTTTCTAGGTTGTGGCCCCGTGTTTGAGTGCCGTGTAATGTGAGGAGATTGTATCCGTGCCCCACAAGGGGCTGCAGTCTGAAGAAGTCGTTGATGTAGAGACGCGTTCGCTGTAGTCGGTAAGGTTTGAATCGGTTCTGTACAGGTATACGGTTAGGATTGGTGTCGGTGAATTTCCTTCCCTTCATTCTCAGTTTGGTGTAATTATAATGAATATATCCTGCGGCCGGCTAACATTATCCTTTTATGAAATGGTGGGAAACTGTAGCAAATCACTTCCAAAATACTTTAATAATCTATCTATGCTGGAAGAAAAGATGAAAAAAGTAAATAAATAAATGCACACAAACCTACAGAAAAAATACAGAGCGATGCGTTGGTGGAAGAAGCCCAAAAAATCACGTTTTGGCTAAATTTATAGAGTTTGGCGGCCAAATAGCTGCCCCGTGATTGCCCAGCGATCCCAGTGAGCCCCCTGGGCTGTCTGCTTTCCAGAAATATATATCTGTTTGGGTGATAAATGTTTCCAACGGTCATCATTACCGTTTCAAATCAGCAAAATAACCATAAAACCTGCAAAAAAAGCAGCGAGTAACAATGTATCCCTCGTAATGTTTGCCCCATTACTGCCAGAAAGAGAATAGAATTCCGTCTCCTGAGTATCAGGTGCTTCCCAAATCAGGACTCCTCAAATACTACATCTTGGGAGAATTAACTTTAACAACAATTAACTGAACAATAAACGGATCGGCTCCCTAATTCCCTGCAAACGAACAAATAACAAGAAAATAATAATCCTCACAGCACCCAGCAATAGACTCTGATCCGGCCGGAAAAGACCTTAAAGGTTTCTTCTATCTTTACTGGATTTTTATTTTGTATCAAAAGTCATTTTGTAACATTGCAAACGTACAAAACCTCTATCGTTTCATTACCTTGAGATCACGGAACACTTGATGCAGCAGAGGTGCTGTCACAATGCCACGATGATGTCATGTCTTCATTGTGACATCACAGGTGCAGTACACAGATAGAGCACATCAGAGAGCAGAAGGACACTTCTACTGTAGACTCCTAACAGAGAAGATGCGGATCGTAGTAGCTTTGCTATTTGCTATTTGCTGTTTGACTTCTGAGACTTTTCCTGTTCCGCGCCCGAAAGGTAAAGAATCCGAATAACTCGAGATCCGGATAAAACTGGGGAATATCGGCTTTCTGGGTTAGATTTGAATCGCTCCCGGTGACCGCAGCAGATCAGCGGCAAATGTTTCCATGAACTATTTCTTGCTAGCGGGTTATATTGTTGAGTAAAAACAGCGGTATAATTCTCTTTGTATCAGTAGCTGCCGGAATCGCTGCCCTGCAGCTGCACTCGAGGCGGTTTGGTAGAAAAAATATCAGTTAAATCCGTTACAAACTCAATGAAAACAGAGCTCTTCACCTTACAACGGGCAACATATGATATTTAGAAATGTTTTTGGGACACAGAGGAATTGCGCGTCTCTTCCCGAGGTTCCTATGAATGAAGAAGTTTGTTGGCCGTTGATGACTCCGCTGTTGTTTGTTTTTGCAGGGACCGATGGGAATTTCCAGCCACGAGAATCCAACCCAATATCTAATGGTAAGATTGTACACCTAACAGAAAAAAAAGGGAGTTCTACACAAGCCCTTATATAAAATATATTATTTTATTATACAAAAATTTAGTTCATAAAAAACATTTCATTATATAGACAACAGAGGTTATAATAGGAAAATAATCAGAGCATATGGAGGCAATATGGCTATATATATATAAAGTGTCTTGAGTGCATGTAAACCATCATAAGAATTATAAAGTGCTGAATCATTCAAGTACAATTATATCTTACTCTATATAGAGTGCACCTATCCATTCTATAATCATACAAAATTGGCATGGTTCAAAATCCTCACTATGGAGTTAATAAATATATAAAGCACTTATTGACATTGTTTATAAATATTTAAGCAATTCCAGTGAATCAGAATAATAACTAAGAGCAATGTGCTCCTTACCCATATTGTCATCCACTTCCCCAACGCCGTTTCGGTTCTCCTTTTTCAAGGGGTCGCTGCTATTTCCTTATCTTGTACTACTATTTATACCCCTCCCCTCAGAAGTTTCGCGCCGAAACCTTAATTGGCGCCGGTGCTGCGCCTCCGCCCCTCGACTCACTGCCCCGCATCGGACGCCCCTCCCCATGGCACGCAAGCCCGAGAGTATATCTCCCGAGTCCGCGCGCCACGGGCGGGGCGCCCAACCGAGAGCAGGACCTCAGGACGGCCATCGCCGCGCCGGCGCACTAGGTTTCGATTCGGAACTTCTTAAGGTTGTACAACAGTTATATTATGCCAACATAAACCTTAAGTACATCTCCAAGAAATGAGCCCAATAAATATGTGCATATAAATATAAAGTGCATAGAGTTTCTATTCATAAATAAATATAATATATAAATAAATATGATTAATAATTAAAGTGATAAAGTGCAAAAAATACATATATCTTCTCTTGCATATAATGCATATTGACAAATCAATAAATAATGTGCATAATACTCTATATACATATGAATGAATTCATTGATCATAAGTTTAACTCGGGGATAATAGAAAGATATTGTATAGAGAACATGCAGCTAACATTCCTTTTTCCTGTTTATGTCACAAAGGATCTCTGGCGATCGGAGGATTCCGTTCACTGATTACACGAATGGCACAATCAGGTACGCTATGTGTTTTCTTTTAACATTAATGATAACCGTATGGAATAGCAAACTACACAATAATAGAAAATGCTCTCATAGTGGAGTAACTGGACCCGGAAAAAGAATCGTGTCATTTCTAACTCCTCTACACTAAGATAGAAGCACAACGTTAGAGATAAAAGACATGTTCTATTAATGCCTTCGGGGAGGGGAAGGTCTGGAAGCGACAATGTGTCCTACTTTCAGAAGAGGACAGAAATGACCATTTTCTCGTATCTCATTTAGTAGCAGATCCTATTTTTCTTTAAGCTTTAATATAGAAATCTGTCTGTGTGTTATATAAATACGTATAATCTCCACATTCTTCTTGTGCTAAGAAATATTTTTGCTCTCTCTACAGTTCATTCACGACCGGTGTTGAGGATCGTGGAGAACGCATTCATCTGTGTTATATGCGCGATGGCAACCGGACTGGGGGTCTATTTCTACGTACAGTAAGTTATACAAATTGTTGGAAATTCAAATGCTGCGGAGAGACATCCAACACAACGCACTATATAAAAAATGACCAAACAGCATGTATACTATACACGGGGAGAAACACTCCGATGCTGCTGGAATCCATTTCTTCCTTAACGGGTTTATTATTCTTATTTTAGGTTTCGCCGCTGTAGACAACGAAAAAACAGACCACCGGATGAAGAGTCCCTCCGCGTCTTAAGTTCCTTGGGTAACATATATTAACAATAATGAATAATAGAAAGAGTATACGTTTATTTTGACCGTATGATGTCATCAAACTTGGACTTTTAAAATTCATTGCTGGAACTAAACTCACCCGTCTTACTAAGAAATGATTTCACAATATAAATAGAATATCAATTATTTGCTACTGTTAAAAAAAATAGAAAATAAGGTTGAAAGTCACATTATAGGAAACATTTCTCTGAAGCTTGGGAATCATAGGGTTTTTACGTTTTTTATGTACACGTTGTCGAGGGACGATCCGTAACATATTAACCGATTTGCTTTCTTTTATTTTTTATTTGTTTTAGTAAGTCCATCAATTTCCAGTCTCCAAGAACAGGAGAATGAAGAAAGAATTGAAAGGAAACCTAAAACATCCAGCAGTTTCTTTCGGAATTTGATGGCATCGTCAAGAAGAGACCGGACTGACAGAAGGAAAAAGAAAATTTATGATGAAGAGGAGGGTGAAGAGGAGAGTGAAGAGCAGGACTATGAGGAAAAGGAGGAACGGGCGAGAAAGAAGAGAAAGGAGTACTATAAAGAAAAGGAGGAATGGGAGAGAATGGAGACAAAAAAAGAGAGGAA
Organism: Spea hammondii; assembly: GCA_029215755.1. NCBI lineage: Eukaryota > Metazoa > Chordata > Amphibia > Anura > Pelobatidae > Spea > Spea hammondii. Next base: position 143,214 of record JARDYJ010000001.1, read on the forward strand.
GAAAAGGGAGAAAAGGGAGAGAAAGGAGAAAAGGGAGGAAAAGAAGGAAAAGCTGAAATGGGAGAGAAAGGATAAAAAGGAGGAAAGGAAGGAAAAGGAGAAAAAGGAGATAAGGGAGAAAAAGGAGGAGAAGAAGGACAGGAAAGAAAAGGAGAAAAGGGAGAGAAAAGATAAAAAGAAGGAAAGGAAGGAAAAGGAGAAAAAGGAGAGAAGGGAGAAAAAGGAGGAGAAGAAGGAAAAGGAGAAAAAGGAGAGAAAAGAGCGAATGAAGAAAAGGAAAAAAGAGCTTAAAGAAAAAAGCATCAAAGAGATCAAAAAGATGCAACAGACGGTGAAAGCAAAATCTAAGGACGCCAAAGCCAAACTTCAACGCGAACAGCGGAAATTGAAGTCAAAGGCAAAAAAGAAACTGAAGGAAATGAAGAAAATGAAGAAACCTAAATAGAACATCGCCAAAAAACTGAAATCCAAGAAACTGAAAATACCAAAACTCAAGAAAAAGCGATTTCAGTTTGGAAAATTTAGGAAATGAAAGTCATGGAGGGCGAAGCAAACAGACTCTAAACCTGACTATGGTTTCCTAATCATCAAGGAAGCCAGAATCTCGTTTTAATGATGCCCGGCCCACATGCCAACTCTTCATTTCACTTCATTCACCCCCTTTCTCCAGCTGGATAATTCTCCATGAACTCTTCATTTCACTTCATTCACCCCCTTTCTCCAGCTGGATAATTCTCCATGAACTCTTCATTTCACTTGATTCACCCCCTTTCTCCAGCTGGATAATTCTCCATGAACTCTCGGACTGCTATCATTTGGAGAGTTTTCTATCCCAGCAGCGCTCCCTAAGCCGACCTCCTTCCATTCGCTCGATAACCTTGTATGTGGATCCGTATCGCCTGCTTTCACACAATCTGAATAAATCACATCCACTGAAACTCTCTGTTCTGGGTTTTACTCACCACTTCATAGAAAGCAATTAAGTTCGTCCGGCATAAAACTGAGTTGAATAATAATAATATTGTTTCGGACAGAATGCTGCCCTCTATTGGTTATACATTGAGTAGCGTTGTTCCATATGCTTGAAATCCAAAGTTATTATGCTACTCAATGTATCTTACCAATAGAGGGCAGCATTCTGTCCGAACACATATTAGCCATATATGCTAGTGTGCTCATTTGCATTTATTCAAATAAAATATATTCCCATGATCCTTTCGTGTAACGGTTTAATAAAAAAAAAAACCCAGCATGGTTGGGATGTCAGGCATGCCTTTGCCTCCTTTGCAAAGTTCCTTGCACATCATTGCATGTTTAACTCCAGTTTGGGGCAGGCCCGAGCCATATACCCCAGAACAGGAGGAGCCTCATTGCAAATCACCAGCACTTTCCCTTTGACGCTAGAGATCTATTTTATTTATTTATTTATTTTGTCCTTGTGTGAGAGTCCGAGGTCATGCTCTTTGGTCGTCTTCTGTCATGCGTTCATCAAAACGTGAAGAAAGGGAAAGTGGTGCTGTGATCCAAACTGTGGAGGCCACAGGTGAGCCGAGTCCCCAATCTTCATCTTCTGGGGCATCCCCTCCCCCCAGGCAGAAGCCATGGGTGGGCCAGATCTTCTAGGATCTTCCCAAAAGGAGATCCACTGAAGTCTTCTCAGCCTCCCGTATAAGAAACTCAGGCTCTCTGACAGCAGAGCCAGAGGACCAAGCTTTCCCTCCCTCGCAGGGACGCACTCGATCTTAGCCAAAAGCCTAGAGATTGCACGCATTGCACGCATTATTTTCTATTTAAGTTTATTATACAAAACTGATTATGATAAAACAGACATCAACCTGTTTTAGCAGGAATACATAGATCGGTAATATTGGTACAAACAGACGATAAGCAGTACTGCGACGCAGCGCAGGGCAATACACGTTACAGTACGACTTCAGTTACGGAAAGCTCAGTAGAAGCAGTGTACAATTACATTCCCAGACATGGCACATATGGTTAGCACTGTAGTGGAACATAACCTGGGGAAATGGGGGGGAAAGGGGGCCGAGGAGAATGGGGCTAGTCTTCAGCCTCTAGACTGTCCTTGAGAGAGTAGTCTCTCAGCAGGCTGTGGATAAGCCTGCGGCAGTCACGGACTGTAACATAGTAACATAGTTCATAAGGTTGAAAAAAGACCAAAGTCCATCAAGTTCAACCTATATACATATTGTGTCCCTACTGTGTTGATCCAGAGGAAGGCAAAAAAACCCTTATGAAGCAGATGCCAATTGCCCCATACCAGGGGGAAAATTCCTTCCCGACTCCAAATATGGCAATCAGAATAAATCCCTGGATCAACGTTCTGTCCCTATTAATCTAATATCCATAACTTGTAATATTATTGCTTTCAAGAAACACGTCCAGGCTCCTTTTGAACTCTTTTATTGAGTTAACCATTACCACTTCCTCTGGCAGAGAGTTCCATAATCTCACCGCTCTTACTGTAAAGAACCCCCGTCTGTGCTGGTGTAGAAACCTTCTTTCCTCCAACCGTAGAGGATGTCCCCTTGTTATAGATACAGTCCTGGGTATAAATAGGTCCTGGGAGTGATCTCTGTACTGTCCCCTTATATATTTATACATAGTTATTAAATCCCCCCTAAACGGTCTTTTTTCCAAACTAAATAACCCTAATTCTGATAATCTTTCTGGGTACTGTAGTCCTCCCATTCCCCTTATTACTCTGGTTGCCCCTCTTTGAACCCTCTCCAGCTCCACTATATCTTTCTTGTACACTGGTGCCCAGTACTGTACACAGTATTCCATGTGTGGTCTGACTAGTGACTTGTACAGTGGTAGAATTATTTCCTTGTCGTGGGCATCTATGCCCCTTTTGATGCACCCCATGATTTTATTTGCCTTAGCAGCAGCTGCCTGACACTGGTCGCTACAGGTAAATTTACTGTTAACTAAAACTCCTAAGTCCTTTTCCATGTCAGTCGTCCCCAGTGTTTTCCCATTTAATACATATTCCCAGCCTGGATTTTTCTTCCCCATGTGCATAACCTTACATTTATCTGTGTTGAACCTCATCTGCCACATGCCAGCCCAAGCCTCCAACCTATGCAGATCCATTTGTAATCGTGCACTGTCCTCTATTGTGTTAACCACGTTACAGAGCTTAGTATCGTCTGCAAAGATTGATACTTTACTATACAATCCCTCTACAAGGTCATTAATAAATATATTAAAAAGAATAGGACCCAAAACTGACCCCTGTGGTACCCCACTAGCAACAGTCACCCACTCAGAGTATGTACCATTAATAACCACCCTCTGTTTCCTATCACTGAGCCAGTTACTTACCCACATACACACATTCTCCCCCAGCCCAAGCATTCTCATTTTATGTACCAGCCTTTTATGTGGCACCGTATCAAATGCTTTGGAAAAATCAAGATATACGACATCCAGCGATTCACCGCGATCCAGTCCTGAGCTCACCTCCTCATAAAAGCTGATCAGGTTAGTTTGACAGGACCGATCCCTTGTAAACCCAATGCTGATATGGAGTCATACACTTATTTTCATTGAGATTCTCCAAAATAGCATCTCTTAGGAAACCCTCAAACAGTTTACACACAACAGAGGTTAAACTAACAGGCCTATAATTCCCCGGGTCACTTTTTTTCCCCTTTTTGAATATTGGCACAACATTTGCTATGCGCCAGTCCTGGGGAACAGACCCTGTCACTATAGAGTCCTTAAATATTAGAAATAGGGGTCTGTCTATTACATTACTTAACTCCCTTAGAACGCGGGGGTGAATGCCATCTGGACCTGGTGATTTGTCTATTTTGATTTTTTTTAGGCGGCACTGCACTTCTTCCTGGGTTAGACAGGCGACATGTACTGGGGCAGTTATCTCATCCTGCTGTATATTACCTGGCATTTCATTTTCCTCTGTGAATACAGCAGAGAAGAATATATTTAATAGATTAGCTTTTTCCTGATCCCCGTCTATAACTTCTCCCTCATTACTTTTTAAGGGGCCAACGCTTTCATTTTTTACCTTTTTACTATTTATATAGTTAAAGAACATTTTGGGGTTTGTCTTACTCTCTTTGGCAATGAGTCTTTCTGTCTCCACTTTTGCTGCTTTTATCTGATTTTTACATATTTTATTTTTTTCCGATAGCTTTTTAGTGCTTCCTCACTGCCTTCCTGTTTTAGTAGCTTAAATGCCTTTTTTGCCATTTATTACCCCCTTTACATTTTTATTTATCCACATTGGTTTTCTCTTGTTCCTGACTCTTTTATTCCCATACGGTATGTACCTTTCACAGTGAGAATTTAAGATATCCTTAAAGATCTCCCATTGAGTGCCTGTACTCTTGTTTTTGAGGACATTTTCCCAATTTACAGTGTTAAGGGCTTCTCTTAGTTGATCAAACTTTGCCTTCCTAAAGTTCATGGTTCTTGTGGCTCCTCTAAGAGTTCCCTTATTGAAGGACAAGTTATAATGTATCATATTGTGATCACTATTTCCTAGGTGCCCCCTGACCTGCACATTAGTTACTCTGTCAGGTCTGTTGGTTAATAGTCCAGTAGGGCGCCCCCTCTGGTCGGGTCCTGTACCATTTGGGACAGATAATTATCCTTACTTATAGTCAGAAACCGGTTTCCTTTATGAGATTTACAGGTCTCTGTTTCCCAGTTTATGTCGGGATAGTTAAAGTCCCCCATAATAACCACCTCATTGTGATTTGCTGCCTTGTTTATTTGCTTTAATAATTGATCTTCTGCTGCTTCCATTATATTTGGTGGCTTATAGCAAACCCCGATCAGTATTTTATTATTTTTCTTTCCATATATTTCTACCCATAATGACTCCACATTATCATTTCCCTCACATATATTCTCCCGCAGTGTGGCCTTTAGGCTGGACTTTACATAAAGGCAAACTCCTCCCCCTTTTAGTTTTTTTCGATCCTTCCTGAATAGACTATAACCCTGTATGTTAACCGCCCAGTCATAGCTATCATCCAACCATGTCTCTGTTATACCCACTATGTCATAGTTTTCTTCAGACATTATTAACTCCGGTGCGTCAGTTTTATTGATCAGACTTCTGGCATTAGTAAGCATACAATTTAGAGGTGTATGGTTTTTTTCCCTATGAAGCCTATCCCTATTGACTATTCTAACCCCTCCCTCCGCTCCACCCCCAGGTACATTTATAAGCCCCAGCTTTCTATCTACACTATCTTCCCCTTCTATATTGTAGTTTCCCTCCCCCCCTTTACCTAGTTTAAACACTCCTCCACCCTTCTGGCCATCTTCTCCCCGAGCACAGCTGCACCCTCCCCATTGAGGTGCAGCCCGTCCCTACCGTAGAGCCTGTATCCGACAGAGAAGTCGGCCCAGTTCTCCATGAACCCAAACCCCTCGTTCCTACACCAGCTTCTGAGCCACTTGTTTAGCTCCCTAATCTCCCGCTGCCTCTCTGGTGTGGCACGTGGTACAGGTAATATTTCAGAAAATACTACCTTGGAGGTCCTTGCCTTAAGCTTGCTACCTAAGTCCCTGAAATCATTTTTAAGGACACTCCGCCTACCTCTCACTTTGTCATTGGTGCCAATGTGCACCATGACTGCTGGGTCTTCTCCAGCCCCCCCCAGTAATCTGTCAACCCGATCCGCGATGTGCCGAACTCGAGCGCCAGGCAGACAACACACTGTTCGGCGATCCCTGTCTTTGTGACAGATCGCCCTGTCTGTCCCCCTAATAATTGAGTCCCCCACTACCAGCACCTGTCTGGCCTGCCCTGCGCTCCTCCTTCCCTCCTTACTGGAGCAGACACCCCTCTGGTGGTCAGAGGCAGTGACTTGCTGCAGTACTGCTAACTCTGAACTAACATCCCCCTCATCTGCCAACCGGGCAAACTTGTTGGGGTGTGCTAGATCAGGACTAGCCTCCCTGGCGCTTTTCCCCCTACCCCGCCTTCTAACTGTAACCCAGCTAGCTGCCTGACTGTCCTGTACCTCCATCCCGCTATCCTCCCCCACCTCTACCCCCGAGAGAGCTTGCTCAGTGAGCAGCAGACTCCTCTCCAAGTTGTCAATAGATCTCAGTGTTGCCAGTTGCTCCTCTAGACTCAGGATTTGTGCTTCCAAATGAGCAACCAACAGTGGGCCTCATTACATTCAAGTTAGTCGATGATAAGAGTTGCTGAACCTTGCTTCATCTGTCTGAAAGGTTCAGGGACTGGCTTTATGGGGCCAGTGGGCCAGTGGGCCAGCGTGGGGGGCATCCTGCCCTCCACCACCATCTCCTCGTACAGGTCGAGGAGGTCCGGGCCGATGAGGTCCCACAGCGTTGTGTACAACTCGGCTGGGAGACCATCACTGCCCGGTGTCCTGCCCTTCCTGAAGGATTTGGCGGCAGACTGCAGCTCCTCCAGCGTCAAGGGGGTGTCCATGGCTGCACGACCTGCGGGATCAATGGTGTTAGTGATACCTGACAGGAACCGTTCAGCAGCCTCCGGGTCTGTGTCTTTGGGGGAGTAGAGATCTCGGTAGTAGTCGACGACCACTTTCTGGACCTCCTCCTTCCCCTGTCGTACCACGCCTTCGCTGTCTCTCATTTCCGTCAGAGGCGTGTGGGCGGAGTGGAGCTTCCTGAAAAAGAAAGAGTTATATTTCTCACCCTTTTCCAGGTTCTCCACCTTGGAACGGAAGACGACTTGCTTGGATTCCTCCTCAAAGTGCCTTTTCAGGCCCTCCTTGGTCTCCTCCAGCTCCTCATCCAAGTCCCATCCGTACTGTTGGAGGTCCAACAGGGACTGCAGCTTGCGTTGCAGCCGTCTGAATTTCCTCCTTCTCTCACACGCCTGGAGTCTTCCTTTAGCCTGAAAGAAAGAGCGCAGCTTTACTTTAGTAAACTCCCACCACTGGGCTACAGTGGGGAACTGTAAGGCACGTACCGCCCGGCGTACGGTACGTGCCATTCATGGTCCGGGACTTACCTCCCGTGGCAGACCGCGTCTGCTCGTGACAGGCTCCCGGTCCCTGTCGCCGGCTCGGGCAGTCTGTTCTTCACTCCCCGCGTCCACGCGGGGAGCTGGGGAGCACGCCGGCGACGCGGCTCTGGTCCCCACGGAGGGGGCGGCGCTCCAGCACGCCGCTCTAAGTTCCTCTCCTCCTGCTAACAGTATGCAGGGGGGAGGGGGAGGAGCGGAGAGAGAGGCTTCCCCTGGAGGGGCGGCACCTCTGGTGCCGTCTCACAGGAGAGAGAGGGTTGGGGGCGGAACCGAGGGCGGAGATCCAGACGTGACGTCAGACGCCACGTCTGGGATCTCAATAAAACCCTCAAGCTCCCTTATGTCGGCGCTCAGATATTCTGAGACGCTCTGTGCCCTACACAGCGTCTCCTGTACTGTGCTCCTTTACCCATTTGTCTCCTGATTTGATCTGTTACCTGACCCTTGCCTGTGACCCGTTTATGCTACCTTGCCGCCTGGACCTGACCCTTGCCTGTGACCTGTTTACGCTACTTTGCCGCCTGGACCTGACCCTTGCCTGTGACCTGTTTTCGCTACTTTGCTGCCTGGACCTGACCCTGGCCTGTTACCTGTCTATGCTATTTTGAGTACTGCCTCTACCTGAGTTTTCTACTGCGTCCTATCTCTACTACTCTGGACTATTCCGGTTACCTCCAGTAGTCCTGCATTCTGGGCTCCTTCTACCCTGCTAACACAGACACTTGCTGGTGTCTGACAGGAACAGATACTTGGTACTGACACAATCAAAATATACATTACACAGCTCATCCTAATTTCCTGCCTCTCTAACAGGGCGCAGTTCAGCTTCCAGGAGCCTGGACCGGAGCACTGCTGATTTTTTTGTATTTAAGTTTATTATACAAAACTGATTATGATAAAACAGACATCAACCTGTTTTAGCAGGAATACATAGATCGGTAATATTGGTACAATAAGACGATAAGCAGTACTGCGACGCAGCGCAGGGCAATACACTTTACAGTACGACTTCAGTTACGGAAAGCTCAGTAGAAGCAGTGTACAATTACATTCCCAGACATGGCACATATGGTTAGCACTTTAGTGGAACTTAACCTGGGGAAATGGGGGGGGAAAGGGGGCCGAGGAGGGTGGGGCTAGTCTTCAGCCTCTAGACTGTCCTTGAGAGAGTAGTCTCTCACCAGGCTGTGGATAAGCCTGCGGCAATCACGGACTGTGACCTGCTCCCTCCTCAGCACCAGGCGGTTCCTGGCAAACCATAGAGCGTCCTTTACACAGCACATGAGACGCCAAGCATCCTCAATGGCGCTCTCCGTGTGTGTTCCTGGAAAAAGTCCGTAAAGTACCGAATGGTAGGACAGGTACTTTCTCTCGATAGAGTCCTTGAGATCCAGCTCCAGGGCTCTGAACCAGGCCTGTGCAAACGGGCACTGCCAGAACAAGTGAAGGGAAGTCTCCTCCTCCACAATGTACTGTGGGCAGTGTCAATATCTGCACAGCCCCCTGGCATGCATAAATGTCCTTAGGGGGAGGCCTCCCTGAATGGCCATCCATGCAATGTCTTTATGCCTGTTGGTTAGCCTGCTCGACGACACGTTAGCCCAGACAGTCCTGGCTGTGGCGTCGGGGAGCCCTGGGATGTTCTCGATAGTGTCTTTGGCTCTGATGAGCTTGTGGATCACACGGGGTAACCACAAATCTGGTTTAACTCCCTCCAGTTGGTGCTCCCTTACAAATTTGCCCACGTCCGAGTAGAACCAGGGCATGGTCCAATTGTAAGGGACGGAGCTGTCACACTTTTCCCACTTGAGCTGCCTCCACAGGGGCAGCAGGAAGAAGCGAGACCGGGGTGGACGATCCGCCCGATGACTTTCTTCAACCTGGTGGCTAGTACCTTGGCGAGGATCTTGTAGTCCACGTTCAGGAGAGAGATGGGACGCCAATTTTTCAGGTCGCATCTCTCCCCCTTCCGCTTATACAGGATCGTGATCATTCCCTCTCTCAGAGTGGGCCCTGGGTTTGTAGAGACTTCTGTGGCTACCCCCAGCAGTATCATCTCATCACTGGTTGAGGGGATTATCTCCAGCAGACAGCCAGGATCTGCCACCAGGGAGTGACTGCCATTGTTTTAATTTAATATCAGATCCCTCCACCTCATGGTCCATTGTATTGTTAATCCCGTTACTGCCCCTGTTGTCTCTGGGAGGCAGATCAAGGGGGCGGTTTGTGTCCCAATATCTTGTTTTTATGTAAATATGTGTTGTTGTGGATATATCCAGCTCTGTGTGTCTAAAATAAATCAGTCTTCGTTTGGTTTTACCCTACACTGAGTCTCGGCGAGTGACTGGGGAACCGAAGAAAGTGTGTTGTCCCAGGCTAAGGGAGCACAAGACAGCGGAGGTAGTCGGTCGGACTAGCCAGCTCTGTGACATTGGTGGCAAGCGGTGGGATTTCTTCTTAGTCTGAGGGACACTTACTTTCTGCCGGGATTGACCGACAGGACGGCAGACTTCGGTCGCCTCGACGAGGACATGGATGTGGTATCAGAATTCCAGGGGCTGCTGCGGGTCATCCTCTACTGCTACACCACTACTCTGCCTATAGAACAATACCAGAATCTGAGGCAACTGGTTCGACGGTCACTATGGCAGAGGGCTGTTATATGCCGGGGTCGGTGTCTTCCAAGCTCCGAACAAAAGATTAGAGACCAACGGGAACTACGGATGTCATTCCTGGGACAGCAACCCCAGGAGCAATGGGTATCCGAATTGGACAAGCTGGTCCAACAGGAGGTAGAGCTGGAAGATCACTATAGGGCTCTGCAGTGGTATACAGAACAAGCATATTGGGGAACTGCGAAAGAATGTTCTCCAGAGGGCTATGACTTTGGTGGCCCAGGATTATTATGGGATAGTCTTCAGGAGGATCCGGACTTCGGCAGCACAGCGGAGTGGCGGATTGAGGACATCTGGGATTTCAGGGAGTGGGACCTCCCAGATGCACTAGGACTTAAAGGTGATTTAGACTTTTTAATTCCACAGGAGTGGGAACTGGAAAAGGTGTATAAAAAACTGTTCGACCGCGTTCAACAGAATGCCCCGGTGTCCAGGGAATTTGTGGATGTTATTGAGTGGTCATCTGAGGATGTTAACCCAGACGGGGTGGATGGGACTGCGGTCTCCACCCCTGAGTCACAGGGATACTGGGCAGCTAATCCAGATCCGATACCAGAGCTATGTGACTTTACGCCACAACCGGATCCAGAGATTGTGGATCTAATTGATTTTAGATCTGAGGATGTTGGTCCGGGAGGGCTTGCAATTGGCTTCCCTTCCCAGGGAAAGGAAGAAAGTTTTCTGGGGGTAGTGGATGGGACTGCGGTCTCTACTAGCACCCACCCAGCTGAAGAGCTGGCAACAGGGCAGAGCGCTGCTGGCTAGACTTGGGCACCAGGGGGCTCTTCGTGTTCGTCTTCGTGCTCGTCTTCGGGGGGAAAAAAAACCTTCGTATTCCGCGAATATTCGCCCGTTCCTGTCTTCTCTTCGGGCGAATATTCGCTGACATTCTTCGTGCTCGTTTGATGTTCGTTTCCTTCCCGGTTGCCTAGCAGGGGTTAATACGGGGTTAACAACAGATCGGAGCAGCAGCAGCTGCCGTGAAGGTACGTGTGTGCAACTCTATTGGTCGTTTCGGCAGGGGGCTGGTCTGGCATCAACGAGTGAATTGCAGAACGCACTTCATTCGTTGATGGAAGGCAAGCCCCTTGCCGAAACGACCAATAGAGTTGCACACACGTACCGAGGTATACTGTACACAAAATGACCTAGAGACAAATGCTACAAGGAACTTGGCCTCCGTTTATCATACACAATCACACATCCATAGATGTTTAATAAAAGAATAGGGATTATTTTACATTTTTAAATTGATTTTGGACCACTTGTAATACATGCCTAACATTTGCTACCTATTTACAATGGCATACTTTGCAACAACCCAACTTTTACTGGACAGGACTGGAAAAAAGCAGGACTGTCCACCAAAATCTTGGGTGTGTTGGCAGGTATGCGGATGGAAAAATGAACTAAAAAATAGCTTAGGGTTAATGTACGGTTATGCTTAAGATTAGTAGCAGTGCACTGGTTTGGTTAAAGGTGTAATATGTCTAAATAATAATTTAATTTTAATTTTAATGGGTTTTTTAAAAAAAAATTAGGGGTTTATTTAAATGTATTTTAAAGTTAGATTTATTATTTAGTACTTTATTATATTTATTTAATGTTTATACTAGTGCTACCTACCGAGCTATAACTACCTACGTGTATTTGCATACCTAGTTTAGCTAAATTAGATGGGACAGGACTGGAAAAAAGCAGGACTGTCCCTGAAAAAGTTGGGTCTGTTGGCAGGTATGTGGATGGAAAAATGCTATAGGATGAAGTGTGAGTTATAGCGTTAATGCTAGTGAGTGTAGAAGTGAAGGCCAGGACAAATAACAAGAGGAAAGGTCCTTGGGATTTGTGCATTGTACGTGTGTGTTATGTGTTATGTCACTGTGTTATATGTGTTATGTGTGTTATGTGTGTTGTCACTGTGTTATATGTGTTATGTGTGTTATGTGTTATGTCACTGTGTTATTTGTGTTATTGTGTGTGTTATGTTTGGTTGGTTGGTTGTGTATCAGAAGGAAAATAATGAAATGGAAATGGAAAAGGAAATGGGAAAGGCGAATGAGCGGGCAATTGGCGACCCACTCACCTGTTTCACCCCAGGGCAAAGCACCCAAACACTGTCAGTCTTAGACGTTTGGCAGCGGACTTCCAGAGCTCAGACACAAGGCCCTAGCGTAAGCTGGCCACTCCGGCGGAGGTAGCAGGCGTTGCCACACCGCAGACAGACGCAGCCAGGGGGGAGAAACTGCCCTTACCATTAGGGACATTTTGGGCATGACTCTAGCCAGGAAGCAAACTGGCAGAGAAGAGATGCTGGCACCACAACCAGCAGCATTGAAAAATGGGAAAGGCGAATGAGTGGGCAATTGGCGACCCTCTCACCTGTTTCACCCCAGAGCAAAGCATCTAAACACTCTCAGCCCTTGGCGTTTGGGAGCGGACTTACAGAACTCAGACACTAGGCCCTAGCGTAAATTTGCTACACCGGCGGAGGTAGCAGACGTTGCCACACCACAAACACGTGCAACCAGGGGGAGAAACTACCTTAAACATTAGAGAGAAAAAAAATTAACTTTCCAAGCTAAGAGCTGGGTAACCCAACTTGGGCAGATTGAATTTAAGAAAGGCAATCTGCTCCATCAGATGAGGTGCCATGCGTGCACTCAGCATTACAAGCCAGCACCGAGACCGAACAGGAAGACTCGGCGCAGAGGAGAGAGAGAGGGGCGCCGAGCGGGTACTGATAGCTTGGTAAGCGAAAACCAACCGTGGCCCTTTCTCTCTCTTTCGCTTAAAAAAAAAAAAAATAAAAATAAAAAAAAAGGGCTTGGGGCGGCAAAGTGCCGCCTGGAGCGGTTGCCCCACTCGGCTCCATTGTCGGGCCGGCCCTGCTCGTGACTAGTAGTAGTGCGAGCAGGAAGAACAGACTCTGCACTTGGCCTCTCAGTCTCAGGCTCCTCTGCTACCTCGCTAGGTGGAGTTCCACTATGTGTAGCCCTCTCTCTAACTGTCTTTACAAAAATTTTGTAAGGACTTGGTGGCTTGCTAGAGGTACTAGGAGGACATGGCGTGGCGGTACCAGTGGGAACAGTAGACGCAGCACTAGTGGTGGTAGAGGCGGTAGAGGTGGGGGTGGTGGTGGTGGTGGTTTTCCCTACAAAGGAATGTGATCGCTTTGGTTTGGGACCCCTCTGAGTCTTGCTGGTAATTTGGCTCTGCTTGGTACCTTGCATGCTGCTCGTGGATGGGGAAGATGCTGCTTGGGGCAAAAGGCACTTCTTTTTAGTCACTGGGCTAGTAGAAGTACTAGTTGTGCTACCCTTTAACTTTGAACGTGCTTCTGGTGCTTTAGGCTTTCCGTAAAAAACCATAGAGCTTGTGGGCCTAGCCGCACTACTACTGCCTGCTTTTGGTGCCTTTCCTTTACTTGACGATCCTTCAAGCAATGCTTCCCCAAATGATAAGCGAGAGCTTGGCCTACTTGGCCGACTAGACTGACGCAAAGGCTGCATCTTAGAACTGCTGGTGGTGCTGGTGGTGGTTGTGGTTGTGGTAGATGGAGCTTGTCCCTCCTTAGTCCCAAAAGGAGGATCTATTTCAAATTGTGTGTTGTGTGTGTAGTGTAGTGTTTAAAAAAAAGGGGGGGGGATAAAAAAATTAAAGACTTTGAATTTACACGGGCCTAAGAGCCTATCCTACTACTATGCTAAACCTAAAGCTATATTAGTATTCTAGTCTAACTCTAGGCAGACGCTCTCAAGCCCACTAAGCTAAAGTGAGGTTAAGTTATATATAATATTATATAGATTAGAATTACTTATATTAGGGATTATAGATAGACTATAGTTTATGAATTAGAAAGAATTACTTATATAGATTATAGATTCTGAATTAGAATTTATATTATATTATATATTATAGATTAAGAAGATTAAAGATTAGAATTATTTTAGTACTACAGCTATTAGCTTGAAGCTTTGCTTAGTACAGTTGTTGTCGTCACACAGTCAATTTTTCTTGAAAAGAAATTAGAAATAAAATAAAATGTCACAGCAAAACAGTTAGCTTCACTGCTTGCTGAAACACACAGCACTTATGCGGCTGCACTCACTAGCCCAACAAGTTCACTTCACTGATGGCCTGAGGTGAGCAAAACAGTAAGGGTACTTTTAATAAAATTGAAATAAAATGTAAAATAAATGAGAAAATCTTTTCAAAACAGTTAACGTCACTGCTTGCTGATCAAAAAAGAACACAGCACTTATGCGGCTGCACTCACTAGCAGGGGCGTAACTAGACGCCTCAGGGCCCGGGTGCGAGAATCTGTTAAGGGCCCCCCCACCGCCTCACCCCCCCCCAAAAAAACATGATCCTTACCCAACAATTTTTTTTCAACTAATTCAACAAATTCAATTTACATATTGAATCATATCTGTAAAAAAATCAAAGAAAAAGGGGCGCATGTACAAAGGGCATAATCCAGGGGTGTCCAAGTTTTTTCTGCAGTGGGCCACTTCATCAGAATTGTATACGTGCGCGGGCCGCACTCATTTTTCACTGTGACAAAAAATATGGCCTTTAATAAAATATGCAGATTAAAATAAAGTAAAATGACACAAAACCTTTACTCTTCCTCTCACTGATTTCTGGGCCTTCAGGATTCCCTAGATTTATTCTAGGGATGAACTAAAATGAAAATTCTGGACCAAAACATTCAGGGTTCACTTAGCCAAAACCGAAAATGACCCCCACCTTTAAAAATAATAATAAAAACTCACATGTTTAATAAAAGTAGGTAACACACAATTGGACAAAATTAGCAATATGACTTGGCATGATAGGAGTGTGATTGCTAACAGCAATCACACTCCTATCATACCCAGGCAACCAGTAAATGCTGGTACCTAGGCATGATGGGACTGTGCTCGCTGTGATTGCTCTTAGCAATCACACTCCTATCATGCAAAGTCAGCCAGTACATGCTGGTACAGGGTGGCTGTAAGTGATGTGCAGACCCCATACTGCTGGCAGCATCACTACACAAGGGGGGCAGCTAGCTAGGTTTCAGCATGTACTGGCTGACTTGGCATGATAGGAGTGTGATTGCTAACAGTAGTCACAGTCCCATCATGCCTAGGTTCCAGCACTTACACATCCATCCAGTAAATGCTGGAACCTAGGCATGATGGGACTCTGATTGCTGTTAGCAATCACACTCCTATCATGCCAAGTCAGCCAATACACGCTGGTACAGGATGGCTGTAAGTGCAGACCCCATACTGCTGGCAGCATCACTACACAAGGGGAGCAGCTGGCCAGGTTTCAGCATGTACTGGCTGACTTGGCATGATAGGAGTGTGATTGCTAACAGCAATCACAGTCCCATCATGCCTAGGTTCCAGCACTTACACATCCATGCTATCACACACACACACACTCATTTATTCATATAATCATTAATTCACAGATTCATTCCCTCGATCACACACACTCATTCAAACACCCTCCCCACCCCCTTACCTGCACTGCAGCTCCCTCAATGCCGCTCACAGACTTCAGCAGGGGGCGCGGCCTCCCTCTGCCTTCTCTGCTAAAGCACAGAGGAAGTAGGATGTCACGTGAACTCCGCTTCCTCTGTGCTGTCCAGAAGACCCTCCCACAAGTAAGTAGCAGGGCTTGAGGTGCGGCTCGTGTAAGATCGGTTGCCCTGGCTGCCGATCTTACGCGGGCCGCACCTCGAGGTCTCGCGGGCCGCATTTGGCCCGCGGGCCGCATGTTGGACGCCCCTGCCTTATTTTAAAAAAAAACGTAAAAAAGATTTCGGGCGGCCCCTTGGCTTGGGCCCCCCTGCCGCCGGGGCCCGGTCGCAGTCGCGACCCCTGCGACCCCTGCGACCCCGGTAGATCCGCCACTGCTCACTAGCCCAACAAGTTCACTTCACTGACAGACTGAGGTGAGCAAAACAAATGAAATAAAATGAAAGTGTTACTCACCTGCCCTCGGCTCCCATGTTGCCGCAGCAGCCTCCACGCAGGAGAGGGAGACCCCCCTCCTGTGCATGGCCATCTCCGCAGCAGCCTCCACGCAGGAGAGGGAGACCCCCCTCCCGCGCATGGCCATCTGCGCAGCAGCCTCCACGCAGGAGAGGGAGACCCCCCTCCTGCGCATGGCCATCTCCGCAGCAGCTTCCACGAGGGAGAGGGAGACCCCCCTCCAACGCACGGCCACCTCTGCAGCAGCCACCACGAAGGAGAGGGAGACCCCCCTCCACCGCACAGCCACCACGAGGGAGAGGGATACCTCCCTCCACCGCACGGCCACCACGAAGGAGAGGGAGACCCCCCTCCACTGCACGTCCACCTCTGCAGCAGCCGCCACGAGGGAGAGGGAGACCTCCCTCCACCGCAAGGCCGCTTCCACTACCTTCCTCTGAAGTGCCGCGCAGGAGAGGCAGACCTCCTGGTACACGGCGTCCTGCTGCTGCGCGCGCACGCCCTCTAGTGGCGAACTCGCATACTGCGGGAATTTATGAAGGGAGATTACGCCATCCACAAGATGGCCGCGATTCACAGACACCGGAAGTGATGTCATGAGGGGCTGATGGGAGATTCAGACTTCCTCTGCGGTTCTCCATTTAAACCCCTCAGACCAGTTTCACCTTGCCTTCTGATGGTCGTCTATGCCTTGTGCTAGCACCCAGATAGCGTTTACCTTCTTGATTCCTGTGTTTGACCTCGGCTTGCCTGACTACGTTGTTATCCTGTATCCTGACCTCGGCTTGTTTATCGTTTATCCTGATCTCCTTAATCCTGACCTCGGCTACGTATACCGGCTATCCTGTTCTCCGGAATCCTGACCTTGGCTTGTCTGAACTGCTCTGTCCTGGAGTCCTACCTGACCACGGTGTCTCCAAACTACTTGTACGTGACAGAAAGATTATTAATTAAGAAAAATTGACTTGGTCTCTTGCTGTTGCTAAAACAAAGCACAAACTATAGAGCTGCAGCACCAGTACTAATAAGATTAGCTGAACTATACACTAGTAGTAATTAATTAATATTATTACTTTTATTTATAGCTAATTTAATTAACTATTAAGATAAGAATTATAGAGTTATTGATATTAATTAATGATTTTAGATTAGACACTAGTAGATGTCTTGAATGTCTACAGTACACTCTACACTAGTATACTATTACTAACTATAGTATATATAACTGACAAATATATATATAATCTTATAATGTATTCAATTATTAATTATTAATATTACTGATTTTAGATTAGACACTAGTAGATGTCTTGAATGTCTACAGTACACGCTACACTAGTATACTATAGTATATAATATATATATGACTGACATATATATATATATATATATAATATTATAATGTACTAATAAATTATTATATATTCTATTAAATTATTATTTATAAATTCTATTATTTAATTTATTTAAGCAGGACAGGCAGTAGGCACTAGTGCCAGCCCAGGGCAAGGGCACCCCAGTGCCACTGAGACACTGGGTGCACTGTCAACTCAACAGAACGTACACTACAGTTGATGACAAATTAAATTAAAAAATTATTAAATTAATCAAATTATTATTATTAATTATATTAAGTAGCACTGAAGTGAGGATGAAGTACACTGTGAGAAATGGCAGGCTAAGGCTTACCAGTCTCACACAGAACAGAACAATCTCTCTGTAACGCTCGGATGCAGCACAGCAGTGTTGCCAAAGCAGTCACAGCAAAAAATGAATGGATATCTCAGGCAAGCTCTGGTCTTATAAAGGAGCCTTCAGAATGCAAAAAACAGCAGCACAGGCATTGGACGAGACCCTTAGCGTGACGTCACAAGAGTGAGCTGATTGGACAGACGAGGTCAGCTCACTCCTGTTTGAAATTTTCGT
Organism: Spea hammondii; assembly: GCA_029215755.1. Classification (NCBI taxonomy): domain Eukaryota; kingdom Metazoa; phylum Chordata; class Amphibia; order Anura; family Pelobatidae; genus Spea; species Spea hammondii. Next base: position 160,826 of record JARDYJ010000001.1, read on the forward strand.
GGTTGTGAGTCTTCGTCTTCTCCTACGTTTTTGCAGGCACTGTATTCTCTTCGGCGTGTCTTCGGAACGAACAAAAAAACGGCCTCTTCGTGCTCGTTTTCATGTTCGCCCGAAGACGAATGCGCAAGTCTACTGCTGGCTTCTGCCCCACACCTTCAATGGCTACAGGGATTCAGGGAGATACAGCGGCCGACCCGCCTCCCCAGCAGAAGGAGGGAGGTGGAACAGCCGGTCCATCTCCCCAGCGGCAGAACCTAATTCCGGAACCGGATCAACCTGACCTCCCTCCTCAACGGCAGCAGGAGCTTCAGGGAGGGGATGCAGGAGGCATCCCTTCCCAGCGGTACCCGGGAGATGGCGCCGCCGGCCCATCTCCCCAGCAGCAGCAGGAGCACCAATTTTGGGAGGGCATTGATGGGCCAAATAAACTGACTGACTACGGAGTTTGTGTCCCAATATCTTGTTTTATGTTAATGTGTGTTGTTGTGGATATATCCAGTCCTGTGTGTGAGAAATAAATCAGTCTTTGTTGGGTTTTACCCTACGCTGAGTCTCGGCGAGTGACTGGGGAACCGAAGAAAGTGTGGTGTCCCAGGCTAAGGGAGCACAAGACAGCGGAGGTAGTCGGTTGGACTAGCCAGCTCCGTGACATATATATATATATATATAACCTTATTTTATAATACATATACAGAGTGCATTATTGTAATATATAAAGTAGATTATACTGATTGCATTATAATAATTTTTATTATACAAAGCACATTATGTTACAATAACTTTACACAGCACATTATGTTAAAAAACATGTACATAAAGCATTATGTTAAAATAAATATACACAATGCATTATGATATAAGAAATATACACACTTCATTATGTTGTAATAAATATGCACAGAACATTTCATTATCAAAAATATACAGGTTACATTTTTAAATGTATCAATACACAGCGCGTTATGTCATAAAAATCAACATATCATAGTACGTTATAATAAACAGCACATTATTTTATGGTACATTTATATACCACACCATGCTATAAAAAAGTATGTACATTTCAGTTTATTTTATAATAAATATACAAAGCGCATTCTGTTATATTAATTATACACAGAACATTGTTACAAAAATATACATATTATAATATGTATACTGCATAATAGTAAATATACACAGCAGTGTATAATAAATATACACAGCACATTATGTGACAAAAATATACATATTATAATATGTATACTGCATAATAGTAAATATACACAGCAGTGTATAATAAATATACACAGCGCATTATGTGATAAAAATATACATATTATAATATGTATACTGCATAATAGTAAATATACACAGCAGTGTATAATAAATATACACAGCACATTACGTGATAAAAATATACATATTATAATATGTATACTGCATAATAGTAAATATACACAGCAGTGTATAATAAATATACACAGCACATTATGTGACAAAAATATACATATTATAATATGTATACTGCATAATAGTAAATATACACAGCAGTGTATAAGAAATATACACAGCGCATTATGTGATAAAAATATACATATTATAATATGTATACTGCATAATAGTAAATATACACAGCAGTGTATAATAAATATACACAGCACATTACGTGATAAAAATATACATATTATAATATGTATACTGCATAATAGTAAATATACACAGCAGTGTATAATAAATATACACAGCACATTACGTGATAAAAATATACATATTATAATATGTATACTGCATAATAGTAAATATACACAGCAGCGTATAATAAATATACACAGCACATTATGTTATAAAAAAATTCTACACACCATATCATGTAAAGTTATAAATTGACACATCACATTATGAAATAATAAATATACTCAGAGCCTAATGTTATAATAAAAATACACATCATATTATGTTTAAAAAAATACACATCACATTATGTGATAATAAATATACACATCATGTTATGATTTCATGAATTAACAAAACATAGCTCATGACTCGGGCACTATATATTAACATGCAGCAAAGTACAGAATAAAAAACACAGGAGACATGAGGTCGTTGGAAAGTGTAAGGCCACAGCGCTTTATTACTGTGACAAAAGTGCAAGAAATAATTTTAAGAAAATGTGAGATAGGTATACCTTGATTAACATATAAAACCATAACCCTTGTAATATAACCTTTTGTAGGGATATCCCGCCAAATACCAACAGGAACCGCTGGGTCGGAACACCCTACCCTTCCAAATTCCCCCAGGGACTGAACCCGTGGAGAAATGTACATGAAAACATAAATATTGGCATAACAGCCAATCGTAAACAACCCATACCTATCTCTAAAATTCAGCCTTAAGCCACGGTCAGACAAAGAAAGGTAAATTAATTGGGGAGGGAGGGTGGGGATTCACAGCTTTATAACAGATCACTGCTATATAACGCTGGTAGATAGTATCTGACCAGAGGCGGGAAAAGAGGGTCCCCTAAATAGACACTCCAAAACCCCACCCCACAGGACAAGTGTTATAAATATAAAAACGTGTCTGTATCTTACTGTGATTACTGAATAACATTTAATGTATGAATATATATATACACTGTTATGCTATCAATAACCACTAACTATTGAGTGTAAAGTCAGAGTCCACACTCCTTGTTTTCTGCAATTAACAATATTTATTAAGAGAGGCTAAACAAACTAACAATACATATACAAATTACTATAAGTTAGTATATGCTGTTACCAAACTATCTATTCATTGATTGAATGGAAATAACAAAGAAACAGCAGGATAAGCCTGTAAACACGTGATACAATTACCACTCCCTTGTGATCATCTCCACGCAGACTCAGAGAGAGAGAGAGAGAGAGAGAGAGATGGCAGGACTTTATAAATACAATAAGTCCTCCTTCTGCTGGACACTCCCCTGGTAACCTATCTTCTCCAGTGACCCTTAGAGACCAAGGTGATAGAAAAGGGAAAGGACATTGCACTGGGGGAGGGAGTGGACGGTGACCAAATGTCCTAACTGATTTGCCATGTGCTCTGCAGAGAAGAATCTCCATTAATGTTTGAGACCATTTTAAGGTCTTGTATAGAGAGGCTTTGCCCATTGGATCTCTGCATCAGAACACCATTTCACTTCATTGGCATACAGTTGGTTGTCAATCATGCCTTCCTTTTTACATCCCTACTTTTGACAATGAAGTGGATGAGACTCTTGGACTCTATAAAACCCACTGGAGACAAGAGGGAGAGCGTACCTCGCAGCGTATCTACTATGTATGCATACCCAGCCCGCTATTCACAGAGTTCTTTCTATTTGCATTCCATAATGGAGGTGATATACTCTGGCAATCAATGACTTCAGGTAACAACACATACAAACTTGAATAACAATACATACTACAGAAACACACAATATAAGAAGTATCAGTTAACAATTATAATGCTGCTGTCATACTGGCTATGTCTACTGCATTCACTAACCCAACCCAGGTCCTACACCTCCCAGAACTGTGTCCACAATCCCTCTTCTATATCTACTTTTACCCATTCTGCCCACCTTATTAAAGCTCTTTTTATAGTATAGGTAATTCTGGAACAATTTAGAAAATGTGTAGAAATTTGAAATGTGTAGACACTAACCAATCAGTCAGTTTTACATCACTACCACTTAAAACTACAGTACATTTTCCCCAAACCGACCCTTTACATTCCCAATCATCTTGATTGCCCTTGTTATCCACCCATAATCCCAGAATATAATAATTTCCCCATCAATTTTTAACAACACCCCACACCCGCACTGAGTATTACATATAAACACAGATCATATACATTGCCACCACTCCATATTTTAGTCCATCCTTTCATTCCATGGGCGTATTTCCCTCTGCGGTCTCGAGCGGGCGGAGTGATGCCTAGATCAGTCCAAGAGCTGTTTCCAGTATAATTGCCTTCAGGATGTTGGTCAAATGAGTTTGCGTTAAGTTCAAGTATTGGAAGATTCATTTTTGGTATCTGTATAACTTCCATTATGTTGCTGAGTGAATGGAGTTGCATTCAGTTCCAATAGGGAATTATTATCGGATTCACATGTCTGAATTGTTTAAGGAAATGCAACATGACCAGAAAGATGTTGAGCTTCATTCTTCTTAGAATATTATTTCACGTTGTCATACTTCGGGCACCTAAAAAGATCAAGCAGAAGCATCAATCCTTAGCAGTTAACTCTGTATCTGGAGCACAAGTCCCTTTATATAATTTACACTGATCTACATGCACCCACTTATATCCAGGCTGCCTTCTGGCCTTTTTGGGGTTAGACCTCTGTACATGTAGAACTGTTGTGCCCGGTGTGTCTCGAATTACATAGGGCCCTTCCCAATTTGCATCCCAGGGAGAATTTTTCTGAAAATTTTTAATCATTACCAATCCCCCCTTTTCAAACAGAGTTTGAGGTGTGGATAACATTTTACAATCTGTTGGGGCCATATTGGAGGCAGCAAAGTGAAGCAATGAGTTTAATTGCTCCTGAATTTGGGAGAGATACTGGTCTCTAGATACAGATTCTCTCAGTGGAGTTGAAAGTTGTGGTTCACCTGGATGGCCTAGTGCCATTTTTCTCCCTGTCATTAATTCATATGGAGAGCACCTAGTGGCATTAGAGGGTGTAGCTCTGATAGCCATGAGTACTGCTGGGAGATGGTTAACCCATGATTTGCCATATTGTACCAGCATTTTAGATAACCTGGACTTCAGAGTACGATTTATTCTTTCCACTATACCGGATGACTGGGGATGATATGGTATATGAAATCTCTGCTGTATTCCTAATAGAGAACACAGGTTTTGCATATCTCTCCACAAAACATTATTGCAAAGGTCTACCAGCATTCCTTCTGTTCTCATTACATCTGCACCCAGTATGGTACCTTCAGTGTTTTTACTTTGCCAGATCAGTATTTCCTTACTCCACTGAGCACTTAAAGTCAAGGTCACTTGTGGAATAAGAAATGCCTGAGACTGGGAGCCACCAAGTCCTACAAGAAATGTCTTTTTCGCCCCAGAAGGAGGATTTAATGGTAGATCGGTTAATCTCACTGAAGCTCCTGTATCAATCAGAATCTTAGTGTGATGTCCTGCCATAATACCATGCACGTATGGACGTCCGGAATGGTCCCTTAATGTTTTACAAATAGGAACCATATCATCCAGTGCTAGTCAATCTGAAAATAAAATTAGAGGAGCCTCATCCCCTGGTTTCAGTTTGTGGTCATTAGTAACCGCTCCCTGTACTGCCATCATTCTCAGAGCCTCCCGCGCCGGACCATACAGATTGGTCCTAGGCAGAGGGTTAGAATGATGTTCCTGACCTGCTTTTTCAGGGATGTTATTTCTTTTCATCTTTACAGATCCTCTTTGATCACTTTCTTTGACAGACCAAGAGGGGGATGGACTAACATGCCATCCCTCAGTCACCCTTTGGTCTCTCTTGGCCTTCCTACATTCATTCTGTCTATGACCATGTTTATTGCAATAACAACAAATACCTCTGAAGGGAATCTCAGGTAGAGATTGCTTCCCTTCATTGGTAGTTACAATCGCAACCTTGCTCTGTCCTATGACTCCTTTCCTCATTAAATTCTGCCTGGCCTTCCCTATGATGGTCAATACCCCTTCCAAAGTATCTTTTTCCTCGGCCATCATTTGCACTCCAGGGTCTAAGTAAGTGAATTTTTTTACCAGGTATTGTAGTAGATCAGGAGGCGTTTGATCTGGTGGAATGCGGTGGGTTAGCCGATAGACTTGCTCAAATTTGGAAGCAAAAACCCACGGATCATCTTGTGAATTCACCTTCATCTCAGCAAGTGAATGACTATCTAAATCTCTGTCTCCTGTTACAAGTTTGGAGACAGCTCTAAGTCTGTCTCCCTCTGTACCCCATTTATCATCTTTAAACCAATCGCGGTCTCGATTAATAGGGCCATTTATGGGTGGATTCAATCTACATGCAATGCTGCTTGGGGCCCACATTTTAAGAATCATACATGCTTCTTTAGGAGAGAGCATATATTGTTTAACTGCTGATTCAAAATTAGACATGTTTGAAAGGACATCTGTTTTCATCACCTTATCTCTATCCTGCTGCTGTAGAATTTTAGCAGTTTGCAGGGTGGCAGATGTCCTGCTTTTAACACTAGGTGAAACAGATAAAGGGTCCATAAAATGTGGTATTGTTGGATTTGTTACAAGAGGGGTTAATACAGGAATACCACCATTATCTAGCTCATCCAGTATACGGTTTCCTATGTTTGTTCCTGGGTTCTCATTCTCTACAATACTTTGTGCCTCTTCTTCTTCTGCACATGTTTCCCCCTGGCTGCATACAGCAACTGGGGTTTGCGTGGCTAAACATGTTCTAAGGGATGATATCAACTCTCCTCTCGCTTCGTAATTGTCCTCTAATGTTTTTACATAATCTCCATTTAATCCACAGGTTGGACAATCACTATATTTACTTGTGTTGTTTATTATGGAGGCCACAGGAGTGTGCCCCACAAGTATTCGGTTCAACTGATTCCTCAATAACTTCAGCAACTTCATACAGTTCTGGATTTTCAGTCTATCTTTATTCAGGCACCACTTCTTATTGTCTACTCTGCAATTCTCTTTCTCACATTGCAACCACAAGCTATGCATTTGTTTAAATTCATTTTCATTTTCCATCATTAATGGGTCAAAACTGATAGCTTCTGCATACTGTGCTACAATTTCCATTCTTATATATCAAAAAACAAATTATAATTTACTCACACGACTTGTGTCTTCAGACTGCAGGCAATCAAATGGTGTGCACCCCACTTTGAATCCTCGGTCTGGATTAAACTCGATCCTCCAGAAATGATGTCCGTCTTACTAATTGCGTCTCACTCTGGTTGCCTCTTAGGATCTCTCACGTCTTGGCCCGAGACGTATTGCAGAAAACGCTTCCAGCAAATAAAACAAAATCGGTTCGGTTATTTTGTCCCTTTTAGCTCACTTGTATCTGGAGAAAACTGGATTGTCCCCCCTTGCAAGTGAGCAAAAAGTGGTAAAAAATAATTACCTGGCTCGCCAAATGTTATAAATATAAAAACGTGTCTGTATCTTACTGTGATTACTGAATAACATTTAATGTATGAATATATATATACACTGTTATGCTATCAATAACCACTAACTATTGAGTGTAAAGTCAGAGTCCACACTCCTTGTTTTCTGCAATTAACAATATTTATTAAGAGAGGCTAAACAAACTAACAATACATATACAAATTACTATAAGTTAGTATATGCTGTTACCAAACTATCTATTCATTGATTGAATGGAAATAACAAAGAAACAGCAGGATAAGCCTGTAAACACGTGATACAATTACCACTCCCTTGTGATCATCTCCACGCAGACTCAGAGAGAGAGAGAGAGAGAGAGAGAGATGGCAGGACTTTATAAATACAATAAGTCCTCCTTCTGCTGGACACTCCCCTGGTAACCTATCTTCTCCAGTGACCCTTAGAGACCAAGGTGATAGAAAAGGGAAAGGACATTGCACTGGGGGAGGGAGTGGAAGGTGACCAAATGTCCTAACTGATTTGCCATGTGCTCTGCAGAGAAGAATCTCCATTAATGTTTGAGACCATTTTAAGGTCTTGTATAGAGAGGCTTTGCCCATTGGATCTCTGCATCAGAACACCATTTCACTTCATTGGCATACAGTTGGTTGTCAATCATGCCTTCCTTTTTACAACAAGGAACCCCATAGGGTGTCCCCTAGATGACCCCTAAATCCTATCCAGCATGCTTATTGTTAATACAGGCCCAGTCATGCAGCCCTTACTCTTAATATCCAGGGCTTGTCTTGACTCGGGCACTATATATTAACATGCAGCAAAGTACAGAATAAAAAACACAGGAGACATGAGGTCGTTGGAAAGTGTAAGGCCACAGCGCTTTATTACTGTGACAAAAGTGCAAGAAATAATTTTAAGAAAATGTGAGATAGGTATACCTTGATTAACATATAAAACCATAACCCTTGTAATATAACCTTTTGTAGGGATATCCCGCCAAATACCAACGGGAACCGCTGGGTCGGAACACCCTACCCTTCCAAATTCCCCCAGGGACTGAACCCGTGGAGAAATGTACATGAAAACATAAATATTGGCATAACAGCCAATCGTAAACAACCCATACCTATCTCTAAAATTCAGCCATAATCTACGCGTTTGACATAACTTAAACGCGGAGATTCCTCCACAACTCAACGGCACGCTCAATACCCGTGGTAACCTCCAGACACCACAAGTCGGCTCCCAAATCACTCAGGTGAACTCCATCGTCCCGGTAAAGCGCTGGGGAGTCGGTCGAAATCTCTGGATGTGAAATCACTAGACCCCCTTGCAATGTAACAAAACGAGCAATAGCCTTATTAACATTCAGGCGAGCTTTATTAATCCCGGCCAACGACCTCGCGCCCCTCCAAAATAACCTAGGGACAATTTCGGACCATAATACAATGACACCGGGCATGGAAGCTCGAAAACGGATAATGTCACATTTGATATCCTTTTTGAGGCGCCGCAGAGGCACCGAACACAAATCGTTCCCACCCGCATGTATAACCAAAACCTGGGGAGGCCTGTCAAGCCCGATAGCCCGTTCCAATTCGAAAGAAACCCCTTCCCAGCGCAGGCCCCTCACCCCCATCCAATGAATCTCCACTTCAGGCAGGGCAAAACCCAACTGACGACCCGAACGCCGAATTGCCGCGCTACGCTCGGCCCAAAAAACGTAGGAGTGGCCAACTATCCAAACTAAACACGTCCCGCAACCTAGAAAAGAAACATCAACATCAAAATGCGACCAAATGCAGGAAAAAGAACATGATCAGAGCAACGTAATAATTCGCCCCCTCAGGCGGGAAGTTCAGTAATGACAGGCACGTTAATTCTTCTCTGTGTAGTCACGTGTTCAATCAATTGTTCTTGGTTTTTATTTTTTATTTTTTTAATTAATTTTTTTGGGTTTTTTTTAATTAATTTTTTTTTTTTTAATTTAAATGTTTTTTTTTTTATTTTATTTTATTAGTGTTTTTTTTTTTTTTTTTTTTTTTTTTTTCTTTTTTATATCAAAAGGGGGCGAATATAGGACTTGAAACGAGCAGATTCCCAGCGCCCGATCCTCTTGATAACGGAATCGTTAAGGCCCCATCGTGCTGCCTGTGTCGCAGCACCAATGCGGAAAGAATGTGAACAATACTCGTGAGGGGGAAGAAACAAAGCAGCCAAGCAGTGCCGAAAAACGGCAACAAACTGAAAGCGGGAAAGGAAAGAGCCGTCCTCATGAATCAGCAACGGCCCGTCGCCGTGAGGCCTCCTCGCCAAGTAGTTCCGTAAGCAAAGCAGCGGGCAAAGATCGCTACCTTCAAAACGCGCTAACTGCACCGTAAAACCTTTCCCGTATTTGTCCGTCTTGGAGCGACATATGTGTAGACAAAGGACTTCCGTACTCACAATAACGCAAGCCTCCGGGGCAACGTTTGTTTGGGCTAACTAATTCGGAAATGCGGAACGCCCCAAAAAACGCAAGCGTGAAACTCAGCTGGAAAAGCGTGCTTTCATAAGCCGAGGAGCAAACAGAAGGTACAACACGAAACAGACGCTCCAATAAATCCAGCGTAACTGGGCGGCGAGAATCGCGCTGAACGTAACCTTTCCTGTAACCCTTCAGAGCCTGTTTCACCAAAAAACATTTTGTGAGGTCTTGTGACCCCATAAGCCTAAAATAAAAGGCCAGGGCAGCCATTTTGCGGGAAATGCAGGACACAGACACACCGCACGAGTAAGCGTCTCCCAAAAACCAGAGCAATACCGCTAGCTTCTCCTCATCCAAGACCGGGTTGCCGGCTTCAGCCAACTTAGCCGACCATTCGTCCCAAACTCCACGGTAAGCCATCCACGTGCTATCAGCCATGGAGCGCCGAATTAAGGCCATCGCACCATTACACCCAAATCCCAAAGTTCCGCTGGACAATCCACTCCCTCCGTATCCGCATCGGGGGCCAGGATCCGGAAGCGCTCCAGCTGAAACCGAGACAGAGAGTCTGCAATTTCGTTCTCAACCCCAGGCAGATGCTGAGCCCTAAGATATATATTGAAACGCAAACAAAGAAAAACAAGATTGCGCAACAACCTAACAACCGGCGGGGAGGATGCAGTAACGCTGTTGATGGACTGAACTACGCTTAAATTGTCGCAATAAAAACGCACTTTTTTGTTGCGCAGTAACTCACCCCAAACCCAAACCGAAACCAAAATCGGAAAAAGCTTCAAAAAGGTCAAGTTTTTAGTCAACCCCTCGTCATGCCAGCACTGAGGCCAGGCCCCCACGCTCCAATGCCCACGAAAAAACGCACCATAACCAGAAGAACCTGCAGCATCAGTCCAGAGGCACAAATCGGAGTTCGAAACCTCGCTATCCAACCACAATGTTTGCCCATTAAAATCGCGCAGGAAAATATCCCACACGCGAAGATCATCCCTGTGGTCAGCAGTCACCCTAATAAAATGGTGGGGGGCGCGAACACCGGACGTGGCCAAAGACAAACGTCTACAGAAAATACGACCCATAGGAATAATCCTACAGGCGAAATTCAGCTTACCAAGGAGTGATTGTAACTCCTTTAAGGTAACCTTCTTCCTGGAAACGACAGCCTGCACCGTAGACCTCAAATCAACAACCTTGTCTAACGGAAGACGGCAACACATGGCCCGAGAATCGATCTCAATACCCAAAAATTTTATAACCTCAGAAGGACCTTCAGTCTTCTCGGGCGACAACGGAACCCCGAAAGAAGCCATGACACGCTGCGTGGTTTGCAAAAGCACGTGACAAAGCCAAGAATGCGGAGGGCCAATGCATAGAAAATCATCCAGATAGTGGATCAAAGAGGGAATCCCAGATTCCGTCCTAATGACCCACTCCAGAAAACTGCTAAAAGTCTCAAAGTACGAGCATGAGATGGAGCAGCCCATGGGAAGACAACGATCCACGTAAAAGTGACCGTCCCATTTAAAGCCCAACAGCCTGAAACTTTCCGGATGAACCGGAAGGAGCCGAAAAGCGGCCTCCACATCAGTTTTAGCCATTAGGGTACCGGCACCATACGATCTAACCCAATGCAAAGCCCGATCAAAGGGGGTATAGGAAACTACGCAATACTCCTTGTCTATCCCATTATTTACTGAAGAGCCCTTCGGATAGGACAAGTGATGTATTAATCTAAACTTGCCCACCTCTTTTTTAGGGACAACACCTAAAGGAGAGACAATCAAATCAGGCAATGGGGGATAACGAAATGGGCCCGCAACCCTCCCCAAATCGACCTCCCTCCGCAACTTCTCGGCGACCACCTCCGGAAAAGCCAAAGCAGACTGCAAATTCTTAACATCAACCAAACTCCGTTCCACCTGACAAGGGATACGAAAACCTTCCGTAAAACCGAACCACAACAATTCAGCAGCCGCCGCATCATTATAACGCTGAAGCCACGGTAACATCGCGAGAGCGTTCACCGGAGTTCTCCCCTTTCGCAACAGTGCTCGCGGCGGAAGCGGATTTTGTCTTTTTAAAGCATTTTGATGACGCATGGGAACCCCCACAGACAGAACACTCGTGTTTGTATCTGCAGGAAGTGCCCCATCGACACTGGCCCTGGTTGAACTGCCAGCAACAGCCTTTTTTATTGCCTGCCGAAGACGCGGCCGCAGAAGCACCCCCGGCAGCCCCTGGAAAGGGTGTACTAGAAGACCTGGACGGAGCAGTAACCCGGAGCCACAAGGCAATGTCCTTGTGGTCCCAACGAATATTCTTACGGACTGACATACGCTGCCGGAACTGCTCGTCGTAACGCAGCCACGCCACACCTCCATACACCCGGTAAGCTTCGCCTATGCTATCCATATAGCAAAATAACCCCGAGCAATGCTCAGGGTTTTTCTCGCCAATGACGCTCGCCAAAATGGCAAAGGCTTGCAACCAGTTAGTAAAAGTACGAGGAATGAGGCGATAGCGCCTCTTTTCTTCCTCTTCCTTCTTACTCTCGTCACCCTTGGAGCCCCTGTCCAAATGAAATTTCTCCAAGGGAAGAAGGGAAAAAATCTCAATATACTCGCCCTTCCATATACGCTCCCTCACCTCCTGTTTAAGGTGTGCCCCAAGCAGACCCTCGAAGCACACATAAACTTCCCCACGCGCAGAATCACCAACCCGTTCAGCCTTATCGGAACTTTTTTCCGTAGCTTTTTCCACCGCCTGTGGCGACGGCGCTACCGCGGCCGGAGCAGTCGCAGGCGGAGCAGATACCGAACCGGCAACGGTACCCAAAGGGGCAGGCAAAATACCAGCGGGCTGAGGAGAATATCCACTCCAAACCGCTTGTGGGCAAAGGTTACCAGCCCTGACCCTATCCTCACATTGCTGCAAGAACGACCGAAAACCCGCAAACAAATCTAAAAAGGGCAAATTAGGCACCTGGGGCAAAGTGGGGGGGGGCGCAGCGCAAGAAGCTGGAGTAAGACCCCCAACAGCAAAAGGCAAAGAAGTATGTGTAGGAGGGTGTGGTGCAATAGGACCGGAATCCTGAACATGCTCACCAGAACTGCTGGGTTGCAGGGGAGCCATTCCAGACGGTGGAAGAGGTTCTGCAGCAGCCGAAGCACCTGGAACGGAAATGTCGTCAGGGAACAGCAAAGGAGACCGTCTGGACCCTTGCTGAGATGAATCCTGTTGATCCTCAGCTGCAACAGGTGAAGAAATCGCTGCACGGTCCCTACGTGAGCGCGAAACAGCAGGCAAATCCCTGAAGACTCCAACAAGATGGCCGCTCCCAGTATCTGCAACCCGGCGCCGAGATGACGTCACAGCCCGCGACGACCTCTGACGGCCACGTGATACACGAGGCATGGCGGCGGCCATATTGAATGGAGATGTGCTGCCAGGAGCAGGGACCACAACGGAGTGAAGAAGATGCTGAGAACGGGAAACGGACGGAGGAGAAACATGCCTGGAGGATGCAGACCTCAAAGGGGTAGGTGGAATAGCGTCGGCGGATCCGTCGTCCTCAGAATCATGCACGACCGCGGGTTCCGGCAGGGAGGGAAGGACAGGAGCCCGTTTAGCAGAATTCCCCCGGCTGGCAGAAGACCTCCGGGATGTGCCGCCCGCACGTGGTGCCCCACGGGTCACGGGAGAAGCAGAAGCTCTGGGTCTCCTGGTGGGCCTCCTGGCAACCTCCGGGCTGAGCCTGGAAGGGGGCCTACTCCTGCGGGCCCCAGCTGAAGCGGAAGGGCCAGCCTGCATCTCTGGAATTAATGAAGACAATTTCTCTTGCAGCCACGAGCCACCATTGGCCACAGCAGCAGCCCTGATGGCAGCCAGCATATCATCTACGTCCTGATCAGCCATAAGTAAGGTATGCAGATCCGAATTGATGATTGGATTCACAGCTTTATAACAGATCACTGCTATATAACGCTGGTAGATAGTATCTGACCAGAGGCGGGAAAAGAGGGTCCCCTAAATAGACACTCCAAAACCCCACCCCACAGGACAAGGAACCCCATAGGGTGTCCCCTAGATGACCCCTAAATCCTATCCAGCATGCTTATTGTTAATACAGGCCCAGTCATGCAGCCCTTACTCTTAATATCCAGGGCTTGTCTTTATGATATAATAAATATAGATATCACGAGTAATCAAGATGTAATGAATATACATACAGCATTATATTACCTCATAACCAATCTACATATCACAGTGTGTTATAATAGATATTAATAGCCTATTATGTGACAAAAAGATATATATATAACATTCTAACTGGAGATTATGTCACAAAAAATCAACATATAGTATGTAATAAATATATACATTTATAAATACAGAGCACATTATGTCACAAGAAATCTACATCTCACATTATCTTATAAAACAATTCACAGCACGTTGTTATCATAAATATTTAACATATACAGCACAGTACATTTAAAAAAAATTTTTTAAAAATTTCATTTGTGATATTACACACAAGGCATTATTTTTAATGTACACATCACACTATGATAGAATATACATAGAAACCACATGTTGTCATCATAGATGTACATGGCTCATTATGACATCATAAAGATACACAAAGAGTTATAATACCAAACCATACATATTACATTATGGCATAGGGAATTTTCACAATATGTTAAATGCAATTTAACATTATTATAAAAAGATTTATGATAATTTAACATTAACACATTATCATAAATACACACATCACATACGATAAAAATACATAGAAATCACATAATGTTATTATATATATATATCACATTAATGTTATGATAAAAATACACCGCATATAAAGTTATAATAAATATACACACATATATATATATATACATATATTTTACAACATACATATACATCAAATATTATATTTTAATAAACATACAGCACATTATGTCATTATACATTATAATATCACAAATATATGCAACTCGTTATGTTATTGTAATATAAAAAGCACATTTTTTTATAATAAAAATACACAGCACATAATGTTATTATAAATATACACATTATCATATAATTATTAGGCACAGTACATTATGCCATAAAAATCTGTGTAATAAAAATATCAAAGTATCTTATAATAAATATTCACTGCACAGAATGTTATAATGAATATAAACAGCATATTATGTCACAAATATACACAGCACATTATGTTATATTAACTATGCACAGCCCATTATGTTATAAAAATATACATATCACATCATGAAATAGTAAAAATACATGGTGGTTTATAGACAAAATATACACAGCACATTATGTTATTATTAACTATGCACAGCCCATTATGTTATAAAAAAATATACATATGCATATCACGCTAGGGTATAATAAAAAGTCACATCACAATATGTTATGGTAAATTTATACACCATATTATTTTTCCTACATATATACATTGAACACAGTGCATTATGTGATAATAAATACACACAGCGCATTTTCATAAATATACACATCACAATATGATATAATATACATACAGATCACACTATAATACATATACGTATCATACAATATGATAATAAATATACACAGCTTTGTTACCTTATAATAAAAAAATACATCAAGCTAAAATAAATATACAGAGCATACTATACGCAGCTGATTATGTTATAATACATATATGGAGTGCATTATGTTATAATAAATATATACTTTGCATAATGTGATCTTAAAAATACACAGCCCTTTAAATTATATTAAATCTGCAGAGCAAATTTTGCAATCATAATTATACACATCACATTATGATATAATTTTTATACACAGCACATTGTCATAACAAATCTACATGTAAAAATAA
Source organism: Spea hammondii (assembly GCA_029215755.1). Taxonomy (NCBI): domain Eukaryota; kingdom Metazoa; phylum Chordata; class Amphibia; order Anura; family Pelobatidae; genus Spea; species Spea hammondii. Next base: position 176,338 of record JARDYJ010000001.1, read on the forward strand.
GTTATAATAAATATTCACAGCACAGTATACAGTATAATTATACACAGCTCCGTATTGCACCAAAAATACATATATTGCATTGTGTTAAAAGAAATATGCATAGAGCTATATAATAAATATTCAGAGCACATTATGTTATAGTTAATATTAACAGCATATTATGTGAAAAAAACATATCACATATTATAATACTCATAGACATCACAATATCCTATTGCAAACTTATATACAACTATACTTATATATAAATGCAGGCAACGCGTTATTATGAAGATACAAACATTATGATATAATATACACGCATACCGCATTTTGATATAATCACATTAAGACATCATTAACTGTACTTAACAGATATACACAGCCAGTTATATTAAAAAATATACAAATCACATCACGGTATAGTAAATATACACAATTTTGTTATAATACATACATCACAGTATGTTAAGTGTGTAAATATACATAGCTCATCATGTTATAATAAATGTACCCAGTGCATTATGTGATAATAAATACATGTTATAATAAATATACATAGCTCATCAGTTATAATAAATGTACCCAGTGCATTATGTGATAATAAATACATGTTATAATAAATATACATAGCTCATCAGTTATAATAAATGTACCCAGTGCATTATGTGATAATAAATACATGTTATAATAAATATACATAGCTCCTCATGTTATAATATATATATATACAGCATATTATATCATAAATATACACATAACATTTAGTTATAATAAATATATATTATATATTTGTTACACATAATATTATCTTACAACAACATACATAGAACATTATGTTTTCTTAAGCATGTCCAGCTCATTATATTATAATACATATGTATATTGCTAATACAAATATACAGCATATTATGTTATAAATTATAATAGATTTACATATCATATTAAGTCATAATAAAAATACACAGCATATTGTATTACACTATTTATATAACACTATGGTTAAATAATTGTATTATGTGATAATCAAATTACACAGCATATTATATTATAAAAATGTACACATTGCATTATGAAATAATTAATATACACAGTGCGTTATCTTAGAATAAATATACACACCACATGTTTTAAAAAAAGAACACCATGTTATGTGATAATAAATTTGCAGATCACCTTATGATATAATTTACATATAGATCACAATATGTTATAATAAATATCCACATCACATTATGTTATAATGAATATACTCAGCCTATTATATTAAAATAAATATACATATCATATTATGTTGTTATAATAAATATATACAGCATATTATCGTACAACAATATAGAAATAACTTTATGTTTTAATGAACATACCCGACTAAATATGTTTTAATAAATATACACAGTGCATTATGTTTTGAAAAATTAACATATCATAGTATGTGATAATAAATATGCAACTCACTATGTTATCATAAATATACACAAGGAGTTATATTAACAATATATACATATTGCATAACGGGATAATAAATATACACCATGCGTTATTTTATGATAAATACGCACATCACAATATGTGAATTGGAATTTCTATGCCATATTGGGTTTTAATAAATATATATATATATCACATTATTTCATAGTAAGTATACACAACACACATTATCTTAATATATACACAGATTTTTTATTATATAATATACATTACAAATTGCATATTTTTATAGTGAATACACATATTGCATTATGTTACAATAATATATATGCATTATTTTAACTTATAATAAATATACACAGCACATTATTTTACAACAATATACATATAAGATTCAATTTTAATAAACATACACAATGCATTATGTTAGAATAAAATGATGTAACACGTTATTATTAACATAAATATACACAGTGTATTATGCTATAATAAATATACACAGCGCATTATGATATAATAAATATACACAGTGTATTATGATATAATAAATATACACAACACATTATGATATAATAAATATACACAGCGCATTATGATATAATAAATATACACAGCGCATTATGATATAATAAATATACACAGCGCATTATGATATAATAAATATACACATTGCATTATGATATAATAAATATACACAGTGCATTATGATATAATAAATATACACATTGTATTATGATATAATAAATATACACAGCGTATTATGATATAATAAATATACACAGTGCATTATGATATAATAAATATACACAGCGCATTATGATATAATAAATATACACAGTGCATTATGATATAATAAATATACAGAGCGCATTATGATATAATAAATATACACAGCGCATTATGATATAATAAATATACACAGCGCATTATGATATAATAAATATACACAGCGCATTATGTTATAATAAATATACACATTGCATTATGATATAATAAATATACACAGTGCATTATGATATAATAAATATACACAGCGTATTATGATATAATAAATATACACAGTGCATTATGATATAATAAATATACACAGCGCATTATGATATAATAAATATACACTGCGTATTATGATATAATAAATATACACAGCGCATTCTGTTATAATAAAAATACAAAGCACATTATTGTATAATAAATCTGTAGAGCATATCATATCCAATGATGTTATAAATATTCACAGCACAGTATATATACAGGCAAACTTAAGACCCCGTTTAATGAGCTTTATGCGGTTTTTGTTTAAATTGTTTTATAAATAGCGATCGTGGATGTTTTCTGCCCCTTTTTTCTCTGTTATGTAGATCTCCCCCCCGTGTTGGCTCTTTTTCTAGGTTGTGGCCCCGTGTTTGAGTGCCGTGTAATGTGAGGAGATTGTATCCGTGCCCCACAAGGGGCTGCAGTCTGAAGAAGTCGTTGATGTAGAGACGCGTTCGCTGTAGTCGGTAAGGTTTGAATCGGTTCTGTACAGGTATACGGTTAGGATTGGTGTCGGTGAATTTCCTTCCCTTCATTCTCAGTTTGGTGTCATTATAATGAATATATCCTGCGGCCGGCTAACATTATCCTTTTATGAAATGGTGGGAAACTGTAGCAAATCACTTCCAAAATACTTTAATAATCTATCTATGCTGGAAGAAAAGATGAAAAAAGTAAATAAATAAATGCACACAAACCTACAGAAAAAATACAGAGCGATGCGTTGGTGGAAGAAGCCCAAAAAATCACGTTTTGGCTAAATTTATAGAGTTTGGCGGCCAAATAGCTGCCCCGTGATTGCCCAGCGATCCCAGTGAGCCCCCTGGGCTGTCTGCTTTCCAGAAATATATATCTGTTTGGGTGATAAATGTTTCCAACGGTCATCATTACCGTTTCAAATCAGCAAAATGACCATAAAACCTGCAAAAAAAGCAGCGAGTAACAATGTATCCCTCGTAATGTTTGCCCCATTACTGCCAGAAAGAGAATAGAATTCCGTCTCCTGAGTATCAGGTGCTTCCCAAATCAGGACTCCTCAAATACTACATCTTGGGAGAATTAACTTTAACAACAATTAACTGAACAATAAACGGATCGGCTCCCTAATTCCCTGCAAACGAACAAATAACAAGAAAATAATAATCCTCACAGCGCCCAGCAATAGACTCTGATCCGGCCGGAAAAGACCTTAAAGGTTTCTTCTATCTTTACTGGATTTTTATTTTGTATCAAAAGTCATTTTGTAACATTGCAAACGTACAAAACCTCTATCGTTTCATTACCTTGAGATCACGGAACACTTGATGCAGCAGAGGTGCTGTCACAATGCCACGATGATGTCATGTCTTCATTGTGACATCACAGGTGCAGTACACAGATAGAGCACATCAGAGAGCAGAAGGACACTTCTACTGTAGACTCCTAACAGAGAAGATGCGGATCGTAGTAGCTTTGCTATTTGCTATTTGCTGTTTGACTTCTGAGACTTTTCCTGTTCCGCGCCCGAAAGGTAAAGAATCCGAATAACTCGAGATCCGGATAAAACTGGGGAATATCGGCTTTCTGGGTTAGATTTGAATCGCTCCCGGTGACCGCAGCAGATCAGCGGCAAATGTTTCCATGAACTATTTCTTGCTAGCGGGTTATATTGTTGAGTAAAAACAGCGGTATAATTCTCTTTGTATCAGTAGCTGCCGGAATCGCTGCCCTGCAGCTGCACTCGAGGCGGTTTGGTAGAAAAAATATCAGTTAAATCCGTTACAAACTCAATGAAAACAGAGCTCTTCACCTTACAACGGACAACATATGATATTTAGAAATGTTTTTGGGACACAGAGGAATTGCGCGTCTCTTCCCGAGGTTCCTATGAATGAAGAAGTTTGTTGGCCGTTGATGACTCCGCTGTTGTTTGTTTTTGCAGGGACCGATGGGAATTTCCAGCCACGAGAATCCAACCCAATATCTAATGGTAAGATTGTACACCTAACAGAAAAAAAAAGGGAGTTCTACACAAGCCCTTATATAAAATATATTATTTTATTATACAAAAATTTAGTTCATAAAAAACATTTCATTATATAGACAACAGAGGTTATAATAGGAAAATAATCAGAGCATATGGAGGCAATATGGCTATATATATATAAAGTGTCTTGAGTGCATGTAAACCATCATAAGAATTATAAAGTGCTGAATCATTCAAGTACAATTATATCTTACTCTATATAGAGTGCACCTATCCATTCTATAATCATAAAAAATTGGCATGGTTCAAAATCCTCACTATGGAGTTAATAAATATATAAAGCACTTATTGACATTGTTTATAAATATTTAAGCAATTCCAGTGAATCAGAATAATAACTAAGAGCAATGTGCTCCTTACCCATATTGTCATCCACTTCCCCAACGCCGTTTCGGTTCTCCTTTTTCAAGGGGTCGCTGCTATTTCCTTATCTTGTACTACTATTTATACCCCTCCCCTCAGAAGTTTCGCGCCGAAACCTTAATTGGCGCCGGTGCTGCGCCTCCGCCCCTCGACTCACTGCCCCGCATCGGACGCCCCTCCCCATGGCACGCAAGCCCAAGAGTATATCTCCCGAGTCCGCGCGCCACGGGCGGGGCGCCCAACCGAGAGCAGGACCTCAGGACGGCCATCGCCGCGCCGGCGCACTAGGTTTCGATTCGGAACTTCTTAAGGTTGTACAACAGTTATATTATGCCAACATAAACCTTAAGTACATCTCCAAGAAATGAGCCCAATAAATATGTGCATATAAATATAAAGTGCATAGAGTTTCTATTCATAAATAAATATAATATATAAATAAATATGATTAATAATTAAAGTGATAAAGTGCAAAAAATACATATATCTTCTCTTGCATATAATGCATATTGACAAATCAATAAATAATGTGCATAATACTCTATATACATATGAATGAATTCATTGATCATAAGTTTAACTCGGGGATAATAGAAAGATATTGTATAGAGAACATGCAGCTAACATTCCTTTTTCCTGTTTATCTCACAAAGGATCTCTGGCGATCGGAGGATTCCGTTCACTGATTACACGAATGGCACAATCAGGTACGCTATGTGTTTTCTTTTAACATTAATGATAACCGTATGGAATAGCAAACTACACAATAATAGAAAATGCTCTCATAGTGGAGTAACTGGACCCGGAAAAAGAAACGTGTCATTTCTAACTCCTCTACACTAAGATAGAAGCACAACGTTAGAGATAAAAGACATGTTCTATTAATGCCTTCGGGGAGAGGAAGGTCTGGAAGCGACAATGTGTCCTACTTTCAGAAGAGGACAGAAATGACCATTTTCTCGTATCTCATTTAGTAGCAGATCCTATTTTTCTTTAAGCTTTAATATAGAAATCTGTCTGTGTGTGTATATAAATACGTATAATCTCCACATTCTTCTTGTGCTAAGAAATATTTTTGCTCTCTCTACAGTTCATTCACGACCGGTGTTGAGGATCGTGGAGAACGCATTCATCTGTGTTATATGCGCGATGGCAACCGGACTGGGGGTCTATTTCTACGTACAGTAAGTTATACAAATTGTTGGAAATTCAAATGCTGCGGAGAGACATCCAACACAACGCACTATATAAAAAATGACCAAACAGCATGTATACTATACACGGGGAGAAACACTCCGATGCTGCTGGAATCCATTTCTTCCTTAATGGGTTTATTATTCTTATTTTAGGTTTCGCCGCTGTAGACAACGAAAAAACAGACCACCGGATGAAGAGTCCCTCCGCGTCTTAAGTTCCTTGGGTAACATATATTAACAATAATGAATAATAGAAAGAGTATACGTTTATTTTGACCGTATGATGTCATCAAACTTGGACTTTTAAAATTCATTGCTGGAACTTAACTCACCCGTCTTACTAAGAAATGATTTCACAATATAAATAGAATATCAATTATTTGCTACTGTTAAAAAAAATAGAAAATAAGGTTGAAAGTCGCATTATAGGAAACATTTCTTTGAAGCTTGGGAATCATAGGGTTTTTACGTTTTTTATGTACACGTTGTCGAGGGACGATCCGTAACATATTAACCGATTTGCTTTCTTTTATTTTTTATTTGTTTTAGTAAGTCCATCAATTTCCAGTCTCCAAGAACAGGAGAGTGAAGAAAGAATTGAAAGGAAACCTAAAACATCCAGCAGTTTCTTTCGGAATTTGATGGCATCGTCAAGAAGAGACCGGACTGACAGAAGGAAAAAGAAAATTTATGATGAAGAGGAGGGTGAAGAGGAGAGTGAAGAGCAGGACTATGAGGAAAAGGAGGAACGGGCGAGAAAGAAGAGAAAGGAGTACTATAAAGAAAAGGAGGAATGGGAGAGAATGGAGACAAAAAAAGAGAGGAAGAAAAGGGAGAAAAGGGAGAGAAAGGAGAAAAGGGAGGAAAAGAAGGAAAAGCTGAAATGGGAGAGAAAGGATAAAAAGGAGGAAAGGAAGGAAAAGGAGAAAAAGGAGATAAGGGATAAAAAGGAGGAGAAGAAGGACAGGAAAGAAAAGGAGAAAAGGGAGAGAAAAGATAAAAAGAAGGAAAGGAAGGAAAAGGAGAAAAAGGAGAGAAGGGAGAAAAAGGAGGAGAAGAAGGAAAAGGAGAAAAAGGAGAGAAAAGAGCGAATGAAGAAAAGGAAAAAAGAGCTTAAAGAAAAAAGCATCAAAGAGATCAAAAAGATGCAACAGACGGTGAAAGCAAAATCTAAGGACGCCAAAGCCAAACTTCAACGCGAACAGCGGAAATTGAAGTCAAAGGCAAAAAAGAAACTGAAGGAAATGAAGAAAATGAAGAAACCTAAATAGAACATCGCCAAAAAACTGAAATCCAAGAAACTGAAAATACCAAAACTCAAGAAAAAGCAATTTCAGTTTGGAAAATTTAGGAAATGAAAGTCATGGAGGGCGAAGCAAACAGACTCTAAACCTGACTATGGTTTCCTAATCATCAAGGAAGCCAGAATCTCGTTTTAATGATGCCCGACCCACATGCCAACTCTTCATTTCACTTCATTCACCCCCTTTCTCCAGTTGGATAATTCTCCATGAACTCTTCATTTCACTTGATTCACCCCCTTTCTCCAGCTGGATAATTCTCCATGAACTCTCGGACTGCTATCATTTGGAGAGTTTTCTATCCCAGCAGCGCTCCCTAAGCCGACCTCCTTCCATTCGCTCGATAACCTTGTATGTGGATCCGTATCGCCTGCTTTCACACAATCTGAATAAATCACATCCACTGAAACTCTCTGTTCTGGGTTTTACTCACCACTTCATAGAAAGCAATTAAGTTCGTCCGGCATAAAACTGAGTTGAATAATAATAATATTGTTTCGGACAGAATGCTGCCCTCTATTGGTTATACATTGAGTAGCGTTGTTCCATATGCTTGAAATCCAAAGTTATTATGCTACTCAATGTATCTTACCAATAGAGGGCAGCATTCTGTCCGAACACATATTAGCCATATATGCTAGTGTGCTCATTTGCATTTATTCAAATAAAATATATTCCCATGATCCTTTCGTGTAACGGTTTAATACAAAAAAAAACCCAGCATGGTTGGGATGTCAGGCATGCCTTTGCCTCCTTTGCAAAGTTCCTTGCACATCACTGCATGTTTAACTCCAGTTTGGGGCAGGCCCGAGCCATATACCCCAGAACAGGAGGAGCCTCATTGCAAATCACCAGCACTTTCCCTTTGACGCTAGAGATCTATTTTATTTATTTATTTATTTTGTCCTTGTGTGAGAGTCCGAGGTCATGCTCTTTGGTCGTCTTCTGTCATGCGTTCATCAAAACGTGAAGAAAGGGAAAGTGGTGCTGTGATCCAAACTGTGGAGGCCACAGATGAGCCGAGTCCCCAATCTTCATCTTCTGGGGCATCCCCTCCCCCCAGGCAGAAGCCATGGGTGGGCCAGATCTTCTAGGATCTTCCCAAAAGGAGATCCACTGAAGTCTTCTCAGCCTCCCGTATAAGAAACTCAGGCTCTCTGACAGCAGAGCCAGAGGACCAAGCTTTCCCTCCCTCGCAGGGACTCACTCGATCTTAGCCAAAAGCCTAGAGATTGCACGCATTGCACGCATTATTTTCTATTTAAGTTTATTATACAAAACTGATTATGATAAAACAGACATCAACCTGTTTTAGCAGGAATACATAGATCGGTAATATTGGTACAAACAGACGATAAGCAGTACTGCGACGCAGCGCAGGGCAATACACGTTACAGTACGACTTCAGTTACGGAAAGCTCAGTAGAAGCAGTGTGCAATTACATTCCCAGACATGGCACATATGGTTAGCACTTTAGTGGAACATAACCTGGGGAAATGGGGGGGAAAGGGGGCCGAGGAGAATGGGGCTAGTCTTCAGCCTCTAGACTGTCCTTGAGAGAGTAGTCTCTCAGCAGGCTGTGGATAAGCCTGCGGCAGTCACGGACTGTAACATAGTAACATAGTTCATAAGGTTGAAAAAAGACCAAAGTCCATCAAGTTCAACCTATATACCTATTGTGTCCCTACTGTGTTGATCCAGAGGAAGGCAAAAAAACCCTTATGAAGCAGATGCCAATTGCCCCATACCAGGGGGAAAATTCCTTCCCGACTCCAAATATGGCAATCAGAATAAATCCCTGGATCAACGTTCTGTCCCTATTAATCTAATATCCAGAACTTGTAATATTATTGCTTTCAAGAAACACGTCCAGGCTCCTTTTGAACTCTTTTATTGAGTTAACCATTACCACTTCCTCTGGCAGAGAGTTCCATAATCTCACCGCTCTTACTGTAAAGAACCCCCGTGCTGGTGTAGAAACCTTCTTTCCTCCAACCGTAGAGGATGTCCCCTTGTTATAGATACAGTCCTGGGTATAAATAGGTCCTGGGAGTGATCTCTGTACTGTCCCCTTATATATTTATACATAGTTATTAAATCCCCCCTAAACCGTCTTTTTTCCAAACTAAATAACCCCAATTCTGATAATCTTTCTGGGTACTGTAGTCCTCCCATTCCCCTTATTACTCTGGTTGCCCGTCTTTGAACCCTCTCCAGCTCCACTATATCTTTCTTGTACACTGGTGCCCAGTACTGTACACAGTATTCCATGTGTGGTCTGACTAGTGACTTGTACAGTGGTAGAATTATTTCCTTGTCGTGGGCATCTATGCCCCTTTTGATGCACCCCATGATTTTATTTGCCTTAGCAGCAGCTGCCTGACACTGGTCGCTACAGGTAAATTTACTGTTAACTAAAACTCCTAAATCCTTTTCCACGTCAGTCGTCCCCAGTGTTTTCCCATTTAATACATATTCCCAGCCTGGATTTTTCTTCCCCATGTGCATAACCTTACATTTATCTGTGTTGAACCTCATCTGCCACATCCCAGCCCAAGCCTCCAACCTATGCAGATCCATTTGTAATCGTGCACTGTCCTCTATTGTGTTAACCACGTTACAGAGCTTAGTATCGTCTGCAAAGATTGATACTTTACTATACAATCCCTCTACAAGGTCATTAATAAATATATTAAAAAGAATAGGACCCAAAACTGACCCCTGTGGTACCCCACTAGCAACAGTCACCCACTCAGAGTATGTACCATTAATAACCACCCTCTGTTTCCTATCACTGAGCCAGTTACTTACCCACATACACACATTCTCCCCCAGCCCAAGCATTCTCATTTTATGTACCAGCCTTTTATGTGGCACCGTATCAAATGCTTTGGAAAAATCAAGATATACGACATCCAGCGATTCACCGCGATCCAGTCCTGAGCTCACCTCCTCATAAAAGCTGATCAGGTTAGTTTGACCGATCCCTTGTAAACCCAATGCTGATATGGAGTCATACACTTATTTTCATTGAGATTCTCCAAAATAGTATCTCTTAGGAAACCCTCAAACAGTTTACACACAACAGAGGTTAAACTAACAGGCCTATAATTCCCCGGGTCACTTTTTGTCCCCTTTTTGAATATTGGCACAACATTTGCTATGCGCCAGTCCTGGGGAACAGACCCTGTCACTATAGAGTCCTTGAATATTAGAAATAGGGGTCTGTCTATTACATTACTTAACTCCCTTAGAACGCGGGGGTGAATGCCATCTGGACCTGGTGATTTGTCTATTTTGATTTTTTTTAGGCGGCACTGCACTTCTTCCTGGGTTAGACAGGCGACATGTACTGGGGCATTTATCTCATCCTGCTGTATATTACCTGGCATTTCATTTTCCTCTGTGAATACAGCAGAGAAGAATATATTTAATAGATTAGCTTTTTCCTGATCCCCGTCTATAACTTCTCCCTCATTACTTTTTAAGGGGCCAACGCTTTCATTTTTAACCTTTTTACTATTTATATAGTTAAAGAACATTTTGGGGTTTGTCTTACTCTCTTTGGCAATGAGTCTTTCTGTCTCCACTTTTGCTGCTTTTATCTGATTTTTACATATTTTATTTTTTCCTGATAGCTTTTTAGTGCTTCCTCACTGCCTTCCTGTTTTAGTAGCTTAAATGCCTTTTTTGCCATTTATTACCCCCTTTACATTTTTATTTATTGCTTTTCTCTTGTTCCTGACTCTTTTATTCCCATACGGTATGTACCTTTCACAGTGAGAATTTCCCAATTTACATTGTTAAGGGCGTCTCTTAGTTGATCAAACTTTGCCCTCCTAAAGTTCATAGTTCTTGTGGCTCCTCTAAGAGTTCCCTTATTGAAGGACAAGTTATAATAATGTATCATATTGTGATCACTATTTCCTAGGTGCCCCCTGACCTGCACATTAGTTACTCTGTCAGGTCTGTTGGTTAATATTAAGTCCAGAAGGGCGCCCCCTCTGGTCGGGTCCTGTACCATTTGGGACAGATAATTATCCTTACTTATAGTCAGAAACCGGTTTCCTTTATGAGATTCACAGGTCTCGGTTTCCCAGTTTATGTCGGGATAGTTAAAGTCCCCCATAATAACCACCTCATTGTGATTTGCTGCCTTGTTTATTTGCTTTAATAATTGATCTTCTGCTGCTTCCATTATATTTGGTGGCTTATAGCAAACCCCGATCAGTATTTTATTATTTTTCTTTCCATATATTTCTACCCATAATGACTCCACATTATCATTTCCCTCACATATATTCTCCCGCAGTGTGGCCTTTAGGCTGGACTTTACATAAAGGCAAACTCCTCCCCCTTTTCGTTTTTTTCGATACTTCCTGAATAGACTATAACCCTGTATGTTAACCGCCCAGTCATAGCTATCATCCAACCATGTCTCTGTTATACCCACTATGTCATAGTTTTCTTCAGATATTATTAACTCCGGTGCGTCAGTTTTATTGATCAGACTTCTGGCATTAGTAAGCATACAATTTAGAGGTGTATGGTTTTTTTCCCTATGAAGCCTATCCCTATTGACTATTCTAACCCCTCCCTCCGCTCCACCCCCAGGTACATTTATAAGCCCCAGCTTTCTATCTACACTATCTTCCCCTTCTATATTGTAGTTTCCCTCCCCTCTTTACCTAGTTTAAACACTCCTCCACCCTTCTGGCCATCTTCTCCCCGAGCACAGCTGCACCCTCCCCATTGAGGTGCAGCCCGTCCCTACCGTAGAGCCTGTATCCGACAGAGAAGTCGGCCCAGTTCCCCATGAACCCAAACCCCTCCTTCCTACACCAGCTTCTGAGCCACTTGTTTAGCTCCCTAATCTCCCGCTGCCTCTCTGGTGTGGCACGTGGTACAGGTAATATTTCAGAAAATACTACCTTGGAGGTCCTTGCCTTAAGCTTGCTACCTAAGTCCCTGAAATCATTTTTAAGGACACTCCGCCTACCTCTCACTTTGTCATTGGTGCCAATGTGCACCATGACTGCTGGGTCTTCTCCAGCCCCTCCCAGTAATCTGTCAACCCGATCCGCGATGTGCCGAACTCGAGCGCCAGGCAGACAACACACTGTTCGGCGATCCCGGCCTTTGTGACAGATCGCCCTGTCTGTCCCCCTAATAATTAAGTCCCCCACTACCAGCACCTGTCTGGCCTGCCCTGCGCTCCTCCTTCCCTCCTTACTGGAGCAGACACCCCTCTGGTGGTCAGAGGCAGTGACTTGCTGCAGTACTGCTAACTCTGAACTAACATCCCCCTCATCTGCCAACCGGGAAAACTTGTTGGGGTGTGCTAGATCAGGACTAGCCTCCCTGGCGCTTTTCCCCCTACCCCGCCTTCTAACTGTAACCCAGCTAGCTGCCTGACTGTCCTGTACCTCCATCCCGCTATCCTCCCCCACCTCTAGATCTTGCTCAGTGAGCAGCAGACTCCTCTCCAAGTTGTCAATAGATCTCAGTGTTGCCAGTTGCTCCTCTAGACTCAGGATTTGTGCTTCCAAATGAGCAACCAACAGTGGGCCTCATTACATTCAAGTTAGTCGATGATAAGAGTTGCTGAACCTTGCTTCATCTGTCTGAAAGGTTCAGGGACTGGCTTTATGGGGCCAGTGGGCCAGTGGGCCAGCGAGGGGGGCATCCTGCCCTCCACCACCATCTCCTCGTACAGGTCGAGGAGGTCTGGGCCGATGAGGTCCCACAGCGTTGTGTACAACTCGGCTGGGAGACCGTCACTGCCCGGTGTCCTGCCCTTCCTGAAGGATTTGGCGGCAGAGTGCAGCTCCTCCAGCGTCAAGGGGGCGTCCATGGCTGCACGACCTGCGGGATCAATGGTGTTAGTGATACCTGACAGGAACCGTTCAGCAGCCTCCGGGTCTGTGTCTTTGGGGGAGTAGAGATCTCGGTAGTAGTCGACGACCACTTTCTGGACCTCCTCCTTCCCCTGTCGTACCACGCCTTCGCTGTCTCTCATTTCCGTCAGGGGCGTGTGGGCGGAGTGGAGCTTCCTGAAAAAGAAAGAGTTACATTTCTCACCCTTCTCCAGGTTCTCCACCTTGGTGTGACCAATAGAGTTGCTGATACGGACATTTAAACTCCTGGCGCCAGAGCTGCTGAGTTACGCGTTAACCCCGTATTAACCCCTTAACCGAAAAAAAACGAAGAAAAAATGAACACGAAGAATGTCCCCGAATATTCGCCCGAAGAGAAGACAGGAACGGGCGAGTATTCGCGGAATACGAAGATAATTTTTTTTGCCGAAGACGAAGAGGCCCCTGGTGCCCAAGACTAGTTAATATGTTACGGATAGTCCCTTGATAAAATCTACATAAAAATAACATAAAAAACATATGATTCCCAAGTTTCATAGAATGTTTCCTATAAAGGCCAAAGGTGGGCAAGGAATAATCTAGGGGGCTCTTGCTTCCCCTTGCCCTCCTATAGCGACACCTATGTTGTAAATATACGTTACCAAAAGGAATCAATATATCAATATAAATATCTACAGTGCATCATGTTTCAGAAAGAAATACAGAGCTTATTATGAAAGAATTGTAATATAAGAAATACACAAAGTTCATTATGTTATAATAAATCCACCTAGCACATTTTCTTATCACACAAACACACATCACATTATTCCACTTCCTGTTCTTTTTTTTCTTATTCTTCTTATCTTTTATTTATTAAGAGCTAACAAATTACTCAGCACTTAACAATTGAAATGAGTCAGTTAACACGTACATAACAAATATACATGAATACATCTAGATATATTAGGAGTTCAGAATACTGCCCATGAGATTGTCATCTAGGCTTATTTACTGGTAGGAATGGTGGGCTTTTGAGGGCCCCGCTTGTGTGCTTTCACTCACGTTATGATGTAACAGTTATACACAGGGCATTATGTCATAAAATATCTATTATTATATCACACTGTGTTTTAATAAATACAAACATATATTTTATAATCAATATGCACAGCAAATTATGGTTTAATACATGTACTTAATAATAATAATAAATGCACTATTTGAGAATTATCACACATGATATAAATTATATAAATAAATAAATATCATAAACACATTATCATAAATATAAACAACACATTAAGATAAATATACATACACATCACATAATGTTATAATAAATATAGATATCAGATTACTATACACAGCGTATTAAGTTATAATACATATACAGAGGATTTTGTCTTACAACATATATTCATATAACATTGTGACAGAATGAGCAGCCATACAGGGCCCCAAGGTAGTCAGAGATGGCTCCAGCCTGGCTGCCAAACAGGCAGGAACTCCATTGTTAAACTAATCCCATAACAGGATGGCTACCAGGGGGAGATTCAGTAGCCAAAGGGGATTAAAGGTTGGGTTGTCTACCTGTTTATCAATGTTGATTTATGTTAATGAAGTTCTGTGGCTATATCAGTCTATGTTTTACATCAATAAACTGTTCATTCCTGCTGTACTCAGTTCAAGGTAGTTGCGTCTACTTATTGGGTACACATAGCAGGGTTCCAAGGTGCGCATGCTGGCTGGTGCTGGAAGCGATTCCGGGGACAACAGGAGGATACTGGGTGATCTCTGGGAGTTACTACAGCTCTCTTGGTGAACCCGTTACAAACATATATAAACATACCCAGCTCATTATGATACAATACATTCACGCCATTGTTTTAATTTAATATCAGATCCCTCCACCTCATGGTCCATTGTATTGTTAATCCCGTTACTGCCCCTGTTGTCTCTGGGAGGCAGATTAAGGGGGCGGTTTGTGTCCCAATATCTTGTTTTTATGTAAATATGTGTTGTTGTGGATATATCCAGCTCTGTGTGTGAGAAATAAATCAGTCTTCGTTTGGTTTTACCCTACACTGAGTCTCAGCGAGTGACTGGGGAACTGAAGAAAGTGTGTTGTCCCAGGCTAAGGGAGCACAAGACAGCGGAGGTAGTCGGTCGGACTAGCCAGCTCCGTGACATTGGTGGCAAGCGCTGGGATTTCTTCTTAGTCTGAGGGACACTTACTTTCTGCCGGGATTGACCGACAGGACGGCAGACTTCGGTCGCCTTGACGAGGACATGGATGTGGTATCAGAATTCCAGGGGCTGCTGCGGGTCATCCTCTACTGCTACACCACTACTCTGCCTATAGAACAATACCAGAACCTGAGGCAAGTGGTTCGACGGTCAGTATGGCAGAGGGCTGTTATATGCCGGGGTCAGTGTCTTCCAAGCTCCGAACAAAAGATTAGAGACCAATGGGAACTACGGATGTCATTCCTGGGACAGCAACCCCAGGAGCAATGGGTATCCGAATTGGACAAGCTGGTCCAACAGGAGGTAGAGCTGGAAGATCACTATAGGGCTCTGCAGTGGTATACAGAACAAGCATATTGGGGAACTGCAAAAGATTGTTCTCCAGAGGGCTATGACTTTGGTGGCCCAGGATTATTATGGGATAGTCTTCAGGAGGATCCGGACTTCGGCAGCACAGCGGAGTGGCGGATTGAGGACATCTGGGATTTCAGGGAGTGGGACCTCCCAGATGCACTAGGACTTAAAGGTGATTTAGACTTTTTAATTACACAGGAGTGGGAACTGGAAAAGGCATATAAAAAACTGTTTGACCGCGTTCAACAGAATGCCCCGGTGTCCAGGGATTTTCTGGATGTTATTGAGTGGTCATCTGAGGATGTTAACCCAGACGGGGTGGATGGGACTGCGGTCTCCACCCCTGAGTCACAGGGATACTGGGCAGCTAATCCAGATCCGATACCAGAGCTATGTGACTTTACGCCACAACCGGATCCAGAGATTGTGGATCTAATTGATTTTAGATCTGAGGATGTTGGTCTGGGAGGGCTTGCAATTGGCTTCCCTTCCCAGGGAAAGGAAGAAAGTAGTGGATGGGACTGCGGTCTCTACTAGCACCCACCCAGCTGAAGAGCTGTCAACAGGGCAGAGCGCTGCTGGCTAGACTTGGGCACCAGGGGGCTCTTCGTGTTCGTCTTCGTGCTCGTCTTCGGGGGAAAAAAAACCTTCGTATTCCGCGAATATTCGCCCGTTCCTGTCTTCTCTTCGGGCGAATATTCGCGGACATTCTTCGTGCTCGTTTAATCTTCGTTTCCTTCCCGGTTGCCTAGCAGGGGTTAATACGGGGTTAACAACAGATCGGAGCAGCAGCAGCTGCCGTGAAGGTACGTGTGTGCAACTCTATTGGTCGTTTCGGCAGGGGGCTGGTCTGACATCAACGAGTGAATTGCAGAACGCACTTCATTCGTTGATGGCAGGCCAGCCCCTTGCCGAAACGACCAATAGAGTTGCACACACGTACTGAGGTGTACTGTACACAAAATGACCTAGAGACAAATGCTACAAGGAACTTGGCCTCCGTTTATCATACACAGTCACACATCCATAGATGTTTAATAAAAGAATAGGGATTATTTTACATTTTTAAATTGATTTTGGACCACTTGTAATACATGCCTAACATTTGCTACCTATTTACAATGGCATACTTTGCAACAACCCAACTTTTACTGGACAGGACTGGAAAAAAGCAGGACTGTCCACCAAAATCTTGGGTGTGTTGGCAGGTATGCGGATGGAAAAATGAACTAAAAAATAGCTTAGGGTTAATGTACGGTTATGCTTAAGATTAGTAGCAGTGCACTGGTTTGGTTAAAGATGTATTATGTCTAAATAATAATTTAATTTAAATTTTAATGGGTTTTTTAAAAAAAAATTAGGGGTTTATTTAAATGTATTTTGAAGTTAGATTTATTATTTAGTACTTTATTATATTTATTTAATGTTTATACTAGTGCTACCTACCGAGCTATAACTACCTACGTGTATTTGCATACCTAGTTTAGCTAAATTAGATGGGACAGGACTGGAAAAAAGCAGGACTGTCCCTGAAAAAGTTGGGTCTGTTGGCAGGTATGTGGATGGAAAAATGTTATAGGATGAAGTGTGAGTTATAGCGTTAATGCTAGTGAGTGTAGAAGTGAAGGCCAGGACAAATAACAAGAGGAAAGGTCCTTGGGATTTGTGCATTGTACGTGTGTTATGTCACTGTGTTATATGTGTTATGTGTGTTATGTGTTATGTCACTGTGTTATATGTGTTATGTGTGTTATGTGTTATGTCACTGTGTTATTTGTGTTATTGTGTGTGTTATGTTTGGTTGGTTGGTTGTGTATCAGAAGGAAAATAATTAAATGGAATTGGAAAAGGAAATGGAAAAGGCGAATGAGCGGGCAATTGGCGACCCACTCGCCTGTTTCGCCCCAGAGCAAAGCATCCAAACACTGTCAGTCTTAGACGTCTGGCAGCGGACTTCCAGAGCTCAGACACAAGGCCCTAGCGTAAGCTGGCCACTCCGGCGGAGGTAGCAGGCGTTGCCACACCGCAGACAGACGCAGCCAGGGGGGAGAAACTGCCCTTACCATTAGGGACATTTTGGGCATGACTCTAGCCAGCAAGCGAACTGGCAGAGAAGAGATGCTGGCACCACAACCAGCAGCAGCATTGAAAAATGGGAAAGGCGAATGAGTGGGCAATTGACGACCCGCTCACCTGTTTCACCCCAGGGCAAAGCATCCGAAGACTGTCAGTCCTTGGCGTTTGGGAGCGGACTTCCAGAACTCAGACACTAGGCCCTAGCGTAAATTGGCTACACCGGCGGAGGTAGCAGACGTTGCCACACCACAAACACGTGCAACCAGGGGGAGAAACTACCTTAAACATTAGAGAGAGAAAAAATTAACTTTCCAAGCTAAGAGCTGGGTAACCCAACTTGGGCAGATTGAATTTAAGAAAGGCCATCTGCTCCATCTGATGAGGTGCCATGCGTGAGCGCTGTGGACTCAGTATGTTTCCAGTCATAGAAAACACGCGCTCACTTTGAACAGTGGTTGGCGGACATGATAGTAGCTGCTGCGCAACCCATGAGAGTGCAGGCCACACACTCTTCTTTTCATCCCAGTAGCTAAGAGGATCAACATTAGGTGCAGAAGGAACTTCACTGAGGTAAAGTTTGACCATTTCAGCAGCACTACTCTCCTTTCTGCTGCTAGCTCTGTCAGATGGTCCAACTATATTCCCAAGTGCCTCTTCCCAAAACGCAGCTGCTTGTTGTGCTGCTTGTGGCACTGCTGCTGCTGCTGCTGCTAGGAGTAGCAGACCACATCATCTCTTCCTCCCCCTGCACCTCTCCCTCCTCGGACAGCATTCCCATTTTACGCTGCCAGTCATGCACCTTGTTGACCAATTGCTCCCGGTAGCTACTGAGAACATTAAATTTCAAAGCTAGCTTTCCCTTAATTCTTGGATCGCAAAGGCACGCTAGCATCATTTCGGGACTCTCTTCCATGCGTTTGCGAAGGTGTACTTTTAGCAGATCCTTCAGCTTCCTGACTATGGCTGCTACGTCAGGATGTAGAGTGCCACCTTGAAAAAAAAAAAAAAAAAAAGGGCTTGGGGCGGCAAAGTGCCGCCTGGAGAGGTTGCCCCACTCGGCTCCATTGTCGGGCCGGCCCTGCTCGTGACTAGTAGTAGTGCGAGCAGGAAGAACAGACTCTGCACTTGGCCTCTCAGTCTCAGGCTCCTCTGCTACCTCGCTAGGTGGAGTTCCACTATGTGTAGCCCTCTCTCTAACTGTCTTTACAAAAATTTTGTAAGGACTTGGTGGCTTGCTAGAGGTACTAGGAGGACATGGCGTGGCGGTACCAGTGGGAACAGTAGGCGCAGCACTAGTGGTGGTAGAGGCGGTAGAGGTGGGGGTGGTGGTTTTCCCTACAAAGGAATGTGATCGCTTTGGTTTGGGACCCCTCTGAGTCTTGCTGCTAATTTGGCTCTGCTTGGTACCTTGCATGCTGCTCGTGGATGGGGAAGATGCTGCTTGGGGCAAAAGGCACTTCTTTTTACTCACTGGGCTAGTAGAAGTACTAGTTGTGCTACCCTTTAATTTTGAACGTGCTTCTGGTGCTTTAGGCTTTCCGTAAAAAACCATAGAGCTTGTGGGCCTAGCCGCACTACTACTGCCTGCTTTTGGTGCCTTTCCTTTACTTGACGATCCTTCAAGCAATGCTTCCCCAAATGATAAGCGAGAGCTTGGCCTACTTGGCCGACTAGAGTGACGCAAAGGCTGCATCTTAGAACTGCTGGTGGTGCTGGTGGTGCTGGTGGTGGTGGTGGTTGTGGTAGATGGAGCTTGTCCCTCCTTAGTCCCAAAAGGAGGATCTATTTCAAATTGTGTGTTATGTGTGTAGTGTAGTGTTTAAAAAAACGTAAAAAAAAAAAAAAAGGGGGGGGGGATAAAAAAATTAAAGACTCACTAGTCCAACAAGTTCACTTCACTGACGGACTGAGGTGAGCAAAACAAATGAAATAAAATGAAAGTGTTACTCACCTGCCCTCGGCTCCCATGTTGCCGCAGCAGCCTCCACGCAGGAGAGGGAGACCCTCCTCCCGCGCATGGCCATCTCCGCAGCAGCCTCCACACAGGAGAGGGAGACCCCCCTCCCGCGCATGGCCATCTCCGCAGCAGCCTCCACGAGGGAGAGGGAGACCCCCCTCCAACGCACGGCCACCTCCGCAGCAGCCACCACGAAGGAGAGGGAGACCCCCCTCCACCGCACAGCCACCTCCGCAGCAGCCTCCACGAGGGAGAGGGAGACCTCCCTCCACCGCACGGCCACCTCCGCAGCAGCCGCCATGAAGGAGAGGGAGACCTCCCTCCACTGCACGTCCACCTCCGCAGCAGCCGCCACGAGGGAGAGGGAGACCTCCCTCCACCGCAAGGCTGCTTCCACTACCTTCCTCTGAAGTGCCGCGCAGGAGAGGCAGACCTCCTGGTACACGGCGTCCTGCTGCTGCGCGCGCGCGCCCTCTAGTGGCAAACTCTCATACTGCGGGAATTTATGAAGGGAGATTACTCCATCCACAAGATGGCCGCGATTCACAGACACCGGAAGTGATAACATGAGGGGCTGATGGGAGATTCAGACTTCCTCTGCAGTTCTTCATTTAAACCCCTCAGATCAGTTTCACCTTGCCTTCTGATGGTCGTCTATGCCTTGTGCTAGCACCCAGATAGCGTTTACCTTCTTGATTCCTGTGTTTGACCTCGGCTTGCCTGACTACGTTGTTATCCTGTATCCTGACCTCGGCTTGTTTATCGTTTATCCTGATCTCCTTAATCCTGACCTCGGCTACGTATACCGGCTATCCTGTTCTCCGGAATCCTGACCTTGGCTTGTCTGAACTGCTCTGTCCTGGAGTCCTACCTGACCACGGTGTCTCCAAACTACTTGTACGTGACAGAATCAGAAGGCCATCATGAGACCCGCTTCGGTGGGACTTCAAGGTTCTTGTGAGAATCGTCTGGATGAGATGGATCATCGTCTGGATCAGTTTGCCCAGGCGCTCGACTCTTCTTCAGCGCACTGATTCCGGACTACAGATACATTCTCCAGCAGTAGCGTCCCCACCGGTTCCTTCTCCTACTCCAGTTCCTGTGGTTCATGTTCCTATGAATCTTCCACTGCCATAACGTTACGGAGGAGATCCTGCTACCTGTCGGGGGTTCCTGAATCAGTGCGAAATACATTTTGAACTTTCCCCTTACGCCTTTGCTTCTGACCGGGCTAAGGTTGGGTACATTATTTCACTCCTCACCGACAAGGCTCTCGCATGGGCATCTCCTTTATGGGAGAGGAGTACTCCAGTAGTTTGCTCCTACTCAGAATTTGTCTCCGCACTACGCTCCGTATTCGACGTGCCAGGCAGGAGGTCTAGCGCTTCTTCCTCTCTGTTTAACATTCGTCAAGGGGAGCGTCCTCTGATGGACTATGCTATTGAATGTCGCACCCTTATGGCGGAGGTGAACTGGACTGGTGAGGCACTTATTGCAGCTTTTCTGAATGGATTATCAGAGACTTTGAAGGACGAGATGGCTGCTCGAGATCTTCCCTCCGATCTGGATTCTGTAATTTCATACGTGACTCAGATCGACCTTCGTCTCCGCGAGCGTCAGGTGCAACGGGACAGTTTGAGAGCACGTGAGAGAAGACCTGCTTTGGGTATGCTGGGTCTGTCCTCTGTTTCTAGCGGCACTCGGATGATGGTGCCGATTCGGGTATCCTGGCCTGAGGGATCCGTTTGCACAGAGGCTTTTTTGGACTCAGGAGCAGCAGAGAACTTTATTGATGCCCGTTTTTGTGTACAGCAGCTCATTCCCACCATGCCTAAAGACACGCCTGTCAGACTTGAGGCCATTGACGGCAGACCGCTTCATCCGGCTCAGGTTACTCAGACTACTATACCGGTGACACTCTCCGTAGGCATGCTTCACAACGAGAGACTTCAGTTCCTAGTTATCTGCTCTCCCTCTACTCCAGTCATTTTGGGTTTCCCGTGGTTGCAGACTCACAATCCTACCATCGATTGGACGACAGGAGAAATCACTTCTTGGAGTCGAACCTGTGGGGTACACTGCACCGAACCCATTAGACTGGCCATGGTGTCTACTACGCCGGAGATTGTCGCGACAGCCCTTCCCAGTCAATACCGAGACTTTGCGGATGTGTTTGACAAGAAGGAGGCTGAAAAGTTGCCCCCGCACAGACCTTACGATTGTCCCATTGATCTCCTTCCGGGTACCATGCCAACCAGAGGCCGAGTCTACCCCTTGTCTGTTCCTGAGACTAAGGCCATGGAGACATACATCGAGGAGAATCTGAAGCGGGGTTTCATCCGTCGGTCAACCTCCCTGGCGGGCGCTGGTTTTTTTTTTTGTCAAGAAGAAGAACGGGGAGCTGAGGCCATGTATTGACTATATGGGCCTGAATAGGATTACGAGACGCAATTCGTATCCTATTCCCCTCATCTCCGAACTCTTCGATAGGTTACGTGGGGCCCAGATGTTTACCAAGTTGGATCTTCGTGGGGCCTATAACTTGGTTCGTATCCGTGCCGGCCATGAATGGAGAACAGCATTCAACACACGTTCCGGACACTACGAGTACCTAGTCATGCCGTTCGGTCTGTGCAATGCTCCGGCGGTGTTTGAGGAGTTTATCAACGACTGTCTTCGGGACTTCCTTCAACAATTTGTCGTTGTTTATCTGGACGACATCCTCATTTACTCTGCGGACTTACCCACCCATCGCGAACAGGTTCGTCAAGTATTGAGTCGTCTGCGACATCACGGCCTGTTTGCCAAATTGGACAAGTGCGTCTTTGAGACCCGCAAAGTGACTTTCCTGGGATACGTTATCACTCCTGAGGGGTTCGATATGGACCCCTCTAAGGTACTGGCGATTAAGGACTGGCCACGGCCTATAGGCCTCAAGGCACTTCAGCGTTTCCTTGGTTTCGCCAACTACTACAGACGCTTTATCCGTAATTACTCTAGGATTGTTGCACCTCTCACAGACTTAACCAAGAAAGGGGCCAATGTCTCAGAGTGGTCCTCCGAGGCCATCTCTGCGTTTGCTCTTCTCAAAGAGAAGTTCACGTCAGCCCCGGTGTTACGGCATCCCAATCCTCTTCTGCCGTTTGTTCTGGAGGTGGATGCTTCTGAGTCGGGAGTTGGAGCTATACTCTCCCAACGGGCTTCCTACAGCGGACCGCTGCATCCGTGTGGCTACTTCTCCAGGCACTTTTCCGCAGCTGAACGGAATTACGATGTCGGGAAAAAGGAACTGTTGGCGGTTATCCTGGCCTTGGAGGTGTGGCGTCACCTGCTGGAGGGGGCTTCTGTACCTACGTTGATCCTGACTGATCATAAGAATCTCCAATATATGGAGTCGGCCAAGTGTCTCAACCCTCGTCAGGCCAGGAGGGCTCTCTTCCTCTCCCGGTTTCCCTTTGTGCTGATTTACCGTCCCGGTTCAAAGAACGCTAAAGCGGACACGCTATCCCGCATGTATACACGACCAGACGAGGAGAATAGAGCACCGGAACCCATTGTCCCCTCTACCAAGGTCGTTGCCGTCATTCGGTTGCGCGGGTATGCTCCCCTGCTGGATCGCATCACCCGCTCTCAAGGTCAAGCTCCGGATTCCTTGCCTCCAGGGAGATTGTATGTTCCTCCCAGTTTGCGGCTCCCTATCCTACGCACGCTTCATGGTGCCAGAACCTCGAGACATGCGGGAGTGGCGCGCACCAAGGACATACTTTCTCTGACCTTTTGGTGGCCTCACTGGGGCAGGGATGTTACAGCTTTCGTCCAGTCCTGTACTAGGTGCACAGCCAACAAGTCCTCTCGTACTCGTCCTGCTGGTCTCCTTCGACCTCTTCCTTGTCCCTCGGTTCCCTGGACTCACGTGGCCATGGACTTTATTGTTGAGTTGCCTCCGTCCAGGGGACATACTGTGATCCTCGTGGTGGTGGACCGTTTCTCGAAGATGGCGCACTTCATTCCACTACGGAAGTTACCCAACGCCTCCACCTTGGCTGATATCTTCATCCAAGAGATTGATCGGCTCCACGGAGTGCCGTCTGAAATCGTGTCGGACAGAGGCACCCAATTCGTAGCAAGGTTCTGGCGCGAATTTACTAAGTCCTTGGGCATCACCTTGGCCTTCTCCTCGGCTTATCACCCTCAGACGAATGGTCTAGTGTCTCCTGGTACACGGCGTCCTGCTGCTGCGCGCGAATTTATGAAGGGAGATTACGCCATCCACAAGATGGCCGCGATTCACAGACACCGGAAGTGATGTCATGAGGGGCTGATGGGAGATTCAGACTTCCTCTGCGGTTCTCCATTTAAACCCCTCAGACCAGTTTCACCTTGCCTTCTGATGGTCGTCTATGCCTTGTGCTAGCACCCAGATAGCGTTTACCTTCTTGATTCCTGTGTTTGACCTCGGCTTGCCTGACTACGTTGTTATCCTGTATCCTGACCTCGGCTTGTTTATCGTTTATCCTGATCTCCTTAATCCTGACCTCGGCTACGTATACCGGCTATCCTGTTCTTCGGAATCCTGACCTTGGCTTGTCTGAACTGCTCTGTCCTGGAGTCCTACCTGACCACGGTGTCTCCAAACTACTTGTACGTGACAGAAAGATTATTAATTAAGAAAAATTGACTTGGTCTCTTGCTGTTGCTAAAACAAAGCACAAACTATAGAGCTGCAGCACCAGTACTAATAAGATTAGCTGAACTATACGCTAGTAGTAATTAATTAATATTATTACTTTTATTTATAGCTAATTTAATTAACTATTAAGATAAGAATTATAGAATTATTGATATTAATTAATGATTTTAGATTAGACACTAGTAGATGTCTTGAATGTCTACAGTACACGCTACACTAGTATACTATAGTATATAATATATATATGACTGACATATATATATATAATATTATAATGTACTATTAAATTATATATTCTATTAAATTATTATTTATAAATTCTATTATTTAATTTATTTAAGCAGGACAGGCAGTAGGCACTAGTGCCAGCCCAGGGCAAGGGCACCCCAGTGCCACTGAGACACTGGGTGCACTGTCAACTCAACAGAACGTACACTGCAGTTGATGACAAATTAAATAAAAAAAATATTAAATTAATCAAATTATTATTATTAATTATATTAAGTAGCACTGAAGTGAGGATGAAGTACACTGTGAGAAATGGCAGGCTAAGGCTTACCAGTCTCACACAGAACAGAACAATCTCTCTGTAACGCTCGGATGCAGCACAGCAGTGTTGCCAAAGCAGTCACAGCGAAAAATGAATGGATCTCTCAGGCAAGCTCTGGTCTTATAAAGGCGCCTTCAGAATTCAAAGAACAGCAGCACAGGCATTGGACGAGACCCTTAGCGTGACGTCACAAGACTGAGCTGATTGGACAGACGAGGATCAGCTCACTCCTGTTTGAAATTTTCGTGGTTGTGAGTCTTCGTCTTCTCCTACGTTTTTGCCGGCACTGTATTCTCTTCGGCGTGTCTTCGGAACGAACAAAAAAACGGCCTCTTCGTGCTCGTTTTCATGTTCGCCCGAAGACGAATGCGCAAGTCTACTGCTGGCTTCTGCCCCACACCTTCAATGGCTACAGGGAGATACAGCGGCCGACCCGCCTCCCCAGCAGAAGGAGGGAGGTGGAACAGCCGGTCCATCTCCCCAGCGGCAGAACCTAATTCCGGAACCGGATCAACCTGACCTCCCTCCTCAACGGCAGCAGGAGCACCAGGGAGGGGATGCAGGAGGCATCCCTTCCCAGCGGTACCCGGGAGATGGCACCGCCGGCCCATCTCCCCAGCAGCAGCAGGAGCACCAATTTTGGGAGGGCATTGATGGGCCAAATAAACTGACTGACTACGGAGTTTGTGTCCCAATATCTTGTTTTTATGTTAATGTGTGTTGTTGTGGATATATCCAGCTCTGTGTGTGAGAAATAAATCAGTCTTCGTTGGGTTTTGCCCTACGCTGAGTCTCGGCGAGTGACTGGGGAACCGAAGAAAGTGTGGTGTCCCAGGCTAAGGGAGCACAAGACAGCGGAGGTAGTCGGTCGGACTAGCCAGCTCCGTGACATATATATATATATAACCTTATTTTATAATACATATACAGAGTGCATTAGGTTGTAATATATAAAGTAGATTATACTGATTGCATTATAATAATTTTTATTATACACAGCACATTATGTTACAATAACTTTACACAGCACATTATGTTAAAAAACATGTACATAAAGCATTACGTTAAAATAAATATACACAATGCATTATGATATAAGAAATATACACACTTCATTATGTTGTAATAAATATGCACTGAACATTTCATTATCAAAAATATACAGGTTACATTTTTAAACGTATCAATACACAGCGCGTTATGTCATAAAAATCAACATATCATAGTATGTTATAATAAACAGCACATTATTTTATGGTACATTTATATACCACACCATGCTATAAAAAAGTATGTACATTTCAGTTTATTTTATAATAAATATACAAAGCGCATTCTGTTATATTAATTATACACAGAACATTGTTACAAAAATATACATATTATAATATGTATACTGCATAATAGTAAATATACACAGCAGTGTATAATAAATATACACAGCACATTATGTGACAAAAATATACATATTATAATATGTATACTGCATAATAGTAAATATACACAGCAGTGTATAATAAATATACACAGCGCATTATGTGATAAAAATATACATATTATAATATGTATACTGCATAATAGTAAATATACACAGCAGTGTATAATAAATATACACAGCACATTATGTGACAAAAATATACATATTATAATATGTATACTGCATAATAGTAAATATACACAGCAGTGTATAATAAATATACACAGCGCATTATGTGATAAAAATATACATATTATAATATGTATACTGCATAATAGTAAATATACACAGCAGTGTATAATAAATATACACAGCACATTATGTGACAAAAATATACATATTATAATATGTATACTGCATAATAGTAAATATACACAGCAGTGTATAATAAATATACACAGCACATTATGTGATAAACATATACATATTATAATTATGTGACAAACCCTATAGCATGAGGGCCATACATGTCACTTTTAGGGGTCCTAAGCAGAGTCCTCCAGGGCAATCAGAGTCAGGAACACCAGCTTTGAACAAAACAGCACTTTATTTTAACCGCTTAAACCCCAAAAACCAAATCATAAAAAGAAAACCTAGCTCCCAATAGGAGCCGTCTCTAACTGAACTATGCTGGTCCAGACTGACCGGCCTAATCACCCACTACCTCAACCTCCCCGCCAGACCCAGCTACGCCAGGCTCTGGAAAACCTCCCCCAGACAGCACACAAAGGGTCCAGGCAGGTACTGCCTCACTTGGCTCAGGGATGGTCTTCTTGTTCAGGGCCTCTCCTTGCCCCTGGGAGTGCAGGGAGCTTCCTCTCCCCCCAACAGACTCTGAGTATCAGGCTCCAGGGGTTTTTAATGCCCAGCACTTGTGTCTGATGCCGGGCTCATAGAAATCCCGTACTGGATCCTGAAGACTTCTAGCCTCCTGGAAAAGCCGGCATGGATATACTCTCCAATTGCTCCACCCCAGGGACCCATATGTATAATCTGCATAGCAGCTGTACTCAGATGCCATGCTAATCATCTCCCTGGGGTTCACAATCTCACAATATGTATACTGCATAATAGTAAATATACACAGCAGTGTATAATAAATATACACAGCACATTACGTGATAAAAATATACATATTATAATATGTATACTGCATAATAGTAAATATACACGGCAGTGTATAATAAATATACACAGCACATTACGTGATAAAAATATACATATTATAATATGTATACTGCATAATAGTAAATATGCACAGCAGTGTATAATAAATATACACAGCACATTACGTGATAAAAATATACATATTATAATATGTATACTGCATAATAGTAAATATACACAGCAGTGTATAATAAATATACACAGCACATTACGTGATAAAAATATACATATTATAATATGTATACTGCATAATAGTAAATATACACAGCAGTGTATAATAAATATACACAGCATATTATGTTCTAAAAAAATTCTACACACCATATCATGTAAAGTTATAAATTGACACATCACATTATGAAATAATAAATATACTCAGAGCCTAATGTTATAATAAAAATACACACCATATTATGTTTAAAAAAATACACATCACATTATGTGATAATAAATATACACATCATGTTATGATTTCATGAATTAACAAAACATAGCTCATTATGATATAATAAATATAGATATCACGAGTAATCAAGATGTAATGAATATACATACAGCATTATATTACCTCATAACCAATCTACATATCACAGTGTGTTATAATAGATATTAATAGGCTATTATGTGACAAAAAGATATATATATAACATTCTAACAGTAGATTATGTCACAAAAAATCAACATATAGTATGTAATAAATATATACATTTATAAATACAGAGCACATTATGTCACAAGAAATCTACATCTCACATTATCTTATAAAACAATTCACAGCATGTTGTTATCATAAATATTTAACATATACAGCACAGTACATTTAAAAAAAATTTTTTTTACATTTCATTTGTGATATTACACACAAGGCATTATTTTTAATGTACACATCACACTATGATAGAATATACATAGAAACCACATGTTGTCATCATAGATGTACATGGCTCATTATGACATCATAAAGATACACAAAGAGTTATAATACCAAACCATACATATTACATTATGGCATAGGGAATTTACACAATATGTTAAATGCAATTTAACATTATCATAAAAAGATTTATGATAATTTAACATTAACACATTATCATAAATACACACATCACATACGATAAAAATACATAGAAATCACATAATGTTATTATATATATATATATATATCACATTAATGTTCTGATAAAAATACACCGCATATAAAGTTATAATAAATATACACACATATATATATATATATACATATATTTTACAACATACATATACATCAAATATTATATTTTAATAAACATACAGCACATTATGTCATTATACATTATAATATCACAAATATATGCAACTCATTATGTTATTGTAATATAAAAAGCACATTTTTTTATAATAAAAATACACAGCACATAATGTTATTATAAATATACACATTATCATATAATTATTAGGCACAGTACATTATGCCATAAAAATCTGTGTAATAAAAATATCAAAGTATCTTATAATAAATATTCACAGCACAGAATGTTATAATGAATATAAACAGCATATTATGTCACAAAAATATACACAGCACATTATGTTATATTAACTATGCACAGCCCATTATGTTATAAAAAAAATATACATATGCATATCACGCTAGGGTATAATAAAAAGTCACATCACAATATGTTATGGTAAATTTATACACCATATTATTTTTCCTACATATATACATTGAACACAGTGCATTATGTGATAATAAATACACACAGCGCATTATCATAAATATACACATCACAATATGATATAATATACATACAGATCACACTATAATACATATACGTATCATACAATATGATAATAAATATACACAGCTTTGTTACCTTATAATAAAAAAATACATCAAGCTAAAATAAATATACTGAGCATACTATACCCAGCTGATTATGTTATAATACATATACGGAGTGCATTATGTTATAATAAATATATACTTTGCATTATGTGATCTTAAAAATACACAGCCCTTTAAATTATATTAAATCTGCAGAGCAAATTTTGCAATCATAATTATACACATCACATTATGATATAATTTTTATACACAGCACATTATGTCATAACAAATCTACATGTAAAAATAAGTTATAATAAATATTCACAGCACAGTATACAGTATAATTATACACAGCTCCGTATTGCACCAAAAATACATATATTGCATTGTGTTAAAAGAAATATGCATAGAGCTATATAATAAATATTCAGAGCACATTATGTTATAGTTAATATTAACAGCATATTATGTGAAAAAAACATATCACATATTATAATACTCATAGACATCACAATATCCTATTGCAAAATTATATACAACTATACTTATATATAAATGCAGGCAACGCGTTATTATGAAGATACAAACATTATGATATAATATACACGCATACCGCATTTTGATATAATCACATTAAGACATAATTAACTGTACTTAACAGATATACACAGCCAGTTATATTAAAAAATATACAAATCACATCACGGTATAGTAAATATACACAATTTTGTTATAATACATACATCACAGTATGTTAAGTGTGTAAATATACATAGCTCATCATGTTATAATAAATGTACCCAGTGCATTATGTGATAATAAATACATGTTATAATAAAGATACATAGCTCATCATGTTATAATAAATGTACCCAGTGCATTATGTGATAATAAATACATGTTATAATAAATATACATAGCTCATCAGTTATTATAAATGTACCCAGTGCATTATGTGATAATAAATACATGTTATAATAAATATACATAGCTCATCATGTTATAATAAATGTACCCAGTGCATTATGTGATAATAAATACATGTTATAATAAATATACATAGCTCCTCGTGTTATAATATATATATATACACAGCATATTATATCATAAATATACACATAACATTTAGTTATAATAAATATATATTATATATATTTGTTACACATAATATTATCTTACAACAACATACATAGAACATTATGTTTTCTTAAGCATGTCCAGCTCATTATATTATAATACATATGTACATTGCTAATACAAATATACAGCATATTATGTTATAAATTATAATAGATTTACATATCATATTAAGTCATAATAAAAATACACAGCATATTGTATTACACTATTTATATAACACTATGGTTAAATAATTGTATTATGTGATAATCAAATTACACAGCATATTATATTATAAAAATGTACACATTGCATTATGAAATAATTAATATACACAGTGCGTTATCTTAGAATAAATATACACACCACATGTTTTAAAAAAAGAACACCATGTTATGTGATAATAAATTTGCAGATCACCTTATGATATAATTTACATATAGATCACAATATGTTATAATAAATATCCACATCACATTATGTTATAATGAATATACTCAGCCTATTATATTAAAATAAATATACATATCATATTATGTTGTTATAATAAATATATACAGCATATTATCGTACAACAATATAGAAATAACTTTATGTTTTAATGAACATACCCGACTAAATATGTTTTAATAAATATACACAGTGCATTATGTTTTGAAAAATTAACATATCATAGTATGTGATAATAAATATGCAACTCACTATGTTATCATAAATATACACAAGGAGTTATATTAACAATATATACATATTGCATAACGGGATAATAAATATACACCATGCGTTATTTTATAATAAATACGCACATCACAATATGTGAATTGGAATTTCTATGCCATATTGGGTTTTAATAAATATATATATATATCACATTATTTCATAGTAAGTATACACAACACACATTATCTTAATATATACACAGATTTTTTATTATATAATATACATTACAAATTGCATATTTTTATAGTGAATACACATATTGCATTATGTTACAATAATATATATGCATTATTTTAA
Organism: Spea hammondii; assembly: GCA_029215755.1. Lineage (NCBI taxonomy): Eukaryota > Metazoa > Chordata > Amphibia > Anura > Pelobatidae > Spea > Spea hammondii. The sequence goes on from JARDYJ010000001.1 coordinate 207,989, forward strand.
CTTATAATAAATATACACAGCACATTATTTTACAACAATATACATATAATATTCAATTTTAATAAACATACACAATGCATTATGTTAGAATAAAATGATGTAACACATTATTATTAACATAAATATACACAGTGTATTATGATATAATAAATATACACAGCACATTATGATATAATAAATATACACAGTGCATTATGATATAATAAATATACACAGTGCATTATGATATAATAAATATACACAGCGCATTATGATATAATAAATATACACAGTGCATTATGATATAATAAATATACACAGTGCATTATGATATAATAAATATACACAGCGCATTATGATATAATAAATATACACAGTGCATTATGATATAATAAATATACACAGCACATTATGATATAATAAATATACACAGTGAATTATGATATAATAAATATACACAGTGCATTATGATATAATAAATATACACAGCGTATTATGATATAATAAATATACACAGCGCATTATGATATAATAACTATACACAGCGCATTATGATATAATAAATATACACAGTGTATTATGATATAATAAATATACACAGCGCATTCTGTTATAATAAAAATACACAGCGCATTATGTTATAATAAAAATACACAGCGCATTATGTTATAATAAATATACACAACGCATTATGATATAATAAATATACACAGCGCATTATGATATAGTAAATATACACAACGCATTATGATAAAATAAATATACACAGCGCATTCTGTTATAATAAAAATACACAGCGCATTATGTTATAATAAATATACACAGCGCATTATGATATAATAAATATACACAGCGTATTATGATATAATAAATATACACAGTGCATTATGATATAATAAATATACACAGCGCATTCTGTTATAATAAATATACACATTGCATTATGATATAATAAATATAAACAGTGTATTATGATATAATAAATATACACAGTGCATTATGATATAATAAATATACACAGCGCATTATGATATAATAAATATACACAGCGCATTATGATATAATAAATATACACAGCGCATTCTGTTATAATAAAAATACAAAGCACATTATTGTATAATAAATCTGTAGAGCATATCATATCCAATGATGTTATAAATATTCACAGCACAGTATATATACAGGCAAACTTAAGACCCCGTTTAATGAGCTTTATGCAGTTTTTGTTTAAATTGTTTTATAAATAGCGATCGTGGATGTTTTCTGCCCCTTTTTTCTCTGTTATGTAGATCTCCCCCCCGTGTTGGCTCTTTTTCTAGGTTGTGGCCCCGTGTTTGAGTGCCGTGTAATGTGAGGAGATTGTATCCGTGCCCCACAAGGGGCTGCAGTCTGAAGAAGTCGTTGATGTAGAGACGCGTTCGCTGTAGTCGGTAAGGTTTGAATCGGTTCTGTACAGGTATACGGTTAGGATTGGTGTCGGTGAATTTCCTTCCCTTCATTCTCAGTTTGGTGTAATTATAATGAATATATCCTGCGGCCGGCTAACATTATCCTTTTATGAAATGGTGGGAAACTGTAGCAAATCACTTCCAAAATACTTTAATAATCTATGCTGGAAGAAAAGATGAAAAAAGTAAATAAATAAATGCACACAAACCTACAGAAAAAATACAGAGCGATGCGTTGGTGGAAGAAGCCCAAAAAATCACGTTTTGGCTAAATTTATAGAGTTTGGCGGCCAAATAGCTGCCCCGTGATTGCCCAGCGATCCCAGTGAGCCCCCTGGGCTGTCTGCTTTCCAGAAATATATATCTGTTTGGGTGATAAATGTTTCCAACGGTCATCATTACCGTTTCAAATCAGCAAAATGACCATAAAACCTGCAAAAAAAGCAGCGAGTAACAATGTATCCCTCGTAATGTTTGCCCCATTACTGCCAGAAAGAGAATAGAATTCCGTCTCCTGAGTATCAGGTGCTTCCCAAATCAGGACTCCTCAAATACTACATCTTGGGAGAATTAACTTTAACAACAATTAACTGAACAATAAACGGATCGGCTCCCTAATTCCCTGCAAACGAACAAATAACAAGAAAATAATAATCCTCACAGCGCCCAGCAATAGACTCTGATCCGGCCGGAAAAGACCTTAAAGGTTTCTTCTATCTTTACTGGATTTTTATTTTGTATCAAAAGTCATTTTGTAACATTGCAAACGTACAAAACCTCTATCGTTTCATTACCTTGAGATCACGGAACACTTGATGCAGCAGAGGTGCTGTCACAATGCCACGATGATGTCATGTCTTCATTGTGACATCACAGGTGCAGTACACAGATAGAGCACATCAGAGAGCAGAAGGACACTTCTACTGTAGCCTCCTAACAGAGAAGATGCGGATCGTAGTAGCTTTGCTATTTGCTATTTGCTGTTTGACTTCTGAGACTTTTCCTGTTCCGCGCCCGAAAGGTAAAGAATCCGAATAACTCGAGATCCGGATAAAACTGGGGAATATCGGCTTTCTGGGTTAGATTTGAATCGCTCCCGGTGACCGCAGCAGATCAGCGGCAAATGTTTCCATGAACTATTTCTTGCTAGCGGGTTATATTGTTGAGTAAAAACAGCGGTATAATTCTCTTTGTATCAGTAGCTGCCGGAATCGCTGCCCTGCAGCTGCACTCGAGGCGGTTTGGTAGAAAAAATATCAGTTAAATCCGTTACAAACTCAATGAAAACAGAGCTCTTCACCTTACAACGGACAACATATGATATTTAGAAATGTTTTTGGGACACAGAGGAATTGCGCGTCTCTTCCCGAGGTTCCTATGAATGAAGAAGTTTGTTGGCCGTTGATGACTCCGCTGTTGTTTTTTTTTTGCAGGGACTGATGGGAATTTCCAGCCACGAGAATCCAACCCAATATCTAATGGTAAGATATAGACGTCTCTCAGATGGGCATCCGTGCTTCAGAAGCGTGTGATCCGTGTTATGTGTGTATGTGTACGATGCACACGCATGATTTCATCACCCGTAAGAAAGATGAAATGTTGAATATTAGATAAGAGAGGTTACAGTATCCGCTCCTCATGTAACTGTAATTTGGGGCTGGCTTTATCTGTAACTCGGGGATAATAGAAAGATATTGTATAGAGAACATGCAGCTAACATTCCTTTTTCCTGTTTATCTCACAAAGGATCTCTGGCGATCGGAGGATTCCGTTCACTGATTACACGAATGGCACAATCAGGTACGCTATGTGTTTTCTTTTAACATTAATGATAACCGTATGGAATAGCAAACTACACAATAATAGAAAATGCTCTCATAGTGGAGTAACTGGACCCGGAAAAAGAAACGTGTCATTTCTAACTCCTCTACACTAAGATAGAAGCACAACGTTAGAGATAAAAGACATGTTCTATTAATGCCTTCGGGGAGAGGAAGGTCTGGAAGCGACAATGTGTCCTACTTTCAGAAGAGGACAGAAATGACCATTTTCTCGTATCTCATTTAGTAGCAGATCCTATTTTTCTTTAAGCTTTAATATAGAAATCTGTCTGTGTGTTATATAAATACGTATAATCTCCACATTCTTCTTGTGCTAAGAAATATTTTTGCTCTCTCTACAGTTCATTCACGACCGGTGTTGAGGATCGTGGAGAACGCATTCATCTGTGTTATATGCGCGATGGCAACCGGACTGGGGGTCTATTTCTACGTACAGTAAGTTATACAAATTGTTGGAAATTCAAATGCTGCGGAGAGACATCCAACACAACGCACTCTATAAAAAATGACCAAACAGCATGTATACTATACACGGGGAGAAACACTCCGATGCTGCTGGAATCCATTTCTTCCTTAACGGGTTTATTATTCTTATTTTAGGTTTCGCCGCTGTAGACAACGAAAAAACAGACCACCGGATGAAGAGTCCCTCCGCGTCTTAAGTTCCTTGGGTAACATATATTAACAATAATGAATAATAGAAAGAGTATACGTTTATTTTGACCGTACGATGTCATCAAACTTGGACTTTTAAAATTCATTGCTGGAACTTAACTCACCCGTCTTACTAAGAAATGATTTCACAATATAAATAGAATATCAATTATTTGCTACTGTTAAAAAAAATAGAAAATAAGGTTGAAAGTCACATTATAGGAAACATTTCTTTGAAGCTTGGGAATCATAGGGTTTTTACGTTTTTTATGTACACGTTGTCGAGGGACGATCCGTAACATATTAACCGATTCTTTTATTTTTTATTTGTTTTAGTAAGTCCATCAATTTCCAGTCTCCAAGAACAGGAGAGTGAACAAAGAATTGAAAGGAAACCTAAAAAATCCAGCAGTTTCTTTCGGAATTTGATGGCATCGTCAGGAAGAGACCGGACTGACAGAAGGAAAAAGAAGATTTATGATGAAGAGGAGGGTGAAGAGGAGAGTGAAGAGCAGGACTATGAGGAAAAGGAGGAACGGGCGAGAAAGAAGAGAAAGGAGTACTATAAAGAAAAGGAGGAATGGGATAGAATGGAGACAAAAAAGGAGAGGAAGAAAAGGGAGAAAAGGGAGAGAAAGGAGAAAAGGGAGGAAAAGAAGGAAAAGCTGAAATGGGAGAGAAAGGATAAAAAGGAGGAAAGGAAGGAAAAGGAGAAAAAGGAGATAAGGGAGAAAAAGGAGGAGAAGAAGGACAGGAAAGAAAAGGAGAAAAGGGAGAGAAAAGATAAAAAGAAGGAAAGGAAGGAAAAGGAGAAAAAGGAGAGAAGGGAGAAAAAGGAGGAGAAGAAGGAAAAGGAGAAAAAGGAGAGAAAAGAGCGAATGAAGAAAAGGAAAAAAGAGCTTAAAGAAAAAAGCATCAAAGAGATCAAAAAGATGCAACAGACGGTGAAAGCAAAATCTAAGGACGCCAAAGCCAAACTTCAACGCGAACAGCGGAAATTGAAGTCAAAGGCAAAAAAGAAACTGAAGGAAATGAAGAAAATGAAGAAACCTAAATAGAACATCGCCAAAAAACTGAAATCCAAGAAACTGAAAATACCAAAACTCAAGAAAAAGCAATTTCAGTTTGGAAAATTTAGGAAATGAAAGTCATGGAGGGCGAAGCAAACAGACTCTAAACCTGACTATGGTTTCCTAATCATCAAGGAAGCCAGAATCTCGTTTTAATGATGCCCGGCCCACATGCCAACTCTTCATTTCACTTCATTCACCCCCTTTCTCCAGCTGGATAATTCTCCATGAACTCTTCATTTCACTTGATTCACCCCCTTTCTCCAGCTGGATAATTCTCCATGAACTCTCGGACTGCTATCATTTGGAGAGTTTTCTATCCCAGCAGCGCTCCCTAAGCCAACCTCCTTCCATTCGCTCGATAACCTTGTATGTGGATCCGTATCGCCTGCTTTCACACAATCTGAATAAATCACATCCACTGAAACTCTCTGTTCTGGGTTTTACTCACCACTTCATAGAAAGCAATTAAGTTCGTCCGGCATAAAACTGAGTTGAAGAATAATAAATATTAGACTTGGGCACCAGGGGCCTCTTCGTCTTCGTAAAAAAATAATCTTCGTATTCCGCGAATACTCGCCCGTTCCTGTCTTCTCTTCGGGCGAATATTCGTTGTTTCTTCGTTTTTTTCCGGTTAAGGGGTTAATACGGGGTTAACGCGTAACTCAGCAGCTCTGGCGCCAGGAGTTTAAATGTCCGTATCAGCAACTCTATTGGTCGCACCAATGAGCACACTACCATATATGGCTAATATATTCTCGGGCAGAATATTATGCTACTCAATGTAAAACCAACAGAGGGCAGCATTCTGTCCGAAGATATATAAAAAAGTAAGTTACACACCAAAATTGTACAAAAAAATTCTAGATTATGATTGTTAACAGCAATCTCAGGCATACCCAGATTCCAGCATGTACTGGTTGGCTGGGCATTGTATTTTTTGTCCAATTTTAGTGTGTAACCATGCTTTTATTAAAAGTAACACACCACAATTGGACAAAAAAATCAACAATATGACTTGGCATGATAGGAGTGTGATTGCTAACAGCAAACACACTCTTTTTATGCCCAGCCAACCAGTAAATGCTGGAACCTAGGCATGATGGGACTGTGATTGCTGTTAGCAGATTGCTGTTAGCTGTTAGCAATCATACTCCTATCATCCCAAGTCAGCCAATACATGCTGGCACAGGGTGGCTGTAAGTGCAGACCCCATACTGTTGGCAGCATCAATACACAAGGGGCCAGCTAGCCAGGTTTCAGCATATACTGGCTGACTTGGCATGATAGGAGTGGGATTGTTAACAGCAATCACAGTCCCATCATGCCTAGGTTCCAGCACTTACACATCCATGCTATCACACACACATAAATTCATTCATTCACAGATTCATTCCCTCAATCAGACATACTCATTCAAACACCCCCCCCCCTTACCTGCACTACAGCTCTCTCAATGCCGCTCACAGACTTCAGCAGGGGGCGCGGCCTCCCTCGTTCTCCCCACAGAGGAGGCGGGACTGGAGCAGAGAATAGACCCTCCCACAAGTAAGCAGCAGGGCTCTTGTGATCCTGGCTGCAGATCTCACGCGGGCCGCACCTCGAGGTCCCGCGGGCCGCATGTTGGACGCCCCTGCCATATGTGTCAGTGTGATCATTTTCATTTATTAATTATTCAAATAAAATATATTCCCATGATCCGCTGGTCTCCCCGCCGCACTCGCGGACATTAATTCTGTCCAACTTGCAAACTGGGGTGGACAGACTTGTTGCTGGGGTAGATAGACAGGCAGAGGTAATTGTTGCTGGGGTATATAGACAGGGAGGGGGTAATTGATGCTGGGGTATATAGACGGGGGGTAATTGTTGCTGGGGTATATAGACAGGGAGGGGTAATTGTTGCTGGGGTATATAGACACGGAGGGGTAATTGTTGCTGGGGTATATAGACAGGCAGGGGTAATTGTTGCTGGGGTATATAGACGGGGGGTAATTGTGGCTGGGGTATATAGACGGGGGGGTAATTGTTGCTGGAGTATATAGACAGGGAGGGGTAATTGTTGAGGTATATAGACAGGGAGGGGTAATTGTTGCTGGGGTATATAGACAGGGAGGGGTAATTGTTGCTGGGGTATATAGACGGGGGGTAATTGTTGCTGGGGTATATAGACAGGGAGGGGTAATTGTTGCTGGGGTATATAGACAGGGGGGGGTAATTGTTGCTGGGGTATATAGACAGGGGGGTAATTGTTGCTGGGGTATATAGACGGGGAGGGGTAATTGTTGCGGGGGTATATCGACGGGGAGGGGTAATTGTTGCTGGGGTATATAGACAGGGAGGGGTAATTGTTGCTGGGGTATATAGACAGGGGGGGTAATTGTTGCTGGGGTATATAGACAGGGAGGGGTAATTGTTGCTGGGGTATATAGACAGGGGGGGGTAATTGTTGCTGGGGTATATAGACGGGGGGGTAATTGTTGCTGGGGTATATAGACGGGGGGGTAATTGTTGCTGGGGTATATAAACAGGGAGGGTAATTGTTGCTGGGGTATATAGACAGGGAGGGGTAATTGTTGCTGGGGTATATAGACAGGGGGGGTAATTGTTGCTGGGGTATATAGACAGGGAGGGGTAATTGTTGCTGGGGTATATAGACAGGGGGGGTAATTGTTGCTGGGGTAGATAGACAGGGGGGTAATTGTTGCTGGGGTATATAGACAGGGAGGGGTAATTGGTGCTGGGGTATATAGACAGGGAGGGTAATTGTTGCTGGGGTATATAGACAGGGAGGGGTAATTGTTGCTGGGGTATATAGACAGGGGGGGTAATTGTTGCTGGGGTATATAGACAGGGAGGGGTAATTGTTGCTGGGGTATATAGACAGGGGGGGTAATTGTTGCTGGGGTAGATAGACAGGGGGGTAATTGTTGCTGGGGTATATAGACAGGGAGGGGTAATTGTTGCTGGGGCATATAGACGGGGGTATAGACAGGGAGGGGTAATTGTTGCTGGGGCATATAGACGGGGGGGTAATTGTTGCTGGGGTATATAGACAGGGGGGGTAATTGTTGCTGGGGTATATAGACGGGGGGGTAATTGTTGCTGGGGTATATAAACAGGGAGGGTAATTGTTGCTGGGGTATATAGACAGGGAGGGGTAATTGTTGCTGGGGTATATAGACAGGGGGGGTAATTGTTGCTGGGGTATATAGACAGGGGGGTAATTGTTGCTGGGGTATATAGACAGGGGGGGTAATTGTTGCTGGGGTATCTAGACAGGGAGGGGTAATTGTTGCTGGGGTATATAGACAGGGGGGGTAATTGTTGCTGGGGTATATAGACAGGGGGGTAATTGTTGCTGGGGTATATAGACAGGGAGGGGTAATTGTTGCTGGGGTATATAGACAGGGAGGGGTAATTGTTGCTGGGGTATATAGACGGGGGGTAATTGTTGCTGGGGTATATAGACAGGGAGGAGTAATTGTTGCTGGGGTATATAGACAGGGGGGGGTAATTGTTGCTGGGGTATATAGACAGGGAGGGGTAATTGTTGCTGGGGTATATAGACAGGGGGGGGTAATTGTTGCTGGGGTATATAGACAGGGGGGGTAATTGTTGCTGGGGTATATAGACAGGGGGGTAATTGTTGCTGGGTTATATAGACAGGGGGGGTAATTGTTGCTGGGGTATATAGACGGGGAGGGGTAATTGTTGCTGGGGTATATAGACAGGGAGGGGTAATTGTTGCTGGGGTATATAGACCGGGGGGTAATTGTTGCTGGGGTATATAGACAGGGGGGGGTAATTGTTGCTGGGGTATATAGACAGGGAGGGGGTAATTGTTGCTGGGGTATATAGACAGGGAGGGGTAATTGTTGCTGGGGTATATAGACAGGGGGGGTAATTGTTGCTGGGGTATATAGACAGGGAGGGGGTAATTGTTGCTGGGGTATATAGACAGGGAGGGTAATTGTTGCTGGGGTATATAGACAGGGAGGGGTAATTGTTGCTGGGGTATATAGACAGGGGGGGTAATTGTTGCTGGGGTATATAGACAGGGGGGGGTAATTGTTGCTGGGGTATATAGACGGGGGGTAATTGTTGCTGGGGTATATAAACAGGGAGGGTAATTGTTGCTGGGGTATATAGACAGGGAGGGGTAATTGTTGCTGGGGTATATAGACAGGGGGGGTAATTGTTGCTGGGGTATATAGACAGGGAGGGGTAATTGTTGCTGGGGTATATAGACAGGGGGGGTAATTGTTGCTGGGGTAGATAGACAGGGGGGTAATTGTTGCTAGGGTATATAGACAGGGAGGGGTAATTGGTGCTGGGGTATATAGACAGGGGGGGTAATTGTTGCTGGGGTATATAGACAGGGGGGGTAATTGTTGCTGGGGTATATAGATGGGGGTTATTGTTCCTGGGGTATATAGACAGGGGGGGTAATTGTTGCTGGGGTATATAGACAGGGGGGTAATTGTTGCTGGGGTATATAGATGGGGGTTATTGTTCCTGGGGTATATAGACAGGGGGGTAATTGTTGCTGGGGTATATAGACAGGGGGGGTAATTGTTGCTGGGGTATATAGACAGGGGGGGGTAATTGTTGCTGGGGTATATAGACGGGGGGGTAATTGTTGCTGGGATATATAGACAGGGGGGGTAATTGTTGCTGGGGTATATAGACGGGGAGGGGTAATTGTTGCTGGGGTATATAGACAGGGGGGGTAATTGTTGCTGGGGTATATAGACAGGGGGGGTAATTGTTGCTGGGGTATATAGACAGGGAGGGGTAATTGTTGCTGGGGTATATAGATGGGGGTTATTGTTCCTGGGGTATATAGACAGGGGGGGTAATTGTTGCTGGGGTATATAGACAGGGGGGGGTAATTGTTGCTGGGGTATATAGACGGGGGGGTAATTGTTGCTGGGGTATATAGACGGGGGGGTAATTGTTGCTGGGGTATATAGACAGGGGGGTAATTGTTGCTGGGGTATATAGAAAGGGGGGGTAATTGTTGCTGGGGTATATAGACAGGGGGGGTAATTGTTGCTGGGGTATATAGACGGGGGGATAATTGTTGCTGGGGTATATAGAAAGGGGGGTAATTGTTGTTGGGGTATATAGACAGGGGGGGTAATTGTTGCTGGGGTATATAGAAAGGGGGGGTAATTGCTGCTGGGGTATATAGACAGGGGGGGTAATTGTTGCTGTGGTATATAGACGGGGGGGGTAATTGTTGCTGGGGTATATAGACGGGGGGGGTAATTGTTGCTGGGGTATATAGACAGGGGGGGTAATTGTTGCTGGGGTATATAGACGGGGAGGGGTAATTGTTGCTGGGGTATATAGACAGGGAGGGGTAATTGTTGCTGGGGTATATAGACAGGGAGGGTAATTGTTGCTGGGGTATATAGACAGGGGGGGGTAATTGTTGCTGGGGTATATAGACGGGGGGGTAATTGTTGCTGGGGTATATAGACAGGGGGGGTAATTGTTGCTGGGGTATATAGACAGGGAGGGGTAATTGTTGCTGGGGTATATAGACAGGGAGGGTAAATGTTGCTGGGGTATATAGACAGGGGGGGTAATTGTTGCTGGGGTATATAGACAGGGGGGGTAATTGTTGCTGGGGTATATAGACAGGGGGGTAATTGTTGCTGGGGTATATAGACAGGGAGGGGTAATTGTTGCTGGGGTATATAGACAGGGAGGGTAATTGTTGCTGGGGTATATAGACAGGGGGGGGTAATTGTTGCTGGGGTATATAGACGGGGGGGTAATTGTTGCTGGGGTATATAGACAGGGGGGGTAATTGTTGCTGGGGTATATAGACAGGGAGGGGTAATTGTTGCTGGGGTATATAGACAGGGAGGGTAAATGTTGCTGGGGTATATAGACAGGGGGGGTAATTGTTGCTGGGGTATATAGACAGGGGGGGTAATTGTTGCTGGGGGTATATAGACAGGGGGGGTAATTGTTGCTGGGGTATATAGTGGACACGGTGCGACCTCTCCTGTTCAGCAGCAGCCATGTGTTTGTGGAAATTGTGGGTAGTTGGAACGCAGCTGTGACGTCACGGCACACAGGGTGTGCTTTTCCAGCGACAAGGTCAAAGCGGCTTTAGCCACGCCTTCTAGAGTTTCGCTTCCGGTGTGCTGTCAGAGAAACATGGCGGCGGCGAAGAGGTTGTTTGCTGTGACCCAGGTGAGGGGAGCAGAAATCCCCGGCTTCCTCCACGGCACATACTCGTCCGTGACACACACACACACACCCGGACCGACCGACCGACCGACGTCCGTGACCTTTATATATACATATCTATCACCGGGCTGACCTCCGTCCGTGACACACACACATATATATATATATCACCCAGACCGACCCCCACCTGTGATACTGATATATATATCTCCCCCGGGCCGACCCCCGTCCGTGACACACACACATATATATATATATCACCCAGACCGACCCCCACCTGTGATACTGATATATATATCTCCCCCGGGCCGACCCCCGTCCGTGACACACACACATATATATATATATATATCACCCAGACCGACCCCCACCTGTGATACTGATATATATATCTCCCCCGGGCCGGCCCCCCCGTCCGTGGCAGGCTGCACCCGCTGAGCAGGAACCCGTGTATTGTAACATTTGTGGTATCTATCAGTTTGCCAGCAAATGTTATGCAGACAGAAAACCAAAAGCCGTTTTAATTCATAATGCACCTTACTTACAGGTATGCCCCCTGCTGTGCCCCTCTGCCCCCCCTGCTGTGCCCCACCCTGCTGTGCCCCTCTGCCCCACCCTGCTGTGCCCCTCTGCCCCACCCTGCTGTGCCCCTCTGCCCCACCCTGCTGTGCCCCTCTGCCCCACCCTGCTGTGCCCCTCTGCCCCACCCTGCTGTGCCCCTCTGCCCCACCCTGCTGTGCCCCTCTGCCCCACCCTGCTGTGCCCCTCTGCCCCCCCCTGCTGTGCCCCTCTGCCCCCCCTGCTGTGCCCCTCTGCCCCCCCTGCTGTGCCCCTCTTCCCCCCCTGCTGTGCCCCTCTTCCCCCCCCCTGCTGTGCCCCTCTTCCCCCCCCTGCTGTGCCCCTCTTCCCCCCCCTGCTGTGCCCCTCCCCCCCCCCCTGCTGTGCCCCTCTTTCCCCCCCCCTGCTGTGCCCCTCTTCCCCCCCCCGCTGTGCCCCTCTTCCCCCCCCGCTGTGCCCCTCTTTCCCCCCCGCTGTGCCCCTCTTCCCCCCCCCTGCTGTGCCCCTCTCCCCCCCCCCTGCTGTGCCCTTCTTCCCCCCCCTGCTGTGCCCCTCTGCCCTCCCCACTGTGCCCCTCTGCCCCACCCCGCTGTGCCCCCCGTGTCATGCCCCTTACGCCGTCGCCCCCCCCGTGTCATGCCCCTTACGCCGTCGCCCCCCCCGTGTCATGCCCCTTACGCCGTCGCCCCCCCCTGTCATGCCCCTTACACCGTCGCCCCCCGTCGTGAATCTGCCGTTAACGCGTTTTCTGTTGCAGAGGTTTCTGTCCCCGCGGAGTCTCTCTGCCCCGAGGTCTCTCTCCTCCTCGTATGCCGCATGGAGTCAGGTGAGCTGATCCAACCCCCAGCTGGTGTGTCCGTCTGTCCTGGCGTGTTAAACGTGTGTAGCGTGACGGGTGCACAGATCAGGGGGTTTGAGACGGAGCTGGGGCTCCCGGCAGTGGGGATGGGGGACGCACCGGCTGTCACCTCTCGGGGGCCGCGTCTGTTGGTATCTCTCGTTGCTTTGTCACAGAGAGTGTATATGAAGTGTTGAAGGAAGCGTATAATAATTCCGGATGTCAGCGCGCAGCTGGCATGCTCATTTGCATATAGGGCGGTGATGTGGGCGGGGAGAACGCGCTTACATCTCTTTAAACGTTTTGCTACAGGCTGAAGGCGGGAAGTCCGAGGGGGCTTTTCACGTCACGATGATCCCCGGCGACGGCGTTGGGCCGGAACTCATGCATTCCGTGAAGGAAGTTTTCAAGGTGCGATTGCCGTGAAGAGGCTGTCCGGCTGGGCCGGTTATAAAGTTCCCCAGTAATACCAGTATATACCCGGCCAGCATGCAGAAAGTGCAACCAGTATGCTACTTATGTCCTGTCTACCCATTGTACAGCGCTACAGAATATGATGGCGCTATATAAAACAACTCCCATCACTTTCTGGAATTTTATTTCTGTAAAGCTCCGTAATGGGGCCCTGCATCCCATTTCATACCCGACTGGCAATACGCCCCGGCATCGCGGCAAAACCTCACCCGGGAAAGGCCACGGAGCAAATTGTATTGTGGCCCCCCGGCTATTAATGGCCTTGTCAGAACATGTTGAACTAGCCAAGCGTGGCCCCTGGCTCTTCTTCTGGCCCCACCTGTCTAGTACTTTCTCCCCTACAGGCTGCGGACGTCCCCGTGGAGTTTGAAGAATACCATCTCAGCGAGGTGCAGAACATGGCGTCTCCTGAGAAGCTCGACGAGGTCCTCGCCTCCATGCAGGCCAACAAGGTGGCCATCAAAGGTAAGGGTGGTGGCGGCAATCGCGGGGGGGCTGCGGGCTCTGAACGCTTCCCGAGTCGGTGGCCATCCTGGACGTTCCTCCTTAACGTGGGGGGTTGTGCCATTGTGTGTGTGTGTGTGGGGGGGGGGAGGGGGGGTTGTGCCATTGTGTGTGTGGGGGGTGATTGATGGGTCACCTGATTATCGTGCCTCTCTCTGCAGGGAAGATTCACACCCCGATGGAGTATAAGGGAGAGCTGGCGTCGTATGAGATGAGACTCAGGTGAGTGCACTCGGCTGCCCCTCAAGTATCCTCTCTACCCTGAGCTCACCAGCGAGGATCCTAATCCGCAGTGGAGCCGGACGCCAGCGTGCGTATCTCGCCAGTTAGAAGGCAGGACTAGCTGTAGGGAATCGTGCCGATTGGTACAAAGTCTGCTAATAACCAAACGTAGGAAAGAGCCGGTACCTGCAGACCGTGCGTGGCGTGGGCGGGTGTATGCGGCGCTGTACATGGCGTGGGCGGGTGTATGCGGCGCTGTACATGGCGTGGGCGGGTGTATGCGGCGCTGTACATGGCGTGGGCGGGTGTATGCGGCGCTGTACATGGCGTGGGCGGGTGTGCGCGGCGCTGTACATGGCGTGGGCGGGTGTATGCGGCGCTGTACATGGTGTGGGCGGGTGTGTGCGGCGCTGTACATGGCGTGGGCGGGTGTGTGCGGCGCTGTACATGGCGTGGGCGGGTGTATGCGGCGCTGTACATGGCGTGGGCGGGTGTGTGCGGCGCTGTACATGGCGTGGTCGGGTGTGTGCGGCGCTGTACATGGCGTGGGCGGGTGTGTGCGGCGCTGTACATGGCGTGGGCGGGTGTATGCGGCGCTGTACATGGCGTGGGCGGGTGTATGTGGCGCTGTACATGGCGTGGGCGGGTGTATGCGGCGCTGTACATGGCGTGAGCGTGGCCCCCGGCTCCATCGCTCCGGTTCCGATGCTTGTTCTCTTCTTCAGGCGGAAGCTGGATTTGTTTGCCAACGTGGTGCATGTAAGCAGCCTGCCCGGCTACAAGACCCGGCACAACAATCTGGACCTGGTGATAATCCGGGAGCAGACGGAGGGCGAGTACAGCTCTCTGGAGCACGAGGTAGGTGGAGGAACCGGCGACGGCGGTACTTCTCTGCTGGGGTGTGTAGATATAGCTGAGCACCATCTTCTGTTCTGCCCCCCCCCCCCCGGGTGCCCTGCGTAATGCTCTGGTGACCCGTTTGTTTTCAGAGTGTCAGCGGGGTCATCGAGTGTCTGAAGATAATCACCAGAGAGAAGTCAAACCGGATCGCAAAGTTTGCCTTTGACTACGCCACGAAGAAAGGTCGCTCCAAGGTCACCGCAGTTCACAAAGCCAACATCATGTAAGGGCTGACAGCGAGTGGGGGGTTTGCCGGCTGGCGCTTTGGGCGGTGCTGCTGCAGTGTGGCGGTACATGTATCGCGCGCTGGCTGTGTGCGTGGCGCGCGGTATATATTGCGGTGTCACTTGCCGTGTCTGACTCCACGTTCTCCGGCAGGAAGCTGGGGGATGGGCTGTTCCTGCAGTGCTGCAAAGAGGTGGCTGAGCTGTACCCCAAAATACAGTTTGAAACCATGATTATCGACAACTGCTGCATGCAGGTGAGAAGTCCCCCTGTGGTGGGAGGGGCAGACGCCGCGTCTCATACCCCCTTCCGTCTGTCACCCTGCGGTGGGAGGGGCAGACGCCGCGTCTCATACCCCCTTCCGTCTGTCACCCTGCAGTGGGAGGGGCAGACGCCGCGTCTCATACCCCCTTCCGTCTGTCACCCTGCGGTGGGAGGGGCAGACGCCGCGTCTCATACCCCCTTCCGTCTGTCACCCTGCGGTGGGAGGGGCAGACGCCGCGTCCCATAGCTCCCGTCTGTCACTCCGTGTCCCATACCCCCTCGTGTAGTGGGAGGGGTGTCGTGTTGTATCTGTGATGCCCTGTAGTGGTGGGGTCACCCGGTGCCGTTACTCCCCCTGCTGGATAGATGTGTAACTCGGGTGTCATTCCTTCTCCCAGTTGGTACAGAACCCGTACCAGTTCGATGTGTTGGTGATGCCGAACCTGTATGGGAATATCATCGATAATCTGGCCGCGGGGCTGGTTGGCGGAGCCGGCGTGGTTCCCGGGGAGAGTTACAGCGCAGAGTACGCCGTGTTTGAGACCGTAAGTGAATCTATTGTACGAAACCCCAGTCCGTGAGGAGCCCAAACAGTCCGTCGAACCCGTCTCCCCCGGCGCTGAGATCTTACAAATATTATATATTAATGTAATAAATATATATATGTGTGTGACGGTGAAGTAGTGGAAACCCTCTCCTCCCGGGGAGAAGCCGCTCTCCTCAGGCCTTAAAGTGATCCTCTGTATAATGATGGGTAGTGGAATCGCCGGGGCCGGCCCTGTGTAATGTATAGTTGAATCAGGGAGGTTTCTCCATCCCCGATACCCCTGGGACTCTCGTATAACGCGCTTCTCTCCCCGTTTCAGGGCGCTCGCCATCCCTTTGCCCAGGCCGTGGGCAGGAACATCGCTAACCCCACCGCCATGCTGCTGACCGCCACCAACATGCTGCGGCACCTCAAGTGAGTGCTCGGGAGCTGGGGGCCGGAGCTGGATGGGGGTGCTGATGTCTGCACTTCTGCCATTGTTGGGGTTCAGCCAGCGTAGCCTCCCGCGTACCCCACATCCTTCCCAGTGTGTGGTTTTCTAGGTGCTCCTGTAGGGAGGAGCCGGGGTGGCTCCTGGGCCCCTAGAGAGCGAGGCTGGTGTGGCCCTCCTCAGTGACCATAAATCTCTCCTCTCTCTCAGTCTCGAGTTTCACTCCAATCTCATCTCAGACGCCGTGAGGAAGGTGATCAAACAGGGCAAGGTGAGTGCTGCCCCCCTCTCCTCCGTCACTAACCCTACCGGGGGGCTGGGTGGGAGCCACAGGCTGCGGTGGCATTGTTACTCCTCGGGGAGGAATCACAGGGGTCATGTGACCTTACAGCAGGGGTTAAGGGCTGGCTGAGAGTTCTGCTCCCCACCTGCTTTCCATGGTGCACAGCGCTGTGCACACTGTGGCAGATTGCAGCCATCTCCAGCGGGTCTGATTCTCAGCTGTCGGGCTGAAATTTCTATCGTGACTGAGGATGCTGAGCATTGTAGTCGGTCCGTTATTCTTACGTGCCGTTTGTGCCGGTGGCTCTGCGGCGGGGGCCACGTGGGTCATTGGTCCCGTCTAACCCTGCCTATCCAAAGCATGCTTAATATCCCTTTCTAGGTTAACTGCTACCACTTCTGCTGGGAGACTGTTCCACCTATCTACTGCCTCAGTAAAGCTTCCTTGCGTCTCGGCCTCTGACCCTCCACTATTGTGGCCTCTCGTCCTGACTCTTCTCCTCCTTTCACATCTTTCCCTTCTGTGCTGTTTAACCCTTTCATGATTTGTCCAGCCATTTTATTTGTTACCCAGAGGTTTTTTGTTTTTTTTCCTCCCCACCCTCCGTGTTTTCTTCCGTGTGTCTGTCCTACCCCTCCAGGTGAGAACGCGAGACATGGGCGGCTACTCTACCACCACGGATTACCTCAAGGCTGTGATCGACAGCCTGCACACCCGCTATGGGCATTAAGGCCGGCCGGGCCAGTCGCCCCCTCCCTGTGGGCTGGGGGGGTCCCTCCGCCACCTCATCTCATACTCCAGTCGTGAGCGGCGGGAGGCCCAGCCTGTGTGACACTGTGTGTTAAAGCCCCTCTAATCCTGCCCCAGGAAGGGTAGTGGGGCGGTTACAGTCCCCATGTCCAGGGTCGCTGTCATGCGCAGGACGCGGGGCTCAAGGGTTTGGTAGTCGCCGTGAATCTGTAGTCTCGGGCGTGACTGTTCCCTGACGGACTCCGCCGCGTGCCGAGTTACCCCGTCCGCCTCCGCCGCGTGCCGAGTTACCCCGTCCGTCGGCCCGTCTCACTGAGCAATGGCAGGAAAATAAAGATTTCGCTTTTGGTTTTTTCATTTGTTTTGTTTTTGTCGTTATCATTTTTTATAAGTTTTATTATATAGAATGTATGGATTTAGTATATATGATGTCATCATTACCCCTCCCCCAGATGTAGGAGATGGGGGGTTTCCCTAGCGATTGGCGTCGCACACAGCGGGGGCTGCCCTAGATACATTGTATCGTGCATCCATAGCCCTTCTGTCCCTCACATATATTGTATCGTGCAGCCATAGCCCTTCTCTCCCTCACATACATTGTATCGTGCATCCATAGCCCTTCTCTCCCTCACATACATTGTATTGTGCAGCCATAGCCCTTCTCTCCCTCACATACATTGTATCGTGCAGCCGTAGCCCTTCTCATCCCCTCACATACATTGTATCGTGCATCTGTAGCCCTTCTCTCCCTCACATACATTGTATCGTGCATCCATAGCCCTTCTCTCCCTCACATACATTGTATCGTGCATCCATAGCCCTTCTCTCCCTCACATACATTGTATCGTGCATCCATAGCCCTTCTCTCCCTCATACATTGTATCGTGCCAATCCATAGCCCTTCTCTCCCTCATACATTGTATCGTGCAGCCATAGCCCTTCTCTCCCTCACATACATTGTATCGTGCAGCCATAGCCCTTCTCTCCCTCACATACATTGTATCGTGCAGCCGTAGCCCTTCTCACCCCCTCACATACATTGTTTCGTGCATCCGTAGCCCTTCTCTCCCTCACATATATTGTATCGTGCATTTATAGCCCTTCTCTCCCTCACATACATTGTATCGTGCATCCATAGCCCTTCTCTCCCTCACATACATTGTATCGTGCATCCATAGCCCTTCTCTCCCTCATACATTGTATCGTGCCAATCCATAGCCCTTCTCTCCCTCATACATTGTATCGTGCAGCCATAGCCCTTCTCTCCCTCACATACATTGTATCGTGCAGCCATAGCCCTTCTCACCCCCTCACATACATTGTATCGTGCAGCCATAGCCCTTCTCACCCCCTCACATACATTGTATCGTGCAGCCATAGCCCTTCTCTCCCTCACATACATTGTATCGTGCAGCCATAGCCCTTCTCACCCCCTCACATACATTGTTTCGTGCATCCGTAGCCCTTCTCTCCCTCACATATATTGTATCGTGCAGCCGTAGCCCTTCTCTCCCTCACATACATTGTATCGTGCATCCATAGCCCTTCTCTCCCTCACATACATTGTATCGTGCATCCATAGCCCTTCTCACCCCCTCACATACATTGTATCGTGCAGCCATAGCCCTTCTCTCCCTCACATACATTGTATCGTGCAGCCATAGCCCTTCTCACCCCCTCACATACATTGTATCGTGCAGCTATAGCCCTTCTCTCTCTCACATACATTGTATCATGCAGCCATAGCCCTTCTCTCCCCCACATACATTGTTTCGTGCATCCATAGCCCTTCTCTCCCTCACATATATTGTATCGTGCATCCATAGCCCTTCTCTCCCTCACATACATTGTATTGTGCAGCCATAGCCCTTCTCACCACCTCACATACATTGTTTCGTGCAGCCATAGCCCTTCTCTCCCCCACATACATTGTATCGTGCAGCTATAGCCCTTCTCTCCCTCACATACATTGTATCGTGCAGCCATAGCCCTTCTCTCCCTCACATACATCGTATCGTGCAGCCATGGCCCTTCTCTCTTCATCACTCTTCCCAGATATGTTATACCATTTCATAGCCCTTCTCTCCTCATTTATTGCCCTGCCAGGGGCACACGTGTCTCCCATGTGCTCATCCTGCTCTAACATTATAAAAAGCAAACATGGCAGATGCTTCCAGCCGACGCATGGAGCGGTGTGTTAAATATCCCTGCATCCCCCAACTGGAGACTGCTGTGATCTTTATCCCACAACGGACTACAGGACCGTCAGTGACCCCATCAGCATAAACCTCTTATCAGCGCTGCGGAGTATGACGGCGATATATAAATAGTAACACATTGTACAGTGCTGCGGAGTATGACGGCAATTTATATATAAATAACACCTTGTACAGCGCTACGGAATAGGATAGCACTATATGCACACAAGCCTCGGGTGCTGATTTGCAAGACCCTCGCAGTATACGCCGTTATTCTGCCCACTTGTTCCCCCCACAGGTGCGGACAACCGACATGGGAGGTTATGCCACCTCACTGGATTACACCCGGGCTGTGATCGGCAACCTACACTCATAGGGCCCGGCTGATCCTCAGGGGCGGAGCCTAACATCCACAGCCGCGGAGCCCGTCTGCACCGGAGATGTGGATCATGGTGTACAGCACTTCGGAATTTAATGGCACTATTTAAAATGAATTGTGTTTCAGCCAATCACCTGCATGTGCTGCCCAGCTCCTGCCCAATAAACTCCCTGCTCTGCAGCTGTTGGCTGATTAGTTTGGGGGGGGGAGGTGTTTACATTGCACTGATCACATAGTAGCCATTCACTGTGCGCGTGCCGAGGTGTAGGTGAGGTGTAGGTGTGCGCGTGCCGAGGTGTAGGTGTAGGTGGAGGTGTGCGCGTGCCGAGGTGTAGGTGAGGTGTAGGTGTAGGTGTGCGCGTGCCGAGGTGTAGGTGAGGTGTAGGTGTAGGTGTGCGCGTGCCGAGGTGTAGGTGAGGTGTAGGTGTAGGTGTGCGCGTGCCGAGGTGTAGGTGAGGTGTAGGTGGAGGTGTGCGCGTGCCGAGGTGTAGGTGAGGTGTAGGTGGAGGTGTGCGCGTGCCGAGGTGTAGGTGAGGTGTAGGTGGAGGTGTGCGCGTGCCGAGGTGTAGGTGAGGTGTAGGTGGAGGTGTGCGCGTGCCGAGGTGGAGGTGTGCGCGTGCCGAGGTGGAGGTGTGCGCGTGCCGAGGTGGAGGTGTGCGCGTGCCGAGGTGGAGGTGTGCGCGTGCCGAGGTGGAGGTGTGCGCGTGCCGAGGTGGAGGTGTGCGCGTGCCGAGGTGGAGGTGTGCGCGTGCCGAGGTGGAGGTGTGCGCGTGCCGAGGTGGAGGTGTGCGCGTGCCGAGGTGGAGGTGTGCGCGTGCCGAGGTGGAGGTGTGCGCGTGCCGAGGTGGAGGTGTGCGCGTGCCGAGGTGGAGGTGTGCGCGTGCCGAGGTGGAGGTGTGCGCGTGCCGAGGTGGAGGTGTGCGCGTGCCGAGGTGGAGGTGTGCGCGTGCCGAGGTGGAGGTGTGCGCGTGCCGAGGTGGAGGTGTGCGCGTGCCGAGGTGGAGGTGTGCGCGTGCCGAGGTGGAGGTGTGCGCGTGCCGAGGTGGAGGTGTGCGCGTGCCGAGGTGGAGGTGTGCGCGTGCCGAGGTGTAGGTGTGCGCGTGCCGAGGTGTAGGTGTGCGCGTGCCGAGGTGTAGGTGTGCGCGTGCCGAGGTGTAGGTGTGCGCGTGCCGAGGTGTAGGTGTGCGCGTGCCGAGGTGTAGGTGTGCGCGTGCCGAGGTGTAGGTGTGCGCGTGCCGAGGTGTAGGTGTGCGCGTGCCGAGGTGTAGGTGTGCGCAGTTATGTGTAGAAACACTGATGAAACACCCAGCACCCATCAACGGCCACAATGGCACCCAGTAAGAGGGCATGCCCCTTTCTCCTCCCCACCTCGACAGTTACTAGTAACCCCATTTTCCAAACCATTGCACCCACAATGATTAGCGGGCGAGACCCGGCCCCGCCCACTTATATAAAGAACAGGGATTAGAGAGTTTCAGTGGCTGTGAAAGTCACAGGAAGCAAAGAACATCCGCCCTTAGTTACACCTCCCTGCCCAGGAATCCAATCACGAGAGGAAGTGATCCAGCACACCGCCGTATGACATCAGCGATGCTGCTGCCCCTCTCCCCCACCATACAGCGCCCAGCCGAGTACCCTCCCCCACGGCATTTAAACGCCTCCTCGGCCGATACCAGAGGAAGCCGGGGCAATTGCTAACCAGACAGGCTAATCAATACCGGCCACAGCTGCAGCACCCACCGATAAACACAACAGCCCTTCAGTGGCATTTAATAGAAAACAAATTTAATGGTGAAATGCCCTTTCCACCCGGCGGGCAGCCCGGACCCTCAGTCTGTACAAAAAAAAAAAAGTTAAAATAATGAAATGTCTGTTTAACAGCACAGTCTTATCAGTCCATGGGACGGGGCCCCAGGGCCTGCTCACGATGACTCCTCCTCCACTTTGGATTTTTTCTTCTTCTTCGTTGAGGGAGCCTCTTCCGGGACGGACCTCTTCTTCTTCTTTTTGGACGGAGCCTCTTCTTCCTCTAACCCGTTCTCAGAGACCTCTGGCTCGGATTCCTGCTTTTTCTTCTTTTTCCCAGATTCTTGCACCTAGAGAGACATGACAGCTCGTCACACCCAAACAGCTGGGGCAATTGGACCCCCTCATTATATTTACTCCCCCAGGGAAGGATTTCTGCCAATAGACGGCCGGCACGCTGTGGAATATAAGGTGACAGGGAGCTGGGCCCGGGCCTCACCTCGGCATTCTTCTTGCTTTTTTTGGGGGTCCGCTCCTCAGCCTCTTCCTCCTCGGCAGCAGCCAGAGCCTCCAGACGCCTCTTCTCGCGCTTCTTTTTCTTCTTTTCCCTCTTCTCCTGCTTCCTCTTCAACTCAGACACAACTTCAGTGGCCTGGAATGAGGAGTCAAGGGGGTTAAAAGACCATCTGCTCAGAGGGCAGCAAACCCCCCCCCCCCCATTTACCCCAAACATGCCGCTTGTCGGATCAGCCTCATTAAATCAGTTTTTTCCTCCATGATTTCAGTCAGGAGGTTGCAACTTACATCACCTCCAAAAGCGCCACGGGGTACAACAGGAGCCCATCGCCACCCAGACCCCTGCTGTGGGGTACACCACAAGCCCACTGTCACCCAGACACCTGTTGCGGGGTGCACCACGAGCCCACCGAGCGGGGGCCGAGAGAAGCCCACTCACCTCCACCAGGGCTTCCTTCATCACATCCAGGTTCTTGCGAGGAGCGTCACCCGTTTCATAGAAAGACAGCCTCTCCTCCACCTGCTCCCGGAGCTTGTCTCCAAACACGCTGGTGGGGAACTCTGCAACAGGGAATAAATCACATCACGCTAAGCCAGAATGGCACTTGGTACACAAAGAGGGGGCTCTGGGGGCGCAGCTTCGCTCAGAGAATGGCTGTCAACATACACACCGGTGTGATACTGTTGACGAAAAATATTACACATCACGGCGAAGAGCTGGAGGCCAGAACCGGCCCGACCGGCCCACTCACCCGAGAAGCAGTCTATCCGAGAGGCGATGGTGCACTTGTTGGCCAGGTAGCGGGAGATGCGGCCCTTGTTCTTGGCAGCCGCTCGGCCAATGAACGTCGAGTGGAAGATTAAGCCGTACTTGGGAGTGTTTCCTCTGGTCTTCAGAGCCCTGCAATGGGATTCATGGATTCAGATTAAACGGGGAGGAAGGGAGCGAATAAGGGGGGGGGGGGGCGCTGATGATTTGTGGTTCACACGACGCTCTATTGTATGCTTATTCCACCCCAGAGGAGACACCAAAGACCCACCTCCCCCCGGACCCTCACATTTCTGACCTGAGCGGCTGACCAGTCATACAGGAACACGGTGGTTGTTCAGACTCCGGGGCCCGGCGTTATCACCCACACGGCACCGGACCAGAGACCTGGCAGCGCGTGTCAAACTGGGGCGCCCAGTAAGCTGCCATCACCACAACCACCCGGCAGATGTACCTGAACAGGGCTTTCTCCGCGCCGAGGATCTGCACCGTGGACGCCGGGTACTTGGCGAGGTTTGTCAGGCTGCCGGCGTGGGAGATGAGACGCGCGCCGACCTGCGGAGCAGAGACACGCTTTACCCAGACGGCCAACGAGATGGAAAACCAGCAACATCCCCATGAATTCCAGGAAAAATAACGTAAACTGTCAAGCCCCGCCCCCTCAGTAAATCTGGCCAATAGATGTGAACGTATCAGCATGCAGATTGGGCATGGAAATACACAAGGGGTTAATTTCCATAACCGCTGAAGAGGTGGGAAACACGCCGTCTGGAAACCCCGGGGGTTGCAACTCCCATCACCCCCAGCACCGCATGTTCCTCCGCCGCACGTCACTCACCACTTCACCGATGAGCGCCGACAGGCTGGGCGCCACCTGGTTCATCTTGGAGCGGAGATATTCCTGCAGACCCTTCCGGTACTCGGACAGCGAGATGACGCGGCTCGAGAAGCTCTCGATATTAATCAGGTCAATGGGAGAGATGTCCATCCCTGCGGGGGAAGGGGCAGTCAGAACGGGGGTCCCCCAAGACACAGAATGCCCCCCCGTGAGCACGGCCTCCCCTCCCCCACAGAGCAGAACGTACCCATGGATGAGCGTGACGCCTCGAGGATGGCCTGGGCCTTGGCGCCGTCCATCGCGATCTCTTCCATCTCCTCCAGCTTTTCCTCGCTCAGCTCCTTGCGGTTCCCGATGAACTTGGCCAGGCGGCAGTACGTGAAGTTATCAGACACGATCTTTATCAGCTCCGGGAAGTGATAGCCGTACCACTCCCTGCGGGAAGAGCCGTGGTGAGTGACCCCGCACAGACGTCATAAGGGGCAAGCAAAGGGGGCATTTAACTGTCTCGCCGGTAACAAAACAGCACGGCCACGGGCGGCCCCGCTGTGGTGTATTCGGAGACGTTTCTCTGCCTCCGCTTTCTGTACAGGCAGTGGGAGGGAGCAGCACTGCCTGTGGTAAGCATCGGGAGGGAGCAGCACACATCGGCTGGACGGCGTTTCATGCGTGCAGCGCTGCGGAATATGACGCCGCTATATCTATTAAGTACTACCCCACGAAACCAAACCCAAGCTTCCTTCCCCATTGGATGATGAGGATGACGGTCGCTCACCTGACTCTCATGGAGAAGGTGTTGATGTCCTTGTCCAGCTGGTCCAACAAGCTGATGGACTGAATGATCATGTTGTCCACCCTGTTGACGTTGAACTTCACCTTGGCTCGGGAGTAACTATGGCCGAGTCCCAGCTGCGCCTTGGAGGCCGACTGAGCGGTGAGACCCTTCACCAGTGAGTGGAAGTGCAGCCGGATTCCTGCAGGAAAGATGCGTTAATAACCCAGAAGCAGCATGTCTGCCGCCAGACCCTCGCAGCGGACCCCCAGTCTCACCTCGCAGGATCTCGGCCACCACGCCACCCGTCTGACATGCCATTTTCAGCTCCTCCTGGACGGCGGCTCCAATCTTGGGATCTCCTACACCCAGCAGCGCCTTCTTCCTCTTGGCCGGCATGTGAGTCTCCAGGAACAGCTTGAGTTCCTCGTGCAGGACCCCTGGGGGCCAAAAGAAATGCACTACAGTCACCAAAACCGCCACGAGACAGGGCAGCAAAGAGTTAAAAGGCACGTCATCCAAGAACTGCAAACACCCCCCCTCTGTGTAACACCAGAGGCCGCCAGCAGATGGCAACAGCACACGGCAGCAACGTTACATTCATACTCTGGGGGGCAAAGCAAATCCGAAGCTGGGTGGGGCTTGTGCCTCCCACCAACCTGTGACATCATGATCAGGAGTGAAGCAAGCGATGACATAACATGCGCCGATTACAGCCCATGTTCTGGGAACGACACCGAGGTGCTCAGTAACATACAAGCTGACATCACCGCATTCAGTGGATTGACAGATTAGTTACACATCACGACACCCGGCAGAGACACGGCGCAGATCTGTGGCCCCTGGCGCGGAGCCCGTCCCCTCCCCCATCAGCCTTACCCTCAGAGATAGCGTTCACATTCTCCAAGGCACTTTGGGCCGACTTGAAGGGCAGGAAGGCGGCGAGCTTCACGATGCCGTTAAACTTGGCAATGTTTAGGAGACTCTCCTCCACCTGCAGAGAACGAAGGCGAGAGAAGCGCAGAGTTACCACCAGACACAACGGACCCGCGGAAACCCCAATACTCAGCCATCCAGGCAGAGAATCACAGGACTTGCAGTACAGGGGCTGGAGAGAGGAGCACGAGTCATCCTCAGCCAATGTAAACACACCGGCAGGCACCGGCACCTGCAACCCGGTATTACTCCGCGGCATTACCCCCAGCACCTGCGCTCAGGACAGTGAGTGATGTCATCACTTTACTCAGTGGATTGACAGATTCTGAACACATCACAGCGCATCGCCCCCCCACCAGGGACCCCAAAGAGCCTCACCTGCGGGAGCAGCATCCCGATCTCCTCCACCTCCTTAACGGCAAACAGCGCATAGCCGGCGGCATGTTCAAACAGCACGTGGAGCAGAACCTGGTAAGGAGGAAGAGCGCGTTACAAAAAACGCGGAGCGGCCCGACGGGAACGCAGCGCCACACATCGACCTTAGCACGCGTAACCGCGGCGCCCCCCCGCGCCACACATCTGGCCTCAATACAGGGAACCGCACGCGGAACCAGAATCCCGGTACAGATAGCCAGCTCTGTAACGCAGCTCACTGTACGGCACAGCGGAATATGACGGCGATACATTGAATCTCAACGCGGTCTTCCATACACGCTACCAGGGGCAGGAGATCTGCTGCGGATTTAGGGCAGAGGGCCCCAGAGGACGATGCCTCGCCGGGTAACTGCAGATAACGGGGCCGGTGAGCTGGGGGACAGTCACGCGGCGTTACAACCCGACTACTGGCTATGACGCCATAACTCGGGGCCGGCTGCGACGCAGTACGAGGCGGGACAAGGTCCTCGGCCCGCACGGGGACTCTCCTGTGGAACGCACCGAATAACCTTTCGGTCAGGCCGAATGCGCACACAGCACACACTCACCATGTCTCCCTCCCGCGTGTCGCAAACAGACTGAGCTCAGTGCGCCCGCAGTCCTGAGCCACACCACGAGACGGTCCCGCCTAACCAGAACAGCCAATGACAGACGAAAGACAGGCCACGCCCATCATGCACAGCCAATAGCCGCGCGGCTACAGAGAGTGAGAACTAGAGGCTTCCTGTCCACGCGCCCCAGGGTGTGCTCTCTATGGTACATCGGAGGACCTGAAAGCCTAACACGTGCTCACTGCGCAGAGGGCGCTTCCGGCGAGAGGCCGACTGGTAGACGTCTCTATGATTATTCGGAGGCCGTAATAAAAAAGCACGTGGCCAACGATTATAGAGTAAGAAGTGAAGTCACGTGAGCACTTTGAGCCTCAGAGGTCTCTTCATCATGTTTTCGTGTACATGCGGATTGGAGTGAATGTTGTTTGGAGCCCGGTGCATTTCCCTGCATGCACATGACAGGAAATGCATCGGAGTCCGAGTGACACGCGCTTCAATGCGCGGTACATACACGGGCGGGACTGCTGCTTTATTTGCCGTAGGAGCCCGCGTGGTGGGTAACAGTTCACATAGCAGGATCCCCGTTCAGGGGTAAAACCGTCTCCGCCACCCAGCAGAGCAGGTGCCCGGGGGATTATTTCTCAGCTGGCACGGAAATTCCGCTGGTTTCCATGGTGACTGCTCCGTTGTTGTCATTTGGTGTTAATGGTGTACGTGACGCGGGTGCTGTAAGCGTGGCCTTTTTAGTGGCCGGTTAGTGAGTCACAGGAGGCAGATAGCGAAGCACTAATGTCCTGTCTGCTTCATCAGGGGCAATACTGTGCAGGCTCTGTACAGCGCTACAGAGCCTGCTGGCGCTATATCAGTGTGATGGGTCAGGCGGGTCATGTGATCTCGCGCTACGAGGCGCCGGTAACGCCTGTTGCTGGCAGAGCTCGAGGTCTGAGGCTCTTGGCACTCTGGTACCCGGCCCCCGGCAGGCCCCCGTGGCACCGCTGCTTCAGAAATAAGGCCCTTGCCTGAAAGCAACTGCCCTCTTTCAAGGTCCAACTTTTCTTGCCATTGATTGGTTGCTTGAAGTAGCCAATCAGCGGCAGGAAAGTGTCCCCCTAGAAATTAATAGGAGCATTTTCTGCGCATCCACACAGGGGTCTGAACAGATGTATGCCTCCCAACTGTCCCGCTTTAGACTGGACAGTCCGGATTTTCAGGACAGAGATAGATCTCAGCAGGATTTCAATTTCTAGTGTATGGAATTCTGCCCATGCATAGAAATGCCCCCAGTTTGAGTGACTCTCCACCTACCAAGCTCTGCCCCGGCATCTCGATTGGCTGAGGGTAGAAGTTGGTAGTGGAGGACTGCATTGGGATGTCAGGCCGAGCTGTTGGTAATTCTGTGGCGGCCGGGACTGGCCAAGCTGTCGGTAAGTCCGTGGTGGCCGGGACAGGCCGAGCTGTCGGTAAGTCCGTGGTGGCCGGGACAGGCCGAGCTGTCTGTAAGTCGTGGAGGTCGGGACCGGCCGAGCTGTCGGTAAGTCCGTGGTGGCCGGGACAGGCCGAGCTGGCGGTAAGTCGTGGAGGTCGGGACAGGCTGAGCTGTCGGTAAGTCGTGGAGGTCGGGACAGGCTCAGCTGTCTGTAAGACATGGAGGTCGGGACAGGCCGGGCTGTCGGTAAGTCCGTGGAGGTCGGGACAGGCCGGGCTGTCGGTAAGTCCGTGGTGGCCGGGCTGTCGGTAAGTCCGTGGTCGCCGGGACAGGCCGTGCTGTCGGTAAGTCCGTGGTGGCCGGGACAGGCCGAGCTGGCGGTAAGTCGTGGAGGTCGGGACAGGCTGAGCTGTCGGTAAGTCGTGGAGGTCGGGACAGGCTCAGCTGTCGGTAAGACGTGGAGGTCGGGACAGGCCGGGCTGTCGTTAAGTCCGTGGTGGCCGGGACAGGCCGGGCTGTCGGTAAGTCCGTGGTGGCCGGGACAGGCCGTGCTGTCCGTAAGTCGTGGAGGTCGGGACAGGCCGAGCTGTCTGTAAGTCGTGGAGGTCGGGACAGGCCGGGCTGTCAGTAAGTCGTGGAGGTCGGGACAGGCCGAGCTGTCTGTAAGTCGTGGAGGTCGGGACAGGCCGAGCTGTCGGTAAGTCCGTGGTGGCCGGGACAGGCCGAGCTGTCGGTAAGTCCGTGGTGGCCGGGACAGGCCGAGCTGTCGGTAAGTCCGTGGTGGCCGGGACAGGCCGAGCTGTCGGTAGGTCCGTGGTGGCCGGGACAGGCCGAGCTGTCGGTAAGTCCGTGGTGGCCGGGACAGGCCGAGCTGTCGGTAAGTCCGTGGTGGCCGGGACAGGCCGGGCTGTCTGTAAGTCCGTGGTGGCCGGGACAGGCCGTGCTGTCCGTAAGTCATGGAGGTCAGGACAGGCCGAGCTGTCTGTAAGTCGTGGAGGTCGGGACAGGCCGGGCTGTCGGTAAGTCCGTGGTGGCCGGGACAGGCCGAGCTGTCGGTAAGTCCGTGGTGGCCGGGACAGGCCGAGCTGTCGGTACGTCCGTGGTGGCAGGGACAGGCTGCGCTGTCGGTAAGTCCGTGGTGGCCGGGACAGGCCGAGCTGTCGGTAGGTCCGTGGTGGCCGGGACAGGCCGAGCTGTCGGTAAGTCCGTGGTGGCCGGGACAGGCTGAGCTGTCGGTAAATCCGTGGTGGCCGGGACAGGCTGCGCTGTCGGTAAGTCCGTGGTGGCCGGGACAGGCCGAGCTGTCGGTAAGTCTGTGGTGGCCCGGGACAGGCTGAGCTGTCGGTAAGTCCGTGGTGGCCGGGACAGGCTGAGCTGTCGGTAAGTCCGTGGTGGCCGGGACAGGCCGAGCTGTCGGTAGTTTGAGCAGGGCCCTCCTCACCATAAGTGACTCCCCCTTGTGCTGTGGAACCATATCAGTCAGAATTGGTCATTTTGATTTTATTCTCTCTCCTGTGTTGCCACGGCGATAATTCTTGCATTTACGAATTTCCTGTAAATTATGAAGTCATACTCGCTGCTTATGACTGAATACCACGGACTCCACAATTCCTTCTAAACAGCGTTAAGTCGCGCAGTCTTTGTAACATTTCACACCTTGTAGAGGGCCTTGGTTGGAGTCCCAGCTTCAAAAGAGGAATTCATGTTATAAGACCTTTTCGCACCGCATGCCTATTCAATGGAATTAATCCTCTCATGCTGAAATTGACCATACCACCTCTAAAAGGTAGCTAGTCCATGTATGTACTACACACGTTGTCTTGACATGTGTCTACCTTGCGTATTAGGTGGGATCCTCCCCTTGGCGTGATGGACCATCGGCGTTGCCATGTGTACCCCCTTTTTGTGCTGTATTGTAAACTCATATTGCTGGAGAACTAGGTTCCATCTGAGAAGTGTCCCGTGTGTCGCAGCCACCCTGTGTAACCAGTGTAGGGGGCTGTGATCGGTAGTCACGGTAACCCATATAGGTACGGCTGTAGTTTATTTCAAGGTCCAAACCATAGCAAGACACTGATTTTCCAAAGTGGCAAATACACAGCAGGGCGTTCGTCCGGAGTGCCGGGGAGTCGGTCAGGGCCCGGAGTGCCGGGGAGTCGGTCAGGGCCCGGAGTGCCGGGGAGTCGGTCAGGGCCCGGAGAGTCGGTCAGGGCCCGTTGTGCCGGGGAGTCGGTCAGGGCCCGGAGAGTAGGTCAGGGCCCGGAGTACCGGGGAGTCGGTCAGGGCCCGGAGTGCCGGAGAGTCGGTCAGGGCCCGGAGAGTCGGTCAGGGCCCGTTGTGCCGGGGAGTCGGTCAGGGCCCGGAGTGCCGGGGAGTCGGTCAGGGCCCGGAGAGTCGGTCAGGGCCCGTTGTGCCGGGGAGTCGGTCAGGGCCCGGAGAGTAGGTCAGGGCCCGGAGTACGGGGAGTCGGTCAGGGCCCGGAGTGCCGGAGAGTCGGTCAGGGCCCGGAGTGCCGGAGAGTCGGTCAGGGCCCGGAGTGCCGGAGAGTCGGTCAGGGCCCGGAGTGCCGGGGAGTCGGTCAGGGCCCGGAGAGTCGGTCAGGGCCCGGAGTGCCGGAGAGTCGGTCAGGGCCCGTTGTGCCGGGGAGTCGGTCAGGGCCCGGAGTACCGGGGAGTCGGTCAGGGCCCGGACTACCTGAGAGTTAAGGAGTTGATGTCCCACTTAATCACTCGAGGAAGTGCCTTCTCAGGGCGGTGGTTTGGGGTTGGGCCGGAGTGCTGTCATCTCCTATAATATAGTTTCACTCCCACTGGGGAAAGGTGGAGTCCCAGACACTGCAGGAAGTGAGAGGGGAGAGAGAGAGAAGCGGAAGCAGACAGGAGAGAGAAATCTGAGTGTAAGAGAGAGGCCCCCCCGAGTGATATGGGGTACTGTGCCTTTAAGAAGTGGTACAGGGAGGGAGGCATTAGGGCAGACTGCTTCGGGGAGAGTCACTGAGACACTTATGGGAGAGAGTACAGAGACAGCACGGGTCTGTATGTAGTGTACGGGATGTGACTGCACTATCAGGACTGGTCAGACAGCGGCGGGTCTGTATGTAATGTAAGGGATGTGACTGCGTTATCAGGACTGGTCAGACAGCGGCGGGTGTGTATGTAATGTAGGGGATGTGACTGCGTTATCAGGACTGGTCATACAGCGGCAGGTCTGTATGTAATGTAGTGGATGTGACTGAGTTATCAGGACTGGTCAGACTGCGCCGGGTCTGTATGTAATGTAGGGGATGTGACTGCGTTATCAGGACTGGTCAGACAGCGGCGGGTCTGTATGTAATGTAGGGGATGTGACTGCATTATCAGGACTGGTCAGACAGCGGCGGGTCTGTATGTAATGTAGTGGATGTGACTGGGTTATCAGGACTGGTCAGACAGCGGCGGGTCTGTATGTAATGTAGTGGATGTGACTGGGTTATCAGGACTGGTCAGACAGCGGCGGGTCTGTATGTAATGTAGTGGATGTGACTGAGTTATCAGGACTGGTCAGACACCGGCGGGTCTGTATGTAATGTAGGGGAAGTGACTGCGTTATCAGGACTGGTCAGACAGCAGCGGGTCTGTATGTAATGTAGGGGATGTGACTGCGTTATCAGGACTGGTCAGACAGCGGCGGGTGTGTATGTAATGTAGGGGATGTGACTGCGTTATCAGGACTGGTCAGGCAGCGGCGGGTGTGTATGTAATGTAGGGGATGATGCGTTATCAGGACTGGTCAGACAGTGGCGGGTCTGTATGTAATGTAGGGGATGTGACTGCGTTATCAGGACTGGTCAGACAGCGGCGGGTGTGTATGTAATGTAGGGGATGTGACTGCGTTATCAGGACTGGTCAGACAGCGGCGGGTCTGTATGTAATGTAGGGGATGTGACTGCATTATCAGGACTGGTCAGACAGCGGCGGGTCTGTATGTAATGTAGTGGATGTGACTGGGTTATCAGGACTGGTCAGACAGCGGCGGGTCTGTATGTAATGTAGTGGATGTGACTGGGTTATCAGGACTGGTCAGACAGCGGCGGGTCTGTATGTAATGTAGTGGATGTGACTGAGTTATCAGGACTGGTCAGACACCGGCGGGTCTGTATGTAATGTAGGGGAAGTGACTGCGTTATCAGGACTGGTCAGACAGCAGCGGGTCTGTATGTAATGTAGGGGATGTGACTGCGTTATCAGGACTGGTCAGACAGCGGCGGGTCTGTATGTAATGTAGGGGGTGTGACTGGGTTATCAGGACTGGTCAGACAGCGCGGGTCTGTATGTAATGTAGGGGATGTGACTGCGTTATCAGGACTGGTCAGACAGCGGCGGGTCTGTATGTAATGTAGGGGATGTGACTGCGTTATCAGGACTGGTCAGACAGCGGCGGGTCTGTATGTAATGTAGGGGATGTGACTGCGTTATCAGTACTGGTCAGACAGCGCAGGTCTGTATGTAATGTAGGGGATGTGACTGCGTTATCAGGACTGGTCAGACAGCGGCGGGTGTGTATGTAATGTAGGGGATGTGACTGCGTTATCAGGACTGGTCAGGCAGCGGCGGGTGTGTATGTAATGTAGGGGATGATGCGTTATCAGGACTGGTCAGACAGCGGCGGGTCTGTATATAATGTAGGGGATGTGACTGCGTTATCAGGACTGGTCAGACAGCGGCGGGTCTGTATGTAATGTAGGGGAAGTGACTGCGTTATCAGGACTGGTCAGACAGCGTCGGGTCTGTATGTAATGTAGGGGATGTGACTGCGTTATCAGGACTGGTCAGACAGCGGCGGGTGTGTATGTAATGTAGGGGATGTGACTGCGTTATCAGGACTGGTCAGGCAGCTGCGGGTGTGTATGTAATGTAGGGGATGATGCGTTATCAGGACTGGTCAGGCATGGCTGCTTTGTATGTAAATCCCGTGCTCGCGTGTTTTTCGCACTCCAGGACGATGGCGCAGAGTAGGTTACCGGACAGCCTCACCAGCATCTGTCTGCAGAACATCGCAGGGAACATGCATAGCGTGTGGCTGGCAGATTATACGGATAAGTACATGGAGGAGCACATGTTCATGTACATAGAGGGGCCGTTCAATCAGCTAGGTGAGTGCCGTGGGGAGGAGGAAGGAGCACGCAGGACAGGGAGAGCCGGGGAGAGGAGGAAGGAGCACGCAGGACAGAGAGAGTGGGGAGAAGAGGAAGGAGCACGCAGGACAGAGAGCCAGGGAGAGGAGGAAGGAGCACGCAGGACAGAGAGCCAGGGAGAGGAGGAAGGAGCACGCAGAACAGGGAGAGCCGGGGAGAGGAGGAAGGAGCACGCAGGACAGAGAGAGTGGGGAGAGGAGGAAGGAGCACGCAGGACAGAGAGCCAGGGAGAGGAGGAAGGAGCACGCAGGACAGAGAGCTGGGGAGAGGAGGAAGGAGCACGCAGGACAGAGAGCCAGGGAGAGGAGGAAGGAGCACACAGGACAGAGAGCCGGGGAGAGGAGGAAGGAGCACGCAGGACAGGGAGAGCTGGGGAGAGGAGGAGGGAGCATGCAGGACAGAGAGAGTGGGGAGAGGAGGAAGGAGCACGCAGGACAGAGAGCCAGGGAGAGGAGGAAGGAGCACGCAGGACAGAGAGCCGGGGAGAGGAGGAAGGAGCACGCAGGACAGAGAGCCAGGGAGAGGAGGAAGGAGCACACAGGACAGAGAGCCAGGGAGAGGAGGAAGGAGCACGCAGGACAGAGAGCCGGGGAGAGGAGGAAGGAGCACGCAGGACAGGGAGCCGGGGAGAGGAGGAAGGAGCACGCAGGACAGGGAGCGCTGGGGAGAGGAGGAGGGAGCACGCAGGACAGAGGGCCGGGGAGAGGAGGAAGGAGCATGCAGGACAGGGAGAGCCGGGGAGAGGAGGAAGGAGCACGCAGAACAGGGAGAGCCGGGGAGAGGAGGTAGGAGCACGCAGGACAGGGAGAGCTGGGGAGAGGAGGAAGGAGCACGCAGGACAGAGAGCCGGGAGAGGAGGAAGGAGCACGCAGGACAGGGAGCCGGGGAGAGGAGGAAGGAGCACGCAGGACAGGGAGAGCTGGGGAGAGGAGGAGGGAGCACGCAGGACAGAGGGCCGGGGAGAGGAGGAAGGAGCATGCAGGACAGGGAGAGCCGGGGAGAGGAGGAAGGAGCACGCAGAACAGGGAGAGCCGGGGAGAGGAGGTAGGAGCACGCAGGACAGGGAGAGCTGGGGAGAGGAGGAAGGAGCACGCAGGACAGAGAGCCGGGAGAGGAGGAAGGAGCACGCAGGACAGGGAGAGCCGGGGAGAGGAGGAAGGAGCACGCAGGACTAAGATACCGCTGAAAGGTGATGTCCTCATGCTGGGGACTGAAGGAGAGAGAAGAGCAAGAGAGGACGAGAGAGAGGGGATGGGGAGATAAGAGAGAGAGGGGATGGGGAGATAAGAGAGAGAGGGGATGGGGAGATAAGAGAGAGAGGGGATGGGAGGGAAGAGAGAGAGGGGATGGGGAGAGAAGAGAGAGGGGAGGGAAGAGAGAGAGGGGATGGGAGGGAAGAGAGAGAGGGGATGGGGAGAGAAGAGAGAGGGGAGGGAAGAGAGAGAGGGGATGGGGAGAGAAGAAAGAGGGGATGGGGAGAGAAGAGAGAGGGGATGGGGAGAGAAGAGAGAGAAGGGATGGGAGAGAAGAGAGAGAGGGGATGGGAGAGAAGAGAGGGGAGGGGGAGGGAAGAGAGAGAGAGAGGGGATGGGAGAGAGACATTGAAATACATAAAGGGATAAAGGACAGGAGGGAAGTTTAAAGGACAACAGGTCAAAGGCTGACATGTAACTTTACTGAGGGGGTGGTAGATAAGTGGAACAGCCCCCCAGTAGAGATGGTAGAGTTTAATAGAGCAATAAAAGCCCGCACTGAAACGTTGCACTACGGGGCCAGTGGTGTGTGTGTGTAACCCCGTTTCCCCTTCCCCGCAGCAGGGAACATGGTGCAGGAGCTGATTAAGATACTAGGAGACTCTCACAAGCTGACCCGAGCCGCCCTCCACCTCCTCCTCCAGCCTCACCTCACCCAGCTCAGCCTGCGACCATGCGCAGGACTCGTTAACAACACGATCGCTCAGTTAGTGAGCATGCGCTGTAAGGTGAGTACACTGTCCCACCGTATAATGCGCCGTACGCCACCTGACCCTATCAACACTCCTCTGCATACTGCCTGACCATATACACCCCTCTGTACCGTCCCACCTGTCAGATATTTTATCACAGAAAACATGTATTTCTATATTCTGTGATTTTACACAAAATGGAGTCAGAGCCATTTTATTTTACTTAATCATGTAGTGATTATTTCTTTTTGTCTTTGTTCCCTCTATAATAGAGAACAAAGGAGTATTCATGTATAATGATGTTTCAGCGTATGTATGATACAATTAATGTTATCTTCCATGAGAAAGTTAAGGAGTAGACGCTGCATATCTTTAGAAATGTAACTTGGAATGGGGGATACATGGGAAGAGTACCAAGGCCTGAGTTACTATCTAGGAGGTAACACCTGGCGATAAGGGTGACCAAGGATAAATTCCAAACACATATGTAACGGTTTTAAGTTAATTCTTAGACCAGAGCGTCTCTCACAGGTAAATTAAGAAATTACAACGGTGTAAATATGAGTAGAAATCCTAATTATAATGGGTAAAACCCACCGTTATGATTGGAGAATTCCAATCAAGAGGTGGAGGCTATGATAATAAGCCCTGTCTTTAAAAGCTTAAAGATCGGACCCTGCAATAGACAGACCCTGACGGACTTATTCACCAAATTTACCCCAGAGAATTGGAATCTTAAGATTCTGGCACCATATTTCACTCTTAGAGTTACTTGGAGTTCTAACCTATATAATTTGTAGAAAGTGATATTCTTTTACACTTAATTTCTTGCCAATGAACTTGGATTAATTTCTACAAGGACCGGTGGGACCACAGCAACAAGTGGTGGTAAATATAATTGTTTTATTATTCTGAATAGAGATGAATTTTGTCTTCTTCATATAGAATTCCCTGTTTCTGGGAAGTACTATATTGCATTATTGTATATGACGGCTTGTGAGACTGCAGCTTATAACCCGTGATAATAACAATAATGAAAAGGTATTTTTACCTGTAGATGAAGTTTGACATTATTTGCATCTATTAGGAACTTCACTAATACTCTTAGACACAATTAAATTATTATAATTTGTCATATTAGTTAAACTAATATAA
Source organism: Spea hammondii (assembly GCA_029215755.1). Taxonomy (NCBI): domain Eukaryota; kingdom Metazoa; phylum Chordata; class Amphibia; order Anura; family Pelobatidae; genus Spea; species Spea hammondii. Next base: position 244,022 of record JARDYJ010000001.1, read on the forward strand.
GAGAAATAGTGATATCTTTATTACTGCCCGGATTATTATCAATTTTTGGTTGCTGAGTGGACTGGAAATTAATTGTGTGTTAGACTCATAAAGTACTAATTCATATTGATAACTATCGATAATATACTGTATTTGAATTGATTCATTTTTGACATGTTTTAAGAACGTTGTGTTTTATATCATGCACTGTGTGACTCATATATAGATTTTATAAATTGTATTCACAATAAATAAATATTTTTGATTGACTATCGTGGCGATATATATCTAATTTGAATTATAATTTTCGGCGATCTGAAAGAATTTAGGATCGGAGATAAAATATAGGGTATCTCCTTAAATTAATATTGTGGATGTGGTACTGCAATGTTTGGTAGCGTCGTTATTTTGTGTGTGTGTGACGAAATATTGGTTTTGCCTATTTTGTCTCATTAATATCCCTAACACACCTGACCCTGTATAACCCCCCCTAACCCACAGTCTGATCCTCACCATCTATACAGCCCTCTGTACCACACTGCCGCACTGTTTATACAACTCCCCGTATACCGCCACCTGACCCTATATATATATATATATATATATATACCATCCCCATATACCATGGTCTGACTCTCTATATTCCTTCTCTGTAAAGCACCCTCTGACCCTGACCTGTGCTCCGTTCTCTGCTGTTTTTTCCTCCCCAGTAATAACTCCCCGCTTCCTTTCCAGTCCCTCACATCTCTGGATTTGCACTCCTGCCACCGTGTAGGCGCCCCGTCCCTGACTCTGCTGGTTGAAGGATTGCCTCGTCTTGTCAAGCTCTGCCTGTCGGACACTCAGTGTGACGCTCTCGTGCTGTCCGCCGTGGGCTCTCGCTGCCAGAGACTCCGCGAGCTGGACGTGTCCCGCTGCAGGAAGGTGACCCCATCATCCCTGCTCAGCCTGGGGTACAACTGTAAAGAGGGCTCTTTCCGCGGCCAGGCCCTGCAGGGGCTTCTGGTACGGGATGTGATATCACAGAATTGCCCGGAGGAGTGGGTGCATGCGCTGACCTTCCTGCTGCTGGCCCTACCCAGACTGGAGCTCCTTTCTCACCCTCTCCTCCCCCACGCTCTACGCCTCCTCCATGGACAAAGGTTCGGCTGTGCGGGAAGATCGCCCGATGGCTTCCCTTCACTGGCTGAGGTGGCCCGCACCCGGACAGCGAAGGAGAGTCTACCGAACGGTGTCACGGATTTACCAAGCCACGCCCCCCAGGAGCAGAGGGCGGGACGCAGAGGGAAGGGCGTGGTGGGCTTGGTCCTGCCCCTGAAGAAGCTCGAAGACCTGGAGGAGCCGGACGTGTCCTTGTTGGGGTGTCTGTGCCCAGGGGTGGAAGACGTTACCATCTCCCTCGGGGGCCAGGCCGGGCCGGTTTGGAGCCTCATGCAATGGCCGTCCCTGAGCCGCCTCACGCTGCACTGCCCCGAACACCCCACCAGGAGCCTGGAGGAGCTGTTGGCCCCACTGGGCGGTGTGGCCAGGAGGCTGCGTTTCCTCTCTATTCAGAACTTGGTGTGGGGTGAGGAGGACTCGCTCTCCACGCTGCTCTCCCTCTGCTCTGATCTCCACACCTTTCAGGGTCATCTCGCCCCGAGCCGCCGGACCTGGCCTCAGAACGAGGCAGAACTCCCTCCATGGGACGAGGATACCATCCCTCTGCCTCGGCTGAAGAGCTTCAGTCTGCTCATGGAAGAGGGGGAAGCGTGGCCCCCACACCTCCAGCACAGCCTGGGGGGCTCCTTGGTGTCTGTCCTGCGCGGCAGCCCTGAGCTGGAGAGCCTGTCTCTCGTGGGGGTCTCGTGTAACTTGGATCTGGTGTTCCAGACCGCCTTCGCTCTCGTTTCTCCTCCTCTGTTCCCGAAGCTGAAGGAGGTTTCGCTGCGTCGGAGTCTGGTGTCGGCAGCCGGGGCGTCAGCGTTACTGAGACTGAAGGGGTTAAAGGTCCTGGATCTGTCCCACTGCCAGGATGTCACACGGAGAGACCACCACAGACTTCAGGAAAAAGCCCAAAAGGCCGGTCTCGGCGTTCTGATAAACTGGCAGTGAAGTGGTGGGGTGCGCCCCCCAGGGAAGGAAAGGGTTAAATGGAGCACTAATACAGAAGCAGCACTTTATACAGAAAGCTTTATGCAGTAATTTGACAAAAATGTTGCGTTTTCATAGTAAATTGATTGTTAATTAGACTCTCGTTATTCTGTCGCCGACCAGTTAACACTTTACTACCTGTAGCAGGAAGTCACTCTACAACACCTAGAAACCCAGAGTCTGCCGGCAGATCGGCCCCGTCTCTCTCTCCCCTCCTGCTGCTATGTCAGGGCCCTGGTATGTGGCAACATAACCCTAGATGCCCACCCGGGCAGTCACCCTGCACCAGGCCCTGTCCGATTCCGCCACTGCGCAATACCTAATGAACACCATCTTTGGGCGCTCTGGGTCATTACAGTCGTCTGTGCGGACCCCGTCCCTGACAGTTTCTTTATCCAGCTTCCTGTAATACGAAAGCTCACTTTTATATTTATTCTAGAATATTATTGGCTAATATGGAGCACATGGACCAGTGACCGCATGCCACATACTTAATACGCTAATATAATGGGGTGTATGAGTCCACCAATTAAACAACATCATTTGGGTTCTCGGGGGCAGATTTATGGGCTCTTCTGATAAGGTCCAGCCCCCTTTCAGCAGGTAGGTGAGAGACTCTATTGCAAAGAACCGCAACACAAATATGGGTGCATTGAGACAAGAGAGTTTAATAACATAGAGGGGCCACGGGGCCACTGGTTTGTTCCAGGAGTCATTGCTTTCAGAAGGAATCATTTCCAAACATTATCTGACATTTTCCACATTCTGTTTCTTGTAACACAAACAAAATCCAACAGGGACAAGGGGTTACACAGGGGGGTATACGGGGCAATAGAGCAGGTATATGGAGTAATAGGAGAGGTTACACAGGGGGGTATACGGGGCAATAGAGCAGGTATATGGAGTAATAGGAGAGGTTACACCGGGGTATACGGGGCAATAGAGCAGGTATATGGAGTAATAGGAGAGGTTACACAGGGGGGTATACGGGGCAATAGAGCAGGTATATGGAGTAATAGGAGAGGTTACACAGGGGGGTATACGGGGCAATAGAGCAGGTATATGGAGTAATAGGAGAGGTTACAAAGAGGGGTATACGGGGCAATAGAGCAGGTATATGGAGTAATAGGAGAGGTTACACAGGGGGGTATACGGGGCAATAGAGCAGGTATATGGAGTAATAGGAGAGGTTACACAGGGGGGTATACGGGGGGCAATAGATCAGGTATATGGAGTAATAGGAGAGGTTACACAGAGGGGTATACGGGGCAATAGAGTGGGTATATGGAGTAATAGGAGAGGTTACACAGGAGGGTATACGGGGCAATAGAGCGGGTATATGGAGTAATAGGAGAGGTTACACAGGGGGGTATACGGGGCAATAGAGCGGGCATATGGAGTAATAGGAGAGGTTACACAGAGGGGTATACGGGGCAATAAAGCAGGTATAGGGAGGGGTATATGGAGTAATAGGAGGGGTAACACAGAGGGGTATATGGGGCAATAGACCAGGTAAAGGGAGGGGTATATGGAGTAATAGGAGGGGTTACACAGAGGGGTATACAGGGCAATAGAGCGGGTATAGGCAAGGGTATATCGAGTAATAGGGGTTACACAGAGGGGTATCCGGGTAATAGTGCGGGTATATGGAGTAATAGGAGGGGTTACAAGGAGGGGTATATGAAGTATAGGGAGGGCCAGTGGTGTATTTTGGCTTTGTGCTGCCCTAGGCAAGACTAAACTGGGGCACCCCCTTATCTAAAATTGGCCCACTCCTAACCATAACTGCCCCTAAATTAACCCTAAACACCCCATTAACCATAACTGCCCCTAAATTAACCCAAAAGACCCCATCAACCATAACTGCCCCTAAATTAACCCAAAAGACCCCATCAACCTTAACTTCCCCTAAATTAACCCTAAAGACCCCCATTAACCATAACTGCCCCTGGGAAGCAGAAAGGGGCCAATCGTCAATGTGACTGCAGGGAGGGGCTGGGAAGCAGTAACTGCTGTGAGGGCATTTGATGGGGGTTTAGGGCGGTGTTTCTTGTCGCCTCCCTGAAATGTACCGCCCAAGACAGTTGCCTTGTCTGCCTCGCAGCAGATACAGCACTGGGGAGGGCTATATGGAGTAATAGGGGGGTTACACGGAGGGTTATATGAGTGATGGGAGGGGCTATAGGCAGGGTTATATAAGTAATAGGAGGGGTTACAAGGAGGGTTATTTTGAGTAATGGGAGGGGTTACAGGTATGAAGTAATAATTCAGAGATACCGATGACATTTCTGAGTTAGAGCCGTGGTCACTGTCAAGGCCGGCCTTAGGGATGTGCGAGCTGTGTGGTCGCACAGGGTGCCATGGCAGCAGGGGCGCCAGGCAGCCGTCCCATCACCAAAGCCAGGGACTATCCCAACGCTCATCGGTGAAGCTGTGCGCGCCGGGACGGGACAGCGAGACTGAGGCCTTGCGCCACAGGACTTCACCAGGGTAAGTGAACTGCAAAGGGGGGGTAGATAGTAAGAAGGGGGCGAGAGGGGGGAGATAGTGAGAAGGGTAGTAAAGGGGGTAGACAGTGAGTAGGGGGGAAGTGGGTAGATTGTGAGAAGGGGGAAGAGATCATGAGAAAGGGGGGGTAGTGAGAATCTTGAAAGAAAGAGTGAGAATGAGTAAGATAATGAATGAAGTAATGTGTGGATGAATTGTGTGAATGATTGAGAGAGTTAATGATTAATGTGTGGATGAATTGTGTGAATGTGTGAGAGAATAAATAAATTCATGTCTCCCCATGTGAGAGATGAAACATATGTTAAAAAGGATATAATGGGTTAATAGTAATGCGTAGAGAAACGGCTTTAGCAAGAAGAAGAGCAAAGAGGTACCAGTGGCTTCCGGCAGATAACGGCATATTTTCAGATGACGCTTTACCTTTGTGGTTCTGTATTCAGCAGTCAGCAGTTTGCAGAAGCACAGTAGATTTTAGCGAAATTTGTTTTGCTAATAAGACCATATATGGGCATTTACACAGATAAGAGGAGACTGGGCACTGTAGTAGTAGTGAAAGGCGGGTACAATGATATTCTAATGTATTCTGTTTAGGGGTTAGGCTGTAAACTCTGTTGATTCTGTCAAATGGGGTCTCAGAGGAGGGCTGCTGCGTTCGGGAGTAGGGTAATAAAAACCAGCCGCACGCTAAGGTGTGTGCCTACTCGTATTTTAGGTACGGTCGCCCATTCTCGCAAGATCATATAATAAATTCTACTATCACTTCATTTGTTTTGTCCGGATATTTTCTTATACAGCTCTACGGATAACAGATGGGGGCTCGTCCGGGATCCAGTCATCGAAGACATTCACATTTTCCATGTAGTCCGAGGAAGACGCGTCCTGCTGATTTCTTCTTCGGCTCCGTGGTGAGCGGGGTGCCTCGAATGACAAAGGATCCCGAGACTACGGACCAAACGAACTGATACAGTTACAGGAGAGCAGCGATCAGGCAACCTCGAGCGCGAGCCAAGGTAAGAAAAGTGACTACCGGTATGAAGTATCACCTTGGTGGTCGGATGGGTGTTATGCTTCGGGTCTGTGAGTGAGACGTATCTGACATGCGAAGCGAGTGCGGAGTTCCATACTCCAGCGAGGGAGACGGACGCACGTAGCTTAAAGCACGCGTGAGACCAAATACGACCCTACACCATGGGAATAATTCAGTCGAATAACAATTCTCCGCTAGACATCCCGCCCGATAGTCCGTTGGGGTTGATGTTAAAGGGATGGGAGAATTGGAAAGAGTAAGGAAAAGATGAGTAATAACGGCCCCAACAACCTATACTACCTCCTGCCGTATTTTGGCCTACGTTTGGGGCAAGCGAATTGTGGATTTGTCCAAATCTTAATCTGCATGTAAAAGATAATCGGCCTTTTAATCAGGAAGAGTTTGAATTTGCTGGTTTTTGGTTAGGGGAGGATAAGAAATTAACTGATGAGGTTAAAATATATGCCTAGGGTCCAATTTTTTGAATATTTAATGGGAAAATGTTTAATTTAATGTATTTAAGGTACATTATTGTTTCCAGTTATATATTATTGCACTTGTTTGCACATAAATAATCTCTAATTAAAACTAGTTGTTTGTTACAAGATTTTCTCCCTTTCATTTTTGTCGAGGGGGGCGCCAGAGAAGTAGTCCGCACAGGGCGCCTGCACACCGAAGGCCGGCCCCGGTCACTGTCCTTCACGGCCGTCCAGTCCCGTGGCCGACTCACAGGCCTCCCACAGCTTCTTGGCCACATCCGGATCGCGCGCGTTCTCGGCGGGCAGCACCACCGTGCAGTCGCTATCCACGTACTTTCCCGTCATTCCTTCGGCCTCCTCGGACACAGCGCAGAATATGGTGCTGGCAGCCCCTTCCTCGGCGGACTAAGGGCAGAAAACGGAGAAAAAGGGATTCTTCTACATAAAATGTGCAGGGAGACGTCTGATGGCGTTCTGTGTGTTCTGGTCTAGACCCAGGAGGTTCAGGTCCTTCCCCAGAACTGATCACCCCGCTGGGTTTCCCTTACATGAAAGACCAATATTTTACATTTCTGGAACCCCGTGTACAGAATATCTCCCATCTAGAACCCTGTGTACAGAATATCTCCCATCTAGAACCCCGTGTACAGAATATCTCCCATCTGGAACCCCGTGTACAGAATATCTCCCATCTGGAACCCCATGTACAGAATATCTCCCATCTAGAACCCTGTGTACAGAATATCTCCCATCTGGAACCCCGTGTACAGAATATCTCCCATCTGGAACCCCATGTACAGAATATCTCCCATCTAGAACCCCGTGTACAGAATATCTCCCATCTGGAACCCCGTGTACAGAATATCTCCCATCTGGAACCCCGTGTACAGAATATCTCCCATCTGGAACCCCGTGTACAGAATATCTCCCATCTGGAACCCCGTGTACAGAATATCTCCCATCTGGAACCCCGTGTACAGAATATCTCCCATCTGGAACCCCGTGTACAGAATATCTCCCATCTGGAACCCCGTGTACAGAATATCTCCCATCTGGAACCCCGTGTACAGAATATCTCCCATCTGGAACCCCGTGTACAGAATATCTCCCATCTGGAACCCTGCGTACAGAATATCTCCCACCTGGAACCCTGCGTACGGATCCTCTCCCACCGTGAACTCTGGATATGTCCCTTCCATTGACTGCGTCACCCGACCATCCCCGGTATTTGTGCCACTTGCCCTCCCCAGTCCCAGTGAATCCGGGTTTACCTTGAAGAAGAAGAAGCCCAGAAGGTGAAAGATGAATCTCATAACGATATTGTAGTTCCTCATGGCCTCGGTTACCACCACGCCGGGGTTCAGGCTGGTGACCGTCACTCCTGGACGAAGAACCAGAAGACACTTCATATTAGGGTTCATTTTTTGGTGAGGATGTCAGGTTCCTTAAACCGAGTTGGGGACGGACCTCAGGCTGATACCAAGCGTTTTACCAAGTGATTTCCCACCAGTGAGTCTGGCTCCGGACTGAGACGGGATAAACGAGTCATTGAATGTGTGAAGCGCGTTGGGGCCCCGCGCTGTGAGTGACTTTGGGATGCATTTTCTGAAGTTTGGGGAAGACTCCAACTGATCGTCGGTGACTAACGAGTAATATTCAGATCCTCAGGGACACTCTATTCTAAAACCCATATTTTTACCCATTCCGGGGCACTTTATAAGATTACGTTTATTTTATATGCATAGAATGTGATTTATACCCCGGCTCTCCCTGAAATGGAACCGGACAATTTATGGCAACAGACGCAAAGATGAGACGCAGCGGTGAGACAGGCTGCTCGTGGTCAGGAGACCACTATGGTGGAACCCCTCCTATTACTCCTGTCCTGGGGCCCCTGGGCATTGGCCCAATGGCCTACCTGTCTTCTTCCAGGTTGGCAGAGGCTTGGGGGCTCCTACGGTTTATACTAAGTCTGTAGTACTGAAGGGCAGGACGTGGCGCATGGTCTTCCCATTCGGTCCGACACTTGCCCAAAAGTAGTTGTAGTTGGGAAAAGGATCGGGCCCCATGTCCTGATTCTCTGTGGCCCTGGGAGCCAGTTTTGGTGAACGGGCTACCCTTTTCTTGCTTTCCACGCCATGCTCCCTGTGTTTGCCCTTTGGGACCCTGGGCTGCCTCCCTTCCTGCCCCACTCACCGGTTCCCTGCAGCCTCCTGGCCAGCTCGTTGGCGCACACCAGGTTCATCAGCTTGGTGCTGCTGTAATATTCACTGATATGTAAGCTCTGGAGATCTTCCCCCTTCAGGTGTCTTGGGTTTATTACCCCCTTGCTGTGGATGAAGGACGAGACAAAGACTATGCGGCTTGGGGCAGAGCGCTTCATGAGATCTGCGGGAAAGAGACACGTTACGCCCAAGGAAGAGGAGAAAGCCATTGAGGCTCGTGGCCTCTCCAGTCGTTGGTGGTCCGTGGCAAACCCCTGCGACAACCTGGGGTGAGTGGACTAGTGTCGTCGGTGGGGTCACGGAATATCGTACCATGTGATAATGACCAATCTACCCAATTAATGGTGAGACTCCCTCAGCATGGGGGGCAGAGGCACCACATAATACCCTCTTCCAAGGTGCACCGAAGGCCCATGTGCGTTTCAGGGTTATTATGACGGGTTTTGCCCCTCAGGGAAGGACGAGCGGATTATCCAGCTGGATACCGGTTAGCGACAGCCCCTTCCAGGCTCCCGGTACTCACCCAGTAGCAGGTTAGTGAGCAGGAACGGCCCCAGGTGATTGGTGGCGAAGGTGTTCTCCAGTCCATCCGCAGTCATGGAATGTGGCAGCCCTGAAATAATGAAATGGTAGGTGACCCCGGGGCGAGGACGTCACGCAGAGACCCAGGGGGACACGGGACACGCCGGGAGTCTGCGAAGCGGTGGTGGATCCCCTACCACGCACTGCTTCTTATGTCCTGTTTACCCATTGTACGGCGCTACGGAATGTGATTGCACTATATATAGTGCAGCTGTGGATCCGGTGAGTAGATCCGCGGTGTAGACGCCCGGTGCCCCCGGTGTGGCAGTAAGCAAGGTACCTGACGCGCCAGCGTTGTTGATCAGGATGTCCAGCCTCTTCTCCTCCAGCAGGGTCCGTTGGGCGAAGGCTCGGATCGAGGGCAGGCTGCTGGTGTCCAGGATCCCCAGAGACACCTTCTGGTTCCCCGTGGCCTCTCGAACCTCCTCCACGGCCTTCTGTCCTCGCTCTCTACTGCGGCAGGCAAGGATCACCCGCGCGTTCCTCCGGGCCAGATCCATGGCTACGCTCTTCCCGATACCTTTCCAGATCAGAGGGTCACAACACAGCGAGGAGCCGCTCTCACTCCGTCTCACACAGCGAGGAGCCGCTCTCACTCCGTCTCACGCTCTCAGTCTCACACAGCAAGGAGCCGCTCTCACTCCGTCTCACACAACGAGGAGCCGCTCTCACTCCATCTCACGCTCTCGGTCTCACACAGCAAGGAGCCGCTCTCACTCCGTCTCACACAACGAGGAGCCGCTCTCACTCCATCTCACGCTCTCGGTCTCACACAGCGAGGAGCCGCTCTCACTCCGTCTCACACAACGAGGAGCCGCTCTCACTCCATCTCACGCTCTCGGTCTCACACAGCAAGGAGCCGCTCTCACTCCGTCTCACACAACGAGGAGCCGCTCTCACTCCATCTCACGCTCTCGGTCTCACACAGCGAGGAGCCGCTCTCACTCCGTCTCACACAACGAGGAGCCGCTCTCACTCCATCTCACGCTCTCGGTCTCACACAGCAAGGAGCCGCTCTCACTCCGTCTCACACAACGAGGAGCCGCTCTCACTCCATCTCACGCTCTCGGTCTCACACAGCGAGGAGCCGCTCTCACTCCGTCTCACACAGCGAGGAGCCGCTCTCACTCCGTCTCACACAGCGAGGAGCCGCTCTCACTCCGTCTCACACAGCGAGGAGCCGCTCTCACTCCGTCTCACACAGCGAGGAGCCGCTCTCACTCTGTCTCACACAGCGAGGAGCCGCTCTCACTCCGTCTCACGCTCTCAGTCTCACACAGCGAGGAGCCGCTCTCACTCCGTCTCACACAGCGAGGAGCCGCTCTCACTCCGTCTCACACAGCGAGGAGCCGCTCTCACTCCGTCTCACACAGCGAGGATCCGCTCTCACTCCGTCTCACACAGCGAGGAGCCGCTCTCACTCCGTCTCACACAGCGAGGATCCGCTCTCACTCCGTCTCACACAGCGAGGAGCCGCTCTCACTCCGTCTCACGCTCTCGGTCTCACACAGCGAGGAGCCGCTCTCACTCCGTCTCACACAGCGAGGAGCCGCTCTCACTCCGTCTCACACAGCGAGGAGCCGCTCTCACTCCGTCTCACACAGCGAGGAGCCGCTCTCACTCCGTCTCACACAGCGAGGAGCTGCTCTCACTCCGTCTCACGCTCTCGGTCTCACACAGCGAGGAGCCGCTCTCACTCCGTCTCACGCTCTTGGTCTCGCACAGCGAGGAGCTGCTCTCACTCCGTCTCACACAGCGAGGAGCCGCTCTCACTCCGTCTCACGCTCTCGGTCTCACACAGCGAGGAGCCGCTCTCACTCCGTCTCACGCTCTTGGTCTCGCACAGCGAGGAGCTGCTCTCACTCCGTCTCACACAGCGAGGAGCCGCTCTCACTCCGTCTCACACAGCGAGGAGCTGCTCTCACTCCGTCTCACGCTCTCGGTCTCACACAGCGAGGAGCCGCTCTCACTCCGTCTCACGCTCTTGGTCTCGCACAGTGAGGAGCCGCTCTCACTCCGTCTCACGCTCACGGTCTCACCCATCTGAGCAGACAGCCGGTAAGGGCTACTCTGTCTCCTCCTGACCCCGGGAGCTTGCAATCTATTACGCTTCAGTCAGCCAGTAAGGGCTGCTCCATCTCCTCCTGACCCCGGGAGCTTGCAATCTATTATGCTTCAGTCAGCCAGTAAGGGCGACTCCGTCTCCTCCTGACCCCGGGAGCTTGCGATCTAGGCTCACCTGTGTTGGCCCCGGTCACTATGGCCGTTTTCCCGGTCAGGTCGGCGCGGCATTTTCGGGGGGTCCAGCTGCCTTTTCTCTGAAGCCGCAGGATAACGGCCAGAAGGAGGGCAGTAAAGAACCAGCCGGGGTGGCCGAGGGCAGAGGGTAACTCCATGTGTGCACTACCTCCGGCACAAAGTGCACCAGCACCTAAATACCGCGCCTCGGCGGTGGAGCCTGCTGGGTCCTAGAGCCCGCCGCCCCCAGCCGCACAGGAACCTGTCCTGCTAGTTGCTTTCCCACGTGGGGCACTTTAGGAAAGTTTTGCCCCCCTGGGGTTATTTCCCTGCCAGGCGGGGCATTCCTGGCTTATCACTGAATATTTGCCTTTGAGTTCTGACCCCAGAAACATCTGCAGCGTACTGATAAGCCCTGGGGCGTATTCACTAAGGAGGGAGTCACTCCACCTCACTGTCTCAGGGGTCCACAGTGGGATTTAGGGGAGGGGGGCGGGGCGTGGCCAGTCTTTATGGTGAGGTGCATGCGCGGCAGCGGGATTGGACAGGAGCGGGTCTCTGGAAGGAGTTAAATGATTCCATTTTCCCTGTTTTTGGATGTTTTCGCCCTAATGAAGGTTATTGATAGGAGATTCATGGCTGGGGTCGCGGACGTGTCCACGAGGCAGAGAAAGGGCCCGTTACTGACCCCCGGGGCATTGCCCCGCGGATGACAAAGAGACCTCTGAGGCTTCCAGAGCTTATACAATATTATGTAATACGATTAATATTACATCACGCGGCGGCCGTGACATATCTGCTGGGCGTCCGCACGTTCACAGCGCTGGACCCCGAATCATTTCCATTGGTGGGTTTTCTTCCCATACACGGAGTGAACCCCCCGGAGCGCAGTGGGTCCCCCCCCCCCGGGGCCACGCTAAGGGGCGTCAGCACAGTACGGCGCAGGGCGCAGCACATCGTCTCCCTGTAGGGGGCGCTCGCTCGGGAATGAAACGGAAAACATCTTGTGCTCAGACACGCTGACTTTTATTGAAAAGAACCTCAGCTGGGCGGTCGCTCCCTGCGACTACCTGAAGCCCGGCAGCCTCCCCCGGGAAGCGCTTGCTATCGCGCAGGGGCCGCCGTGGAGCGTCTCGCCGGGTGCACCCGAGGGACCTGGTTCTTGATGAGCTGCTCCACGGAGATGGGCGGCAGCTCGACGGACGCTCGCATTGGGTGTAGCGCTCTCTCCGTTCCTGCGCAGCCTGGCTGTCTCGCCATCCGCAGAGACCCTCGCTCTGTGCTGCTGCCCTCTCGCAGGATCACCCCGTGAGACAGCTGCATGCTTTCCAGCAGGATCCCAGCCGAGAGGGGCGCGGGGGCTCCGGGACGCCCGTCTGCAACGCTATTGGCCGACGTCTGGAACGTCTCTCCGCCCACAAGTGGCTTTTCAGAGTCAAGCGGTCGGTGGTCCGCTCCCTCCGGGGGTCTCCTGCCACGTTTGAGTGACACGCTGGTTCTTGCCCCAGGGGTAGGTGACACCTTCCTGCCGTTGGCTTCTTTGGGGGCCTCCAGCACTTCTGCCCCGGGACGCACGAAGTTGCGGGGCAGTCGCGAGGGGCTGAGCCGTGGCATGGACACCACGTTGCCTGCCGTGTCGTAGACGACATCTCTCTTCTGCGGGGGTCTCCCCAGCTGGATCTTCAGTAGGTTGTACAGGGCGGTGGGCAGGGGGCCGGTGGGCAGCGGGGCGACGCTCGTCCCCTCGTTGTCCTCTCGCTGTTCTCTGAGAAGCCGCTCTAAGAACATCTCCTTCTCCGTCTCCTCAAGAGACTTTGTGATCTCCTTCACGGGCGCCGAGCGCAGGGGGCCGCGGTGAGGGCGATAGGGTCTCCTCGGGGGCTGCGCAGGAGGTGCAGGCAGGAGCGCTACCTGAGGGGTCTGCACCGGAGAAGCGCCCCTGGAGACGTCTTCCCCGCCCTCTCTCGCTGTGGGGGCCCCGCCCTCTCTCGCTGTGGGGGCCCCGCCCTCTCTCGCTGTGGGGGCCCCGCCCTCTCTCCCCGCGGGGGCCCCGCCCTCTCTCCCCGCGGGGGCCCCGCCCTCTCTCGCCCCTGAGCCCTGTGATGATGTCAGGGACTCAGCCGCTGCCACATCTTCTTCTGGGATTTCCGTGGCTGCCTGAAAATAAACGAGATTCAGGACGTCAGGAACAGTGGAAACCACGTTAATACCCCCCGAGCATAACCCCCCATGGGATATATACGATAATATACCCCCCAACAGGATATATACGATAATATATCCCCCCAGCGGGAGATGTAAGTAATATACCCCCAACAGTATATATACATATATATATATATATATATATATATATACATATACACACAGTAATATACCCCCCAGTAGTATATGTATATATATATATATATATATATATATATATACATACAGTAATACACCCCCCAAGCGGGAGATATACGGTAATATACCCCCAGCAGTATATATATATACAGTAATTACCGGCATATGCAGTAATTCACCCCCCCCAGCAGCATATATGGTAATATACCCCCCAGCACTGTATACAGTAATATAACCCCTGCACCCTATGTGCAAGGGCAGCGTGCTCTCTGTCTATATATAACCGGCACTGAGTGATGGGAGTTAGTGTCAGTGCAGGGGGAGCGTGGTCTCTGTCTGTATATAACCAGCACTGAGTGATGGGAGTTAGTGTCAGTGCAGGGGGGGGCGGTCTCTGTCTGTATATAACCAGCACTGAGTGATGGGAGTTAGTGTCAGTGCAGGGGGGGGCGGTCTCTGTCTGTATATAACCGGCACTGAGTGATGGGAGTTAGTGTCAGTGCGGGGGGTGGTGGTCTCTGTCTGTATATAACCGGCACTGAGGGATGGGAGTTAGTGGGGGGGGGGGAGTGCGGGTACCGGCACCGAGTGATGGGAGTTAGTGTCAGTGGGGGGGGGGGAGTGCGGTACCGGCACTGAGTGATGGGAGTTAGTGTCGGCGCGGTGCACGTACCGGATAGCGTGTGGGGCGAGGGGTTGCGCATGTCACAGGAACGCATCCTTGTGCCCAGGAATCGGTGGCCGGGGGCCGCAGTTCTTCCTCCTCCCGCCAGCTGGCGTCGCTCTCCAGTCGCTCTTCTCCTCCGTCTCTGGGAACAGACGACCATCCAGCGCTCTCCACCATCGCCTGCCGGGCCTGACTGACGGCGAACGGGGTGACCTGCCGAGACCCGAACGGAGTGCAACTCAGGAGAGTAAACTGCCGGCACTCAACAAGCCGACGGGACGCCCCTAACCGCCACTCACCGGCTAATTAACATAACCCACCGACGAGACGGCTCTAACCGCCACTCACCGGCTAATTAACATAACCCACCGACGAGACGGCTCTAACCGCCACTCACCGGCTAATTAACATAACCCACCGACGAGACGCCTCTAACCGCCACTCACCGGCTAATTAATATAACCCACCGACGAGACGCCTCTAACCGCCACTCACCGGCTAATTAACATAACCCACCGACGAGACGGCTCTAACCGCCACTCACCGGCTAATTAACATAACCCACCGACGAGACGCCTCTAACCGCCACTCACCGGCTAATTAACATAACCCACCGACGAGACGGCTCTAACCGCCACTCACCGGCTAATTAATATAACCCACCGACGAGACGCCTCTAACTGCCACTCACCGGCTCTAACCGTCACTCACCGACTAATTAATATAACCCACCGACGAGACGCCTCTAACCGTCACTCACCGGCTAATTAACATAACCCACCGACGAGATGCCCCTAACCACCACTCACCGGCTAATTAACATAACCCACTGACGAGATGCCCCTAACCGCCACTCACCGGCTAATTAATAAAACCCACCGACGAGACGGCTCTAACCGCCACTCACCGGCTAACCGACGAGACGGCTCTAACCGCCACTCACCGGCTAATTAACATAACCCACCGACGAGACGCCTCTAACCGTCACTCACCGGCTAATTAATATAACCCACCGACGAGACGCCTCTAACCGCCACTCACCGGCTAATTAACATAACCCACCGACGAGACGCCTCTAACCGCCACTCACCGGCTAATTAATATAACCCACCGACGAGACGCCTCTAACCGCCACTCACCGGCTAATTAACATAACCCACCGACGAGACGCCTCTAACCGCCACTCACCGGCTAATTAACATAACCCACCGACGAGACGGCTCTAACCGCCACTCACCGGCTAATTAATATAACCCACCGATGAGACGCCTCTAACCGCCACTCACCGGCTAATTAACATAACCCACCGACGAGACGCCTCTAACCGCCACTCACCGGCTAATTAACATAACCCACCGACGAGACGCCTCTAACTGCCACTCACCGGCTCTAACCGTCACTCACCGACTAATTAATATAACCCACCGACGAGACGCCTCTAACCGTCACTCACCGGCTAATTAACATAACCCACCGACGAGATGCCCCTAACCACCACTCACCGGCTAATTAACATAACCCACCGACGAGATGCCCCTAACCGCCACTCACCGGCTAATTAATAAAACCCACCGACGAGACGGCTCTAACCGCCACTCACCGGCTAACCGACGAGACGGCTCTAACCGCCACTCACCGGCTAATTAACATAACCCACCGACGAGACGCCTCTAACCGCCACTCACCGGCTAATTAATATAACCCACCGACGAGACGCCTCTAACCGTCACTCACCGGCTAATTAATATAACCCACCGACGAGACGCCTCTAACCGCCACTCACCGGCTAATTAACATAACCCACCGACGAGACGCCTCTAACCGCCACTCACCGGCTAATTAATATAACCCACCGACGGGACGCCTCTAACCGCCACTCACCGGCTAATTAATATAACCCACCGACAGGACGCCTCTAACCGCCACTCACCGGCTAATTAACATAACCCACCGACGGGACGCCTCTAACCGCCACTCACCGGCTAATTAACATAACCCACCGACGAGACGTCTCTAACCGCCACTCACCGGCTAATTAACATAACCCACCGACGGGACGCCTCTAACCGCCACTCACCGGCTAATTAACATAACCCACGACGAGACGGCTCTAACCGTCACTCACCGGCTAATTAACATAACCCACCGACGGGACGCCTCTAACCGCCACTCACCGGCTAATTAACATAACCCACCGACGGGACGCCTCTAACCGCCACTCACCGGCTAATTAACATAACCCACCGACGAGACGCCTCTAACCGCCACTCACCGGCTAATTAACATAACCCACCGACGAGACGCCTCTAACCGCCACTCACCGGCTAATTAACATAACCCACGACGAGACGGCTCTAACCGTCACTCACCGGCTAATTAACATAACCCACGACGAGACGGCTCTAACCGACTGTCTCTTACCTGTCGGGTCAGGTAGACGGCGAAGCACTCGTCCAACACGCGTGTTAATAGCGAGTCCGTGACGTCTCCCACCTCCTCCTCTCCGTCCTCGGTGTGCAGCAGGGACACCCAGTCGCTCTCGGTGAAGCGGCCGGGCACGATGTCGGCGCTCACTTGTGGGAGTGCAGCCACGGTCACCGCACGAGACTTCTCGGCCCGAGATTTAGACATTGTGGAGCGCGCCGTGACCTGCCGATAAAATGAGACGTCAATAGAGGAGTCCAGAGAGAGAGAAGCGGCTGCCTCACATCTCTGGCGCTCTGTGCGGACAGTCTCTCTGTTACCTGGGATGCGCTCTCTCGCCCCGCTCTCGGAAGGGATGCCGCCTTACTCATTGTGCTGATGTTAGGAGACTGTTGGGAAAAGAGACAGCCATCAAAGTCCTGTCTGTCTGTCTGTCCCAGCTCACTGTCTGTCAGTCTGCGTTTCTGTCCATCCCTGCTTCCTGGGGGGTCTGCCTGTACTCTCTGAAGCGGTATCTGTCAGTCTGTCTACTTCTCTGTATGTCTGTCCCTGCTCCAAGGGGTCTCTCTTTATGTCTATCAGATCTCCCTGTACTGTCTCTGTCGGTCTCTGTCTGTTAGTGGCTGTCCCAGTCTCCCATCCGTACTCCCGGCTCAGTGTGTCTCCCGTTGCTAGGTAACCTGAGCGGCGCGTTGCTGATGACGTTGCTTCCAGTCGGATATGAGTGACGATTTAGCGGGTTCGCTGCTATGGCAACGGGAGCCGGGGACACCGGGGGACCATAGAGACATCCCAGGAGACAGTCAGACGGAGAGAGACGACCAGGGTATGGCGCTGAGAGAGAGAAAGAGACTATCAGCCAGTCGTGAGAGAGAGAGAACCAACCAGCCGTGAGGGAAGGAGAGAGAGAGAGAGACATCCGTGAGGGAGAGAGAGAGACATCCGTGAGGGTGAGAGAGAGAGAGAGACGTGAGGGAGGGAGAGAGAGAGAGAGACGTGAGGGAGACACATCCGTGAGGGAGCGAGAGAGACATCTGTAAGAGAGGGAGGGAGAGGGAGCGAGAGAGACATCTGTAAGAGAGGGAGGGAGAGGGAGCGAGAGAGACATCCGTGAGGGTGAGAGAGAGAGAGAGAGAGAGAGACGTGAGGGAGACACATCCGTGAGGGAGCGAGAGAGACAACCAGCCGTGAGGGAAGGAGAGAGAGAGAGAGACATCCGTGAGGGAGAGAGAGAGACATCCGTGAGGGTGAGAGAGAGAGAGAGAGACGTGAGGGAGGGAGAGAGAGAGACGTGAGGGAGACACATCCGTGAGGGAGCGAGAGAGACATCTGTAAGGGAGGGAGAGGGAGCGAGAGAGACATCTGTAAGGGAGGGAGAGAGACATCCGTGAGGGAGAGAGAGACAGCCGTGAAGCTAGGACAGACTGCTGGGGTGCAGGTGAGAGTCAGGAACAGCTGGGAGAGACTGACAGAGAGAGCACACAGACTGCCATGGTGTCCAGCTGATACAATGTGTTTTTTTTCTTGTGTCTGTTGCAGATTAGACTGACGGTGGATCCTCCCGGCCGCCGCGCATGATCCTCCCGGTACCGGCTCTCCGCGCCCAGCATGTATCGCAAGGAAAAGAGCATCCAGATGAAGAGCAGCGCCTCCGCTCTCTACAACAATCTGAGCGTCCTGCCCATCAGCGATAAGAACCTCACCTACTTCACCGCGGTCCACGGAAACACCGTCAACATGGTGAGCGCCTCCGCCGACGGCTTAAACTTCTCCCACCGGCAGCTGCAGTCCAAGGAGGGAAGTGCGGCTGTCAGCGCGTCCCTCATTACTCAGGTGAGTCTTAGTAACATGTATCCGATCCCTGCATGTATCCCTCAGCCAGACTCCCAGCCCCCCCTCAGCCATGTTCTGTTGGCTGGACTCTCCCCGTCAACCCCCCGTCATCCCTGTTGTGTCGGCTGGACTCTGCCCGTAAGCCATGTTCTGTCGGCTGGACTCTGCCCGTAAGCCATGTTCTGTCGGCTGGACTCTGCCCGTAAGCCATGTTCTGTCGGCTGGACTCTGCCCGTAAGCCATGTTCTGTCGGCTGGACTCTGCCCGTCAGCCATGTTCTGTCGGCTGGACTCTGCCCGTCAGCCGTGTTCTGTCGGCTGGACTCTGCCCGTCAGCCATGTTCTGTTGGCTGGACTCTGCCCGTCGGCGCCCCGTCAGCCATGTTCCGTCGGCTGGACTCTGCCAGCCAGCGCCCCGTCAGCCATGTTCCGTCGGCTGGACTCTGCCAGCCAGCGCCCCGTCAGCCATGTTCCGTCGGCTGGACTCTGCCAGCCAGCGCCCCGTCAGCCATGTTCCGTCGGCTGGACTCTGCCAGCCAGCGCCCCGTCAGCCATGTTCTGTCTGGCTAATCCTTGCTGTTTTGAAGCGTTTCGGTATAATTTTGTTTCTCCTGTAAAACGAAAGTTTTTGCCCCTCTGGGTGCCCCTTTTACCTGCCCCCGCACCTCTTTAATATGTTTCCATGGCTCTGTGTAATGGTTGTGTCATGTAGGCTTCATGGTGCGTGTTACCCTCCCGGGTGCTGCTGGTCCTCACCTCGCAGAAAGGGATTCAGGTAAAGAAACGTCACTGAAACTAACAGGTTCTCTGCGGGGGAGGTTACTTGGTGGGGGAGGGTCTGCAGGGGAGGTTACTCGGTAGGGGGAGGGACTGCGGGCGAGGTTACTCGGTGGGGGGAGGGAGGGTATGTGGGGGAGGTTACTTGGTGGGGGGAGGAAGGGTCTGCAGGGGAGGTTACTCGTGAGGGGAGGCAGGGTCTGCGGGGGAGGTTACTCGGTGGGGGGAGGAAGGGTCTGCAGGGGAGGTTACTCGTGAGGGGAGGCAGGGTCTGCGGTGGAGGTTACTCGGTGGGGGGGAGGGAGGGTCTGCAGGGGAGGTTACTCGGTTCTGCAGGGGAGGTTACTCGGTAGGGGGAGGGACTGCAGGGGAAGGTTACTCGGTGGGGGGAGGGAGGGTCTGCGGGGGAGGTTACTCGGTGGCGGGCGAGGATGTCACAGATTATACTCATTTCTCCTTTCTATAGATGTACGAGTCTGACGGCTCCATCATGGTGTACTGGCACTCCCTTGACGCCCTGGATACCCCACAGGGTGAGGACACACACTGCGCATGTATGTCACTGTGTCACCCTGCAGTGGGAGGGGCAGACTCCGTGTCCCATACCCCCTTCTGTCTGTCGCCCTGCAGTGGGAGGGGCAGGCTCCGTGTTATCCTGTTATTAATTGGTGTATTTCCCCATAGCTCAGGCAGTTTTTGCCCGTGGTATTGCCCCGGCCAAGGGACAGCATATCTGCGTGGGTGAGTATCCTGCGGTATACCCTTGGTGTACTTTTGCCGTAGGAGGGAGCGACGCATAAATCTGCCCCGTAGGGGTGGGGCAGTGTGACTCCCGCTCTCTGGTTGGTTTTATTGTGTCCGCTTTGTGGCCCTCCCTGTAGGGACCTCGGCTGGTCTGGTTCTGGTGTTTGACGTTCCGGCTAAAGGCACCAACATCACCCTGGCGGAGGTCCTGGCGGAGCACCGAGACCCCATCACTGACATCGCCTGTGAGACCTGCAACGACAAGGTGAGGACCCCGACTGGGTCTTCTGGGTGTGTGAAGAGGGGAGGGGAGTGGACCCCTGAGATCCCCCCCCCCCCCCGAGAACGTCTGAGCGGGGCAATCCCTGCAAGGAGGGGCATTTGGTAGTAAAGGGTGATAACTTGTTTGGGAATTTATCAGTCTGCACGATAACGGGGGGGCTATTTATCAGTCTGGAGGGGTATTTATCAGTCTGCGGGGGCAGGGAGGTATTTATCAGTCTGTACTGTAATTGGGGGGCTATTTATCAGTCTGCGGGGTAACGGGGGTATTTATCAGTCTGTACGGTATCTGGGGGAGGGGGTATTTATCAGTCTGCGGGGTATAAGGGGGGGTATTTATCAGTCTGCAGGGGCAGGGAGGTATTTATCAGCGCGTGCTGTATTAACCCCCGCTTCCTGCCCCAGGCCGGCGGGGCTGATCTGGTGACGGCCGATGACTCCGGGGTTCTCTGCGTCTGGAAGGTGGACGAGGATTTCCGGCTCCTCACCAAGTTATCTGCGTACGGGTAGGCGGCTCACCCGTGTTACGTGTCCCCGTGTTACGTGTCCCCGTGTTACGTGTCCCCGTGTTACGTGTCCCCGTGTTACGCGTCCCCGTGTTACATGGACCCGCGTTACGTGTCCCCGTCAGTTAGTAAAGGGGTCCCGCAGAACGTATAGATGTACTCTTTTTACCATCTCCTTCGCTGACTAAGCCCCTCCCATTCCGCAGGGTCACATGTTCGTCGGTGAAGCTGTGGGCGGGAATCATCGCTGCAGCCTATGGCAACGGGCAGATCCGGCTGTACGACGCGGCCACGGGGGCGCTGAACGCAGAGGTGGCCGCGCACGCCCGCTGGATCCACGCGCTCGACATAGCACCGCATTCAGGAAGGGTGAGAAGCGAATACTAATGAGCACAGTGAGAGGAGTTACACGGCCCCCTTTTATAACACCCCCAAACATACAATATTCATACAAAGCTGCACGCTGACGGGGGAGAATGGGGGAGAGCGCGACAGCTGCAGTTTAATGTTAGAAGAATGAGGGAGAGCGCGGCGGCTGCAGTTTAATGTTAGAAGAATAGGGGAGAGCGCGGCGGCTGCAGTTTAATGTTAGAAGAATGGGGGAGAGCGTGGCGGCTGCAGTTTAATGTTAGAAGAATGGGGGAGAGCGCGGCGGCTGCAGTTTAATGTTAGAAGAATAGGGGAGAGCGCGGCGGCTGCAGTTTAATGTTAGAAGAATGGGGGAGAGCGCAGCGGCTGCAGTTTAATGTTAGAAGAATGGGGGAGAGCGCGGCGGCTGCAGTTTAATGTTAGAAGAATGGGGGAGAGCGCGGCGGCTGCAGTTTAATGTTAGAAGAATGGGGGAGAGCGCGGCGGCTGCAGTTTAATGTTAGAAGAATGGGGGAGAGCGCGGCGGCTGCAGTTTAATGTTAGAAGAATGGGGGAGAGCGCAGCGGCTACAGTTTAATGTTAGAAGAATGGGGGAGAGGGGCAGCTGCAGCAGACATGGTGTGTATTGAGAGGCACTGGTTGCAGGAAGGGAGAGGTGCTTTTGCCCCTTTACAGAGCTCCGGTTGGGGTATTGGGGCACTTGTACATTAAAGGCCTTCCCCTCCCCCGATGCGCTCAGGAATGTGGTGTTATCTCGCTGTCCAGGCCGAGTTCATTGTCCTCCGGTTTATTGCAGGACGCCTTTAAACATGTGACCTATAGCAGAACCTGATTACAGACGGCTTAATGTTTACATTCCGATCCAGCGGGACCCCAACCACTACAAATTTAGGGAGGAGTTATATGGGGGGATAGGAGGGGTTATATGGGGTAATGGGAGGGGTTATAGGAAGGGGTATATGGAGTAATGGAAGGGCTTATAACGAGGGGCATATAGAGTAATGGGAGGGGTTTATAGAGAGGGGTATATAGAGTAATGGGAGGGGTATATGGAGTAATTGAAGGGCTTATTGAGAGGGGAATATAGAGTAATGGGAGAGGAATATAGGGTAATGGGAAGGTTTATAGGGAGGGGAATATAGGGTAATGGGACGTTTTTAGCGCTGCCCCAGGGGTCGCTCTCCGTCACGCTGATGGCTGCCGGCCGTGTTGAATGTTGAATTCATGCTCTTCAGTGTATGGTTTCTACATACCCCGGGGCACCGCCTGCCTGTCTGTCTGACTCGTCAAGTTATTAATCAATCATCTCTCTCTCTCTCCCACCTCCTCTATCCCTCTCTTCCCTCTATCTCTCCTCTATTCCCCCCCCCCCCCTCCAGCTGCTGTCTGGGGCCGAGGACTCCTTTGTGCAGATCTGGCAGCTCAGCCGGTCAGCGGATTCGGGAGCCGTTGAGGTGAGAAGCTCCTTGGGGCAGATTTCCTGTTATTACACCAGAGCTGTTACAGATGCTGAGTGCTCTCTCTGTGTTCCTCTCCGCGCCCGCCGCCCTCCTTGGCCCGTCCCTCTCCACGCCCGCCGCCCTCCTTGGCCCGTCCCTCTCCACGCCCGCCGCCCTCCTCGGCCCGGCCCTCTCCACGCACGCCGCCCTCCTCGGCCCGGCCCTCTCCGCGTCCCCCGCCCTCCTCTGCCCCTCCCCCTCCGTGCGCCCCGCCCTTGGTCCCTTCGCGCTCCCTGCCCACGGCCCCTCCGCGTGCCCCGCCCTCGGTCCCTCCCTCTCCGCGTGATAACGCTCTGTTTCCTCTGCAGCTGTAGACAAGCTTCAGTTCCTCAGCGTCTCTCTGGTTGCCTCGCCGGGTAACGCGCTTCGTCTGTCTCTTTCTAGGTTGAGCACTGTCACTCGGAGTGTGTGACTGACACTCAGATTTGTGGGGGCAGATTCTGTGACCCCCAGGGCACATCCTTCTCGGTGACGGGGTATGACCTGAGCGAAATCATCCGCTACGTCCAGATCTGACAGAGAGGGCGCTGTGTGCCCCCCCACCACCAGGGCCCAGCGGGGCATCAGGCACCGGACCTTCCCCTGGGGGGACCCTGCCACATAACCCATGGGAGTAATTCATGTGAAAACAAGACTCCTGAGCTTCCACGGGTTATCCAGGAGCCATTTGGGAAGAACAATGTTTAGTGTAAAGCGCGACCCTGTGTAAGCTTCTGGGACAAGCAGCCCACACACACAGTCAGATGTGTCGATTGTGTCGCTGATCCGCAAAATATGCCAGAATTGTAGAAATAAAGCCTAATTTTATTGTGTTGAGTGAAATAGGGTCTGTCTGCGGCTTTCCCGCCACGTGGATGGGTGGAAGAGGTGTAGCTCGCCTGGCTCTTCTTACCGACTGGTGGAAGACAGCTGGCCCCTGTGGTCTGATGTCTCTCCACTGCAGGGGCCCCGACACCTCCCCAAATACCTTTAACCATGTGAGTAAGGCGTGCAGCGCACACTCCTGCTACTAGGTGTCTATACAGAGTTCAGTGGCCCATCACTCTCAGCCACGTGAGACCCCGGAGAAATGTGTGAGCGTCACGTGAAATGTGTTTCATTCATCAGGACCCTGCGAGACCCCCTCTGTCTCCTCTCTCCCGTCCATTCTCTCTCCAATCCCCTCCGTCTCTTCTCTCCCTTATTCTCTCTCTGACCTCCTCTGTCTCTTTTATCCCGTCCATTCTCCCCCCTCGCTGGGGTCAGAAAGACACGGAGGGTGATTGTCATAGAAAACGTTTATTGGGTAAATGCCGGTGAGTGGAACGCGCCTGTGAGTGGAACGCGCCGGTTCACCGGTCAGTCTCGCTGCGTACAAAGGGCGCGTTAGTTATATAAAAACACACTTGAGTTTAAGTAGAAAGAGCCCTTGGATTGAGGGAAATCTCCCCGTTCCCTCTGCTCCGCGGGGGGGGGGGACCCGCACTATTCATGCTTCCAGCCCCGCGCTGGGGCATAATCTGTGTCCTGTTAACCCTGCGGCTTCCTATACCCCAGTTAACACTGTCTGTAGGGCACTGTTTGTTTGAATGTGTCACGTATGTAAGGCATGCACATGTATGAAAGGAAATAGGTTTGTACCTCACTCGTACCGCGTAGCCGCCAGCAAAAACAACCAATCACAACACTCCATACAACCGTTCACCCGGAAAAGAGCCATTCAATATCTTCCCAAAAAAAAAAACACCCAATCAGAAAACTGCTTACAAGTTGTAGCCAATGAGTAGAGTCCAACCCGCTGTAACGTGGGGAAAGGCGGAAAACCAGTCGCGACGTTCCAGTCTCTGAAATGTACCGGACATCCTGTGGCTTCCGACTCGGGAGGCGACGGCATTTCTTCTGGAAGAATCTATGGGGACGCCAGACGCGGTGGAAGCTTCCGGATGTCCGTGCCGATCCACTCCTCGCCCCGGGATCTTCCAATATGATTGGAAGAACCCGCAGGCCGCTTCTCCTCACTGCTGGCGCATGGAGATCATAGTCCCTACTGGTGAGGTTAGAGGGGGTGAGA
The DNA here is from genome assembly GCA_029215755.1 of Spea hammondii. NCBI lineage: Eukaryota > Metazoa > Chordata > Amphibia > Anura > Pelobatidae > Spea > Spea hammondii. The sequence continues at coordinate 268,686 of JARDYJ010000001.1, forward strand.
ATATCCCCCACTGGTGAGGTTAGAGGGGGCGAGACTTGCCCCCTCTGGTGGGGTAAGAGAAGGCACAGAGGTCACTACAGCCATTGTACTTTTTTGCAGTAAGCGTGTTGTAAACGTGTGAAGAGCACGCAGGGGTGAGACAGAGACCCCGCCATCACGTGCTGCGACGGGGACCTTGGCTGTTGATCTGATCTCATTGGCCCCAGCGGACGCGCCGCTCCCTATAATAGTGCAGAGCATCTCCTTCCACACTGTGCTGCGAAGCTTAGCACTGTGATGGGCCAGACCACGAATCTGCTACACGCCACCAGAAATAATACTGTCAGTGTCCAGCACTGAAGGCATGGGGGGTCCGTGGAGGGGAGGGCGGCCGCGGCACCAGGAGGAGTGTGGGGGTGGGAGATCAGTTGGGCCGTGGAGTGAGGGGGGCGGTGAAGGGAGGGGAGGTTGGTCGTGGGACGTGGTGGGAGGGGAGTGAGGAGGGCGGTGGAGGGGAGTTCGGCCGCGGGACGAGGAGGGCAGTGGAGGGAGGGCTGATAGGCCGTGGAGTGTATAGCGGTGCCGAGTATCTCTGCTGCTCTCTGGTGGCAGCTGGAGAATGGGGTAGAAGCCCCAGGGAGAGCTGACTGTAGAATAGTAACGAGTATAACACCCTCCTATACGGCCTGGAGGGGCAGCAGACCCTGCGTCTGGACAGAACCGGGAGACAAAGGGCATTAAACCGCACGATCCAGCTGTCGGATCCTGGGGCCCCTCTGCAGTTTACCAAATGCTACCCCCTCTCATTTCCCACGAGATTATGTCGGTGTAGGGGGCAGGGTTCCGGGGCAAACAATAACTAATGACATCGCAGCTCAGATGGGTAATTACCCTGTCAGGAGCAAATGACACCTTCCCTGCCCCGAGTCGAGTGCACGACAGGGGGCAGGTACTTAAAACATGTTCTGTATCTGCAGAGAGGCTGCTCCGGCGCGCCGGTGGTTGTGGCCACGCGTGGAAGGCATGGCGTGAGTGTGCGTGGACTCAGGACACGGAGGAGGAGGGGCGCCAGAAACACCATTTGCTTTTGCTGAGCTGCTTGCGGACAATCTCTTCCTCGCGCTCTCGCTCCTTCCGGCAGCGCAGGTAGCGATCCTCCTCTTTCAGGTACCACACCGGGGGCCAGCGGCAGCGCTCAAAGAGACCCTTATTCTCTGCCGGAAGAGAAGACAGTCGCTGGGAACAGCCGGCGGGGCCCTCACTTATTACATACAGATGGGAACACACGCATTCTTACCCATCACACACTCCAACAGAGACACGCGCATTCTTACCCATTGTGCACTCATTGCCAGACGACACGCGCATTCTTACCCATAACACTCCAACAGAGACACGCGCATTCTTACCCATCGCCAGGCCCGGACTGGCCATCCAGTGGGTGGGCCAGGCCGGATTGACTTAGGGGCTGATGGAGCTGCAGCTCCAGGCCCCTACCTTAAAATAGGCCCAGTCAGGACCGAACTGACTGGGCCTCTACGGCCGCATTAACGCAGGGCAGAAGGGGCACCTGCCCCTTAAGCCCACCGCAACTGCGACTGGGTCCGCCACTCTAAGGGGTCGGGAAGCCACACCAGGGCCGGCCTTACGGGTGTGCGGCCGCACAGGGTTTAAATTAAAACATCGGGGGGGTTTTTTTTTTTACTTTATTTAACATCCTCCATGTTAAATAAAGTTTTTGTTAACTTTATTTAACATGGAGGATGTTAAATAAAGTTAAAAAAACGCCGATGTTTTAATGTAAGCCCTGTGCGGCCGCAGACCCCTAAGGCCGGCCCTGGTGGGGGCTTCCCGGCCCCTTAGAGTGGCGGACCCGGTCGCAGTTGCGGTGGGCTTAAGGGGCAGGTGCCCCTTATGCCCTGCGTTAATGCGGCCGTAGAGGCCGCATAGGCCCAGTCAGTCCGGTCCTGCCGCGGGCCCGGCCCCAGTTGCTGCTTGCTCCGGCAACAAGGTAAGTAGGGTGAGGGAGGGGGGTGCAGTGAGAAGGGGCAGAGGGGGGTTAGATAGTGAGAAATGGGGAGAGGGGATAGATAGTGAGAGGGGGTACATAGTAAAAAGGGGGTACATAGTGAAAAGGGGGTACATAGTGAAAAGGGGCAGATAAGATGGGGAGAGGGGGTAGTGTGAATGCGTATGAGAATGAATGAATGAATAAATGTGTGGATGAATTGTGTGAATGATTTGTGAGACTGCATTAATGAATGTGTTAATGATTTGTGTGAATGAGTAAATGCAAAGATGGTACATGAAGGGTGGGCTTTCACAATAAACAAATAAATAAATAAATAAATAATGGGCTGCTCAGGCTTAAATGCCCAGGCCTATTTTTTGTCCCAGTCCGGGCCTGCCCATCGCGCACTCATTTCCAGATGACACACACATTTTTACCCATCGCACACTCCGAACACGCACATCTTACCCATCGCGCACTCATTTCCAGATGACATGCACATTCTTACCCATCACACTCCAAACAGAGACACGCGCATTCTTACCCATCGTGCGCTCATTTCCAGATGACACGCACATTCTTACCCATTGCGCATTCTGTGCCCAATAGTGACTCCTGTATTCCTACACCTCGCACACTCCGCTCCGAACAGCGAAGTGTGGATTCTTACCCATTGTGCACTCATTGCCAGACGACGCGCGCATGCTTACCCAACGTGCACTCATTTCTAGACGACACGCACATTCATACCCATCGCACACTCTGCTCCGAACAGTGACTCGCACATTCCTACACCTCGCACACTCCACTCCGAAGAGTGACTCGCACATTCCTACACCTCGCACACTCCACTCCGAACAGTGACCTGCACATCCTTACCCGTCACGCACTCATGCCAGACCCATTGCGCACTCTTGTCTATTTACTAACCCGTTACCTGGTGACATGTACTTCATCTCGCGGGGGAATTTTCGGCACACGGAGTTGTAGTTGGTGGAGATAAAGTGCAGACACCAGCTGGCCAGCTGTTTGGCGTTATGGAACTGGGGACAGACAGACAGATCAGCACCGGCATACAGACGGGAAAACACTCTACCTGCGCAGCCTGACTACATGGCACAGAGGACTCCGAGTGTCTGACCTGCGCAACCTCCAGGTGAAGCAGAACCTGCCCATCGATCTCCACCCCCTGGACGGAGGCGGCCAGGAGCTCGTCCACCGTGTGCTGCTCTGCAGAGAGAAACGGAGCGTCACGGCACAGAGCGGCGGCAACCTGCGTCAGATATCAGAGAGCTACGCCAGGCTACAGAGAGAGCTACGCCAGGCTACAGAGAGCGCTACGGCGCTAGGTAGGGCTACAGAGAGAGCTACACTGGGGTATACAGAGGGCAGATCGCTACGCCGGGAGGGCAGATCGCTACGCTGGGGTATACAGAGGGCAGATCGCTACGCCGGGGTATACAGAGGGCAGATCACTACGCCGGGGTATACAGAGGGCAGAGCGCTACGCCGGGGTATACAGAGGGCAGAGCGCTACGCCGGGGTATACAGAGGGCAGAGCGCTACGCCGGGGTATACAGAGGTATATCACGTGCAGTGAGCGAGCTGCCAGATCTCATTCCTTTTGGGTATTAATAGGATTTGCCCTTGTTTTGCAGCCCTGGTGCGACAGACACCGCGTGGTTTACCCCCCCGGCGCCACCCAATTGCCCACCAGCACAGGTCGATAAAAGGCGAGTGCTCATTGATCGGGTACTGCAGGGATTAACTCCTTAAACACTAGAGCTCCACGTCATGCATGGCATCTATTCCTCACCGCCCTTTCAAAGGGTTAACCGCTGCTGCATCGAGCGGCCCCGGGGGCCGTCCTCCATCTGGAGGTCGTATGGATTATCTGGCACGTTCTGAGAACGCCAGCAGAATAAACCCGCTGGGAAACGCGGACCGTACAGCGATGCCAAGTATCACACAGGCAGGGGCCGGTAGGGGCCAAGCGACAGGAGTCTCTTACCAGTCAGCGCCTGCAGGTGAGGGAGGCACAAGCGGTTGGTCAGCACCAAAAGCTCCATAGAGTCCAGAGCAGGCGAGGGGCAGAACTGGCCCAGGTACAGGTACTCGAGAACAGCCCGGAAGCAGGAGGTGGAGGTGCCGGGGAGGGAGACCTGCAAGAGAGGGAGAGGTCACGGCGTCAGTAAATAGCGGGACTAATGCGGGGCCAAACGTGACAGCAGCGGCGAGAAGGCCGAGGAGCCATGAGCGGCCTTTACCTCCCATGTGAAGCTCTCCCTGAAGGTGCCGCGGAACATGGCCACCATCCAGTCACAGTTTGCGATTAACAGAGGCTTGTGGGCCGGAACGGAGCCATCATCCAACGCAAAGACCACGTCTGGCCAAAGAGACAGAAGGAGAGACGGGAGACGGCCACCAAGTTACACCACAGCGCAACATCCGATACCCCCCAGCCCCCTACAGTCAGCAACTCCACTCCACACCTACCTGAAAAGAGCCCCCGGCTCAGACACTCCCTGATGCGGTTAGCTCTCCGCACGTGGAAGGCTTTGGTAATCTCCTGGTTCATGAAGGCCTCCTTGTTCAGAATGTTTGACACCATCATCCTCAGGTCGAAAACCTCCAGCGCCTCAGCGATGGTAGCCACCTGCATGAGGTCCGTCCGGCTCTGATCCAGGTGGCCGGTGTACAGGTACTCCAGAACCGCCCGCAGCGGCTCCAGCTGGACCAGCGCCTCCATCCGGACGGCCATCATCAGCCTTTCACGCCCTGTGACGGGGTCCTCCACCATATCCACGCAGACGCCGATAAAGCCTCGGCCCCAATCGCTTAGTTCCCTGCCCCAACCCAGATGGACTCTTCCCAAACTGTTCTGCACGTGGTCGCTCCATGAGGTCCGCAGAGCCCCGGAAGGGGCATCGTGTCTCCTGGTGCTGCCAGCCGCCTCCATACCCCCAATCCTGAGCGGGAAGCCGTCACTGTGAGGACTTCCCTTCTTCTCATGAAGATCCAACGTGAAGAGGTCATAGAACTTGGAGCAGGCCGTGGCCAAGTAGACTTTATGCGCAAAGACCTTCTCGCCGGCGTGGAGCTGGAATACAACGTCTGCGCACAGCGGGGTGGAGAAGAGGGCGGCTGGGCCCTGACCGTTGCTCTGCGGTGGCTCCGCTGCGTGGATGATGGGCGGAGGTGGCTTGGGAGGCAGAAAAGGAGCTTGCAGCAAAGGGCGCTGGACTTTCTTCAGGTGGGACTTCCAGAACTGCAGGTGTCTCCGTGAAATGAGTGCCGCCCGGATGGCGTTATCAAAGACGTCCTTCACCCCAAACTGCGCAACCACGCTGGTCTCATAGTAAGGGACCCCCAGGTCTTTGGCCACTTCGTGACCGGTCTCCGGAGACAGGATGTCTGTGGGTTTGATGGGCCTGGAAAGCAAAAGCCGGAGTTAGATGAATGCGCAGACTACTCCCTCGGCGGCCACAATACGGAGCTAAACCGGGAGCTTGCGGCCCGATGGCTCCAATGCTAGAAGCTGGAAGCCCTGGCAAGGGTATGCGTGGCTGCGATAACCCCGCGTGGCACTTCGCACTCTCGTAGCAGCAGTTTTTATGGATGACTCGTCTTTCTGAAAGCTGAGCCTCGGCCTCCAATTCACCCCGATCTCTACCAGATCCCTTAATCCTCTGCTCTTTGTGCTGCTGCCGGCCGGCGGATCACGGCACGTTATGCAGGAGCAATTTCACCGGCTAACGTGGCTGAGAACAAATAGCGAGCAGCCCCATGGAGGCTGCTGCCCGGCCCAGATGTGTGGCCACGGGGGACAGCCATCAACCTGGACAGACAGACAGACAGACGAGGCCGGCCACGGGTACAGTAGACGAGCCGGACAGATAGAGGAGGCCGGCCACTGGGACAGCAGACAAGCCGGACAGACAGACAGACAGACGTGGCCAGCTCCGGGGACAGCCATCAACCTAGCCGGACAGACAGACGAGGCCGGCCACTGGGACAGCAGACAAGCCGGACAGACAGACAGACAGACGTGGCCAGCTCCGGGGACAGCCATCAACCTAGCCGGACAGACAGACGAGGCCGGCCACTGGGACAGCAGACAAGCCGGACAGACAGACAGACAGACAGACGTGGCCAGCTCCGGGGACAGCCATCTACCCAGCCGGACAGACAGAGCCGGACACAAAGTTATAACCACTAAGAGCCTCCCGCTGTCTTCATCACACATTTTACCCCCCCCCGGCAGCGGCTGCACTGGGGTAACGGACGCCCCGCGGGGGCCACGCCATTGGCTAGATCCTCAGGGATATTATTTAACCCCACGAGTGCCGGGCAGGGGATAATCTCCGCCTCCCTGATTTCACTCACTTGGCCAGCGGGCGCCGGGCACGATTCACGGCATCCAGATCGGCGTATCGGAGGTCCAGCTGGCAGCCGACCAGCAACACGGGCGTGCGGGGGCAGAAGTGCTTGATCTCCGGGAACCACATGCTCTGGACGTGGCGCAGCGAGTAGGGATTGGCCAGAGAGAAGCACAGAACCACCACATCCGACCTGCGGGGAGGAAAAACACAGAGGGGCCCGCAGAGGGCCCATAAAACTAAACGGCTGGAACGTCTTAAAGCAGCTGGCCTCATACTTCCGATTACCCCACAGCTGCCCCTGCGTGTCGGGACTCTGGGCTCAGATAAAGCCGGTTTACAGCCGGCGGGCCCCAAGAGTTCGTTTACAGCCGGCGGGCCCCAAGAACTCGTTTACAGCCGGCGGGCCCCAAGAGCTCGTTTACAGCCGGCGGGCCCCCAGAGCTCGTTTACAGCCGGCGGGCCCCCAGAGCTCGTTTACAGTCGGGGGGCCCCGGGGTTCTTTACAGAGTGGGGGGCGTCTGGCACTCTGCCGGCACCACTGGACGGGGGGGGGATCAGCGCTCCGTGGCACGCGGGAGCCGCAGCCAAGCATCTCGTGAGCCGGGAGGACGAGCCAAGAGCGTTAACAGGACTGGCCAGGCCCCAGGTAACAGCGACTACCCTGCGGCCCCCGTCTGGGGCAATTCACCGGCAGCGGGGCAAAACAATTTACAGCCGGGGAAGAATTATAATGCAACACATTACAGGCCTTAAACATCCCAAAACGGGGTCTACTGCTAGAGTGTAAGCTCCTGGGTCAGGGCCTCCCGTTATACTGCTAGAGTGTAAGCTCCTGGGGTCAGGGCTTCTCGTTATACTGCTAGAGTGTAAGCTCCTGGGGTCAGGGCCTCCTGTTATACTGCTAGAGTGTAAGGTCCTGGGGTCAGGGCCTCTCGTTATACTGCTAGAGTGTAAGCTCCTGGGGTCAGGGCCTCCCGTTATACTGCTAGAGTGTAAGCTCCTGGGGTCAGGGCCTCCCGTTATACTGCTAGAGTGTAAGCTCCTGGGGTCAGGGCCTCCCGTTATACTGCTAGAGTGTAAGCTCCTGGGGTCAGGGCCTCCCGTTATACTGCTAGAGTGTAAGCACCTGGGGTCAGGGCCTCCCGTTATACTGCTAGAGTGTAAGCTCCTGGGGTCAGGGCCTCTCGTTATACTGCTAGAGTGTAAGCTCCTGGGGTCAGGGCCTCCCGTTATACTGCTAGAGTGTAAGCTCCTGGGGTCAGGGCCTCTCGTTATACTGCTAGAGTGTAAGCTCCTGGGGTCAGGGCCTCTCGTTATACTGCTAGAGTGTAAGCTCCTGGGGTCAGGGCCTCCCGTTATCCTGCTAGAGTGTAAGCTCCTTGTAAGATTTATTGCAATAAAATGAAATGTCTAAACTCCTCCCCTCCCACCTCTGCGCGACGCCAACTAATCCCAGGTATTAGCGCTAAAGACCCCCTTTCCGCACACACACCCCTGTACCGCCCACCGCCTCGCCCGTTCTGATTGGCTGGAAGGCAGCCGCCCACGGCGTTTACGACGGGCGCGACGTTAGGAGGATCAGAGAGACTTTGATGCTGCGGCGGGGGAGCGGTCTAATGAGAGCGTCAATCCCGGTATTACACATCCCGGGGGTGGATGCAGAGGACAACCTCCCAGCAGAAGAGGTAGAGGTTAATACACCGGGTTTGGTCCACCCTGCATCCCATTAATACCCCAAAGGGGCAAACAGCTTGGCATTGACCCCCGGCGTCCGCTGAGCGCTCACCTGCCATACGCAAACCTCCTGTCCTTGTGGTGGTCTCCAAACGTGTCCCAGAGACGCAGCGAGACGCTCACCTCGTCCACCACGTCGCGAGAGCGCTCCAGAACCTGCCGGAACGAGGAGACGGGTGAGCGTGTGCCGTGGGGGGGGGGCAGAGAGGCCTCGGTGGGCTCCTCCACACATACACAATCACCCCGTCATTTACGAGGCTGTGAATCCCGCCCCCCAGGCTGTGAATCCCGCCCTCGCGGACCGGCACTCACCTCCTGGCACACCCGGTACTGGTCGATGGCCCAGACGGTGGGCACGTGGGTGGCGAGCAGCTGGTACTGGGTGAGGGTGGCATTGCAGGCTCGGGCGCAGATGAGCCGCGTCTTCCCCACCGCGTTGTCTCCGACCACCACGCACTTTATGGTCTCCACGTTGGGCCTCTCATAGTCCACGTCCACGTCCATTTATACCACGCTGCGGGGCAACGGGACACGACTTTAACCCCTCCCACGCACCCCAGGACCCCCGCAGCACGCCTGACCCCTCTAAGCCCCCCTCAGAGCCCGTCTCCCATGTGACCCCCTCGGAGCCCGTCTCCTGTCTGCCCCTCGGACCCCGTCTGCCCCTCGGAGCCCCCCCGGACCCCGTCCCCTCTCTGGCCCCCAGAGCCCGTCTCCTGTCTGCCCCTCGGACCCCGTCTCCTGTCTGTCCCCCGGACCCCGTCTCCTGTCTGCCCCCCAGACCCCGTACCCTTTCTGGCCCCTGGACCCCGTACCCTTTCTGGCCCCTGGACCCCGTCTCCTGTCTGCCCCTCGGACCCCGTACCCTGTCTGCCCCTCAGACCCCGTACCCTGTCTGGCCCCCGGACCCCGTACCCTGTCTGGCCCCCGGACCCCGTCTCCTGTCTGCCCCCCAGACCCCGTACCCTTTCTGGCCCCTGGAACCCGTCTCCTGTCTGCCCCCTGGACCCCGTACCCTTTCTGGCCCCTGGACCCCGTCTCCTGTCTGCCCCCTGGACCCCGTCTCCTGTCTGCCCCTCGGACCCCGTCTCCTGTCTGCCCCTCGGACCCCGTCTCCTGTCTGCCCCTCGGACCCCGTACCCTGTCTGCCCCTCGGACCCCGTACCCTGTCTGCCCCTCGGACCCCGTACCCTGTCTGCCCCTCGGACCCCGTACCCTGTCTGCCCCTCGGACCCCGTACCGTCTGCCCCTCAGACCCCGTACCCTGTCTGCCCCTCAGACCCCGTACCCTTTCTGGCCCCCAGAGCCCGTCTCCTGTCTGCCCCCCGTCTCCTGTCTGCCCCCCGTCTCCTGTCTGCCCCCCAGAGCCCGTCCCCTTTCTGGCCCCAGAGCCAGTTCTCTGCCTTTTATACCCCCTCCGCTGAACATCATTCTCTATTCATCAGCCTCCAGAACAATCCCCGCCCCAAATACCCCCCCTCCCCACACCACACATCCCCCCCAAACCCTTCTCTTTGCCCCATCCTTTCCTCCTGCACCCCAGACCCTTATTCCTCCCCATAGCCCATCTTCCTGCCCCGGTACCTCTCCCGGCCCCCACGCTGTCTCCTCTTCCTCCTCTTTCGCATCCTCCCCCTGGGGTCCAGGCTGTGGCCCCGGCCTCGATCACCCCCGCGGGGCCCGCACACACTATGAGTCTCCAGCAGACGCGACCCCGCTACCCGAGTCCGTGCAGCCAATCACAGACAGGAATTCATGACAGCGAGTACCAGTAGCCAATCAGCGCTGGGCCAGCTGACTGGGCCCTTCCTTTTACTCTACCGCACCCTGTGTTGGCTTTCTGACGTCCCGCCCCTTTAGCCCACAGTAGCCAATAGGATCATCAGAGGCGTGTTCCGAGGTACCAATCGGCCCCGCCCCTTCCTCACGCAGCTCTTTGAGCTTCTAAACACAAACCAGACCCCGCCCTCCACTATAAGCCGCGCCCCACAGCTGGCGCTGAAGACGCCTTCTTTAAAGGGACAGAATCGTCAGCCACGTGGATGTGAGAATGTGTGACGGAGTGCGACGTCATTGAGTGAGCGTTAGCATGACTGCAGTGTCCACTGAGTGGGCCCTGGGCTTGTTGAGGATAGTGCTGGTGGTCCCCGGTCCTGCTGAGGGGAGGGCTGGTGGCCAGCTGGTCTCGGTGAGGGGAGGGCTGGTGGCCCCCCGGTCTCCTTCAGGGCTAGTGCCCCCTCGGTTTCGTTGAGGGGAACGCCGGTAGCCCCCTGCTCTGACAGGACTGTCCCTTATTTACTGTGTCTTGGTTTTCTTGGGACAGTCCCAATTTCCGAGCGCTCTTCGACCCCCCCCCCTTAGCTGTAATACACTGACACTAACTCCCATCACTCAGTGCCGGTTATATACAGAGGCCGCGCTCCCCTCCGGACGGACACTAACTCCCATCACTCAGTGCCGGTTATATACAGAGGCCGCGCTCCCCTCCGGACGGACACTAACTCCCATCACTCAGTGCAGGTTATATACAGAGGCCGCGCTCCCCTCCGGGCGGACACTAACTCCCATCACTCAGTGCCGGTTATATACAGACAGAGGCCGCGCTCCCCTCCGCACTGACACTAACTCCCATCACTCAGTGCCGGTTATATACAGACAGAGGCCGCGCTCCCCTCCGCACTGACACTAACTCCCATCACTCAGTGCCGGTTAAATACAGACAGAGGCCTCACCCCCCCTGCACTGACACTAACTCCCATCACTCAGTGCCAGTTATATACAGACAGAGACCACGCTCCCCCTGCACTGACACTAACTCCCATCACTCAGTGTTGGTTATATACAGACAGAGACCGCGCTCCCCCCCCCCGCACTGACACTAACTCCCATCACTCAGTGCCGGTTATATACAGACAGAGACTGCGCCCCCCCCCCCGCACTGACACTAACTCCCATCACTCAGTGCCAGTTATATACAGACAGAGACCGCACTCCCCCCCCTGCACTGACACTAACTCCCATCACTCAGTGCCGGTTACATACAGACAGAGACTGCCCCCCCCCCCCGCACTGACACTAACTCCCATCACTCAGTGCCGGTTATATACAGACAGAGACTGCGCTCCCCCCGCACTGACACTAACTCCCATCACTCAGTATATACAGAGACCGGGAGCGCCACGAGTACTGCAAGTATCACGAGCACCGGGAGCGCCACGAGCACCCGGAGCGCCACGAGTACCGGGAGCGCCACGAGTATCACGAGCACCGGGAGCGCCACGAGTATCACGAGTACCGAGTGCGCCACGAGTATCACGAGCACCCGGAGCGCCACGAGTATCACGAGCACCGGGAGCGCCACGAGTATCACGAGCACCGGGAGCCACGAGTATCACGAGTGCCACCGCAGACAGGGGCTTCAACATCACCTCCTCCCCATCCCAGCCGTCTCTCCTATCGTCTACCTTCCCCCTCACCCGCCGACTAGATTGTAAGCTCCTGGCCCTCTTCTCCTTTGCACCAGTTTGTTATTGTATTGTTTGTTGTGTTTGTTGTATGTGGTATTGTATGTGTTGTGGTGTTGTATGTGGTATTGTATGTGTTGTGGTGTTGTATGTGGTATTGTATGTGTTGTATGTGGCATTGTCTGGCGAATGTGTTGTTTGTGTTTTGTTACTGAGAGGGTGGTGGATATGTGGAGCAGCCTCCCAGCAGACGTGGTAGATTTAAGCAGAGCGTTTCTGAGGAACCGGTGGAACGACGCAGCTTGGAAGTGAATTTATTCGCAGTTACGGGAAGTCTTTTCTGGGAGGTTTTAGGGGCGGAAGGAGGGGAGAAGCGATAAATCGCGGCTGAAGATGCCCTGCAGTACCCAGCGGTGACCACACGGTGGCAGCAGAGCCTGCCAGGGGCGCCTGATGTGTGTATAGGGTGCGTGTATCCGCTGTGTATATGCACTACACTCATTGGCCACTTTATTTGGGACTCGTGTTCAATTGCTTGTTAACACAAATAGCTAATGAGCCAATCACACGGCAGCAGCTCAATGCATTTAGGGAGGTAAACGCGGTCAAGACAACGGGGCAGAAAGGGGATTTCAGTAGACTTGGGAAAAAATCTTCGGATTCCGCGAATATTCACCCGTTCCTGTCTTCTGTTCTGGTGAATATTTGCGTGCGTTCTTCATGTTCGTTGTTTTTTCTTCTTTTTTTTTTTGTAGAAGGGGTTAATACGGGGTTAACGCAGTACGGACTACGCAGCAGCTTTGGCGCCAGGAGTTTGAATGTCCGTACGAGCAACTCTATTGGTCGCCTACAGGGGCCTCCTCTGCCATCAACCAATGAAGTACATCAACCAATGAAGTACACCTGTTAGTTGACTGCAGACGAGCCCCTGCTGGTGACCAATAGGGTCGCTCGTAAAGACTTTTAAAATCCTTTCCCAGCAACTTGGCCCGCAGAGACCACTGGCCTCCCTGCTACAACAGTTAAAGGTCCGTACGAACGGCCACTAACGTCACCTTTAACTCTTATAGCAGGGAGACTGGTGGTCTCTGCCGGCCAAGTTAACCCCTGACGGCGAACCTGCGGATTTCCGCTTCTGTCAACCCCTGCCATGCCGTGAAGATAAGGTAGGCTAGATGGGGAAGGGACCGGGGAGATGAGTAGACGAAGGCGAAGATTCTTCGTGTTGTGTGTCTTCGTCTACGTTTTACCGCCGTTCTCTTCGTTTCTTCGGGACGAACATTTAAACGCACTCTTCGCGCTCCTTTTCATGTTCATGTACAGGCCGACTGGTTCCAGATGATAGAAAGGCGACAGTAACTCAAATAACCCCTCGTTACACCCAAGGCCTGCAGAATCCCATCTCTGAACGCACAACACGTGGAACCTCGAAGCAGATGGGCCACAGCAGCAGAAGACCCCACCGGGTGCCGCTCCTGTCAGCTGAGAACAGGAAATTCGCACAGAATCACCAAAATTGGACAATGGAAGACTGGAGGACACTGCCAGGTCTGATGAGTCTCGATTCCAGCTGCGACATTCAGATGGCCGGGTCATCAACATGAAAGCGGGGATCCGTCCTGCCTCGTATCAGCGGGTCAGGCTGGTGGTGGGGGTGTAATGGTATGGGGGACATTTTCTTGGCACAGTTACGGCCCCTTAGTACCAATTGAGCATCGTTTAAACACAATTCCCTACCCGAGTATTGTTGCTGATCATGTCCATCCCTTTATGACCGCAGTGTCCCCATCTTCTGATGGCCGCTTCCAGCAGGATAATGCACCGCGTCACAAAACTCACATCATCACAAACTGGTTTCTTGAACATGACGACGAGGTCACCGGATCTCAATCCAATAGAGCACCTTTGGGATGTGGGGGATGGGGGATTCACATCATGGATGTGCAGCCGACAAATCTACATCAACGTGGTGAGACGCCATCATGTCCATACGGACCAAAATCTCCGAGGAATGTTTCCAGCACCTTGTAGAAAGTCTGCCACGAAGGCAAAAGGAGGACCGACCCGGGACTAGCGAGGGGTAACTAATAAAGTGGCCAGTGAGTGTATATATAGTGTGAGTATACAGTATATATATATATATATAGTGTGAGTGTAGGACAAGGATGGAATCTGCCTCCTCCGGTGGTGCAGAGCTCCATAATACCTAATAAGAAGTTCAGAGGAGGTAGTATGGGGGCCCCTGTCCTGGGTCAGGCCAGGGCCAGCAGTCCCATATATCCCAGCTTCAGCGCCACTGCGCATGCTCACCATTCGTGCACATGTCTGGAGAATGGAATCAGGACTGGGGGATTGTGCAGAGGTAGAGCTTGGCAGGGCAGTCGGATAGAGTGGCAAAAACGGGACAGTCGGATAGTGGGACAGTTGGGTGGCATGCAGTCCCCCTGGCCGGAGCCTGCACAGCCGAGCAGAGGCCTCCTTCAGTTGTGTTGGGAATAGACCTTATTGCCTCGTGTCTGCGCATGTTCTGTGCGCCTACCACGAGCAATTAACCCTGCGAGTGCTGCTTTATGTGCATTCCAGTGCATTTGCCCAATTCACCTCCGCCGTATATTCCCTTATACGGGTTGTTTATATTTTTACATTTTACGTTTTTGTATTTTCTTTATTTTAAATGTTTACATTTCATATATTGTAGATTTTTTTAGATTTTAAATGTTTTTTTAGATTTGAAATGTTTATTTTTAATATTTTAAATGTTTATATATTTTACATTGTTGTGTTTTGTTAGATTTGAAATGTATATATCTATTAATGATTTTAGATAAATTAGCTTTAGCGGAACATGTGACCCCGCTCTTCCGAGTCTAACGGCTTGAAATGGGTGTCCTTGTTGCCCCGTGGTCCCCCCGGCGCGTTTGGGTGACATTTTGTAATGCCCTGGTCGTCACATCTCGATTACGGATGCCGATCTCGTTCTGTTTGCTCCGTCTCCAGGGTCACACAGTGTCTAATCTGTGAAAATGTCTACAAATAATGGTTGTGCAAGTTCAGTGTATCTTCTCATTCCTCAAATGGCCGAACCAGACGCCAAGGAACAGGTGCCGTACTCTGACCATACCCCGGCGGTGATGCCCCTGAGACTGTGTGTGAGGGGGTACCTTCCGAGCAATCTCGCCCCACGCCCGGAAGGACGAAAACTTGTGTCGGTTTTCTCAGCTTCCTACCTTTACAGATAAAACAATGACATTGCTTGAGGAATAGTTCTAAATAAATATATAACATTTTGGGCAAAAGCGCCATTTTCAGCATATTTTTTTCTCCCTGACCAGGAGATTTCATCCTATCCTTCTTTCTCTCTTAGACATTACTCCTCACTCCTCTGGTTTCTGCTTATGATTTTTCGGGCCTCGTCATCTTTTTTTCTGCTTCCAGCTGCTGAATCCACGTGAGAGTGTCTGGGATTCTCTCTGGTTCGGCCCCCGGGCCGCACGTTGGATTAGATATCCTCGTAGGCTGCCACCATGATGTAACATTTTCCATTCCATTTGGGAATCCACCAAGTCCCAACAGGCTCTCTTTAATTCTCCATTACCCACCATGTCCCGCTGTCCTGGAGAGTCCTGCTCCGAGTTCCGTGTATTTCCCCCTTTGTAGTAGTATGTTTCATGTGTCGCTTTATAAATTGTGTATGCGTGAGTGTATGCCAGAGGAGGCTCCTGCCGGCGACCAATAGGCTCACTCGCACGGCCTGCTTTGAAATCAGGAAGCTTTGGGTTTAAGGGTTCGGGTAACTGGATACATCTTGGGTCCCAAAGATTCTACAATTGTGGCAGGATGCCATCGAGTGTTGGGTGATCCATAAGATCTTGTCCAGACCTCTTGGTGGACTTAAAAAATGGGAGACTCCTTGGACGTGACCCTCTTCTCCTGGCAGTGTAACACATGGTCAGTCATGGACCGTATTAGAATGAAGCATGTCAAAAGCAGCCCATGGCCGTCGGCCTAGAAGCAGCTCAACTGGTGTTGTACCAGTGGTAGCATGTGGTGGTGGTGGTGGTGGTCTCTAACGAAAAATAAAAGACACCGACTTCTGAGGAGATACGGGCCTTTGGCTAGTTGAAGTTCTTAAAAGTCTGCACAAACCGTTCGGCTTGGTCATTGGTCGCTAGGGTGGTGAGGCACGGTTAACTTGTACTTGATGTTATGAACAATAACAAAACACTAAAATTCAGGGCTTGTGAATTGAGCCCGGTTATCTGTAACAAACTCACTGGGGTATCCAAACGTGGCCAAGAGCTGTAATAATATGGCAATCGTGGCTTTTGTAGTTGGCTGGGTTATCAGAAACACCTCGGGCCATTCTGAGTGGGTGTCAATTATAATCAGGAAGGTTTGCCCTTTTATTGGACCTGCAAAATCCAGATGAAGGCAAAACCAAGGACCCGCAGGCCAGGTCCAGGGCTGAATACGTGGTGGGTCTCTGGAAGTTTGTGCACATCCTATACAAGCATTGACATAGGCTGTGATATCGGCTTCTATATAAGGCCACCATGTGTAGCCTTGTGCTTTCTGTTTTCATCTGCGTGGTACCAGGATGAGCAGCATGTAGCAAGTCCAAGAAATGTCTCCGTAGGGTTTTGGAATGATCACTCGTTCTCCCCGTAAGACACATTTGTCATTCACAGCCAATTCCATTCGCTTCTCTTAGTAAGGTTCGCGATCCTCTGTTATAGTCACCGGCCAGCTAGTTTGTGTAAAGGAAAGCACTGTTTCTAGAACAGTATCCTTCATCGTATGGGCCTACAAATCTTGACAGATGGAAAAGAGTATGGAGGCATTTCCGTCAGCTGAAAGATTGCATCTGCATTGGCGTTTGCGTCATGGCTTCGATACTGTATACAGTAACTGGTGCAGTTTCAGTTGCCCGTGTAATGGTGAGTCCTTTTTCAGTTGTCTTGAGGACAAACTTGTCCCTCAGAGCCGCAAGTAGGAAGTCCCTAGATGAACAGGTGGAGGCCAGTTTGCGAATGGGCACTGTCACGGAGCTGGCTAGTCCGACCGACTACCTCCGCTGACTTCTGCTCCCTTAGCCTGGGACTCACACTCTTTCCCCGGTTCCCCAGTCACTCGCCGAGACTCAGTGTCGAGTAAAACCAAACGAAGACTGATTTATTTCTCACACACAGGGCTGGATATATCCAGCACAACACACATTTATATAAAACAAGATATTGGGGTACAAACCGCCCCCTTAATCTGCCTCCCAGAGACAACAGGGGCAGTGACGGGATTAACAATATGTCTGCAGTGGTGGAACTGGTGGGGGGCTGACTTAAATGACATATTAGCACACCATGGGGGGGGCTGACTTATACAACATATTAGTGCACCATGGGGGAGAATAGTGTGACATTAAACTGAAACAATGGCTGTCACTCCCTGGTCAAAGTCAGGGCCCATAGTCGGTAGGGAGGAGGCTGTCTCTCAGGCCTGTCCAGTGACCCCAGTGATGGAGGGTTCCGTGACAGGCACCACGTAGGCCTTAATATCTGCCCCTGATTGCTGCTGCTGCTACTGCCACCAATAAAAGCGGAATCTTTCTGCAATTTCCAGCGGTTTTGGCTGGAAATGATCCTCTGGTAGTTTTTGTCATACTGCCAGCATTTTGCTTGCTGGTTTCTCAGGAAACAGAAGGCCTCTTACGGGGACATGTTTTATGTCCCACCTCAGGGACACAGGAACACAGCCTCCTTTGGGGGGGTTACATGATATGGTATTCCAGTCCAGGCACTCCAGGAGGTCTGCTCTCCATCAAACTCACTGTCTGAGTGAACTCACTGGGCTGTGTCTGTGGAAGGCATGTGTAGTGAATACAATACCTTTTATTTTGGAGTTCAGGCTGGGTAGGCCTTTGTACATCCCATCCTCGTCGCTAGTCCTGTCTGCTTCACATATGATGCCAGTAGTTTCATACAACCTTGTTTTATTGCTGAACAATTACTGAATAATCAGGTTTATTAATACTGACAGGAATGGAGGTGAATCACTGCTTAACACTGACTGACTTAAAATGGCTTCTCTGACCTGTGAGTCATAACAGAGGCGGAGGGAAAGTGAGAGGCAGTAACACTGGGGACCACGCCTGGGAACTTCTGGGCTCCGGCTACCCGGAGCCTTCCCTTGCGGGACTCGGCCAGGACTGCACACTGAGGTCGGTGGGCGTTCCCGCTGACGGCAGCGGGAAACACCCCCATTTAAAGGAAAAATGGGTGGGGAGCGGGGCGTGTGAAGCTCCTGCGACCCGGGGGATTCAGGTCTTGACCTAGAGAACCGCAGAAGCAGTGCTCACTCGGCAATCTCAGGTATGCTGGGGACCCCCCATGTATGTAAAGCTTTATGACCCCCACTAGGTCTGGGGACCCCGCATATTTAAAGCTTTATGACCCCCACTAGGTCTGGAGACTCCCCATGTATATAAAGCTTTATGACCCCCACTAGGTCTGGGGACCCACCATGTATGTAAAGGTTTATGACTCCCCATTATGTCTGGGGACCCCCCATGTATACAAAGCTTTATGACCCCCCCCACTATGTCTGAGGACCCCATGTATGTAAAGCATTTTGACCCGGAGCCTGGGCCCTCTGCGATGGGAGCCCACACAAACACGTATATAAATAAAGCCCATTGTTCGCTGGTTTGACCAGTTCCTTCCCTTTTGTCTAATTTAAAGAAAACAAAGTAAATTACGCGGCGAGGATACGGAGCTTAATGAAAGCGAGCGGGGGAGGGGAGGAGAAGCCTCGGTCCTACAGGACAGAGTCCACTGAAAACTCCCATCGAGACCAGTAACCTTAAGAGTGTAACCAATAACCTGACCAGTAACCTGACCAGTGTGACCAGTAACCTGACCAGTGTGACCAGTAACCTGACCAGTGTGACCAGTAACCTGACCAGTGTGACCAGTAACCTGACCAGTGTGACCAGTAACCTGACCAGTGTGACCAGTAACTAACCAGCCGTCTGCGAGGAACCAGCCTGAAAAGTCAGATTCTCTTTCTATGAGCAAAACGCACACATCTGTACACATTATGGCACCGCATCATGGCTCAGTAATTGCCCCCATTGTGTGCAATTACTGAGACCAGAAACCCCCACATGCCCCTCTGCGTGACCCACTTGCCCCTCTGCGTGACCCGGTATGTCTCCCCATTTCCCCCCTTATGAAGATTTGGTTTGATGGATATTTGGATTAAAGACGTTGCTATGGCGCTGCCAGCCGGGGGCAGTTAGCGGGCAGGTGAACGTGGCAAGGGGTGGGGGTGCGGGGGTAAGGGGTTAGTGGCCTCCAGTCTGCAGCCTTATTTGGTATAAATAGAGTTGTCTGCAGGAAGACATGCCCCCCCCCCCCACACAAATATTTCTGGAAGTTTCCGGACACTGAGAAAAAATGCAGCCCCCCCCCAAACGTACAGCAGAGTAATGACTCCGGAGGCAGCGGCTGGGAACGCACAGGGTGGGGGTAGGAGTCTGCACTTCACTGATACCCCAGGCAGCTGAAAGCACACCCCACACAGTCTCTGAGCGCCTTCTACCTCCTCTGCAAGGAGGCTGTTCCAGAGAACTACTACTCATTGTGTAAAGACTTGGCCCTCAACTCTTATTCTGCATATCTCGTTTCTACTCGGCTTTTCCCTCCACCGTGTTGGAGGTCATGGTTGACTCGGAGCAAGTGCTTGCTGTAAAGCGGCCATAGTGATGCCCCCCCAACCCCTGTGCCCCCTCTCACCTCCCCTGATACCCCTCTCTCCTCCCCTAATGCCCATTTCTCCCCCGATCCCCCTCTTTTCTAGGCGGTCAGAATGTTTGCTGGGTATGAGGGTATCGCAGGGTTCTACAGCCCTAAAAGCCCCGATAATGTGTATAGAAACAGCAGGAAACCACCTTATAAATTAAACGGGGTAAATAAACCCAATTATTCTTCTTCTAAATACCCCACTCAGTTATAATATTACCCCACCCCCAGCCACGCCTCTAACCACACCCCAAAAGTGTCCCTCTTTGGCCACAGCTGGGAGGGGTCTGCGTTGCAGTGGGTGGAGCCTGCACAAGGAACTGAGGGATTCAGTGAATTTGGTTGAATGGTTTCCATGGTGATTGGGTCAGGCCCAGGATGTTTCTATTACCCCTATATGGCAAGGAACCAAAAGGACACAGGCCATGGGGGGAGGGGTTACGGGTGTGGTTAGGGCTTGGCTTCACCCAGATATTTTGTTGGAAGCTATTGACTTCACTCTCTCTATACCAGCTGTCCAGGGCCGGCCCCAGTCTTTCTAGCATTTCCTGCTGCTCTAGGCAAGCAATTTCTGAAGTGCCCTCTCCTGGGGCAGAACCTACCTGGGAAGCTGCCGCTGCACTATGGCTGGGTCTGACTGCATTATACCTGTTCAGCCTGGGGCCCGAGGACATGTACTCGATGCACGGGACGCCATAAAGGCTGCAGTCAGGGGGTGAATGCTGCCTAGTGCCCCTGTTACTACGGTGACCACATGCCTTTCCGGAACAAGTATCATTTATACGTATTGCTGACCAGATAAAGTGCTGCCCTGCGGTATGGAGGATGTATAACTGACTGGTTCCCTTCTATGAGTCTATACGTCCCTCCATACTGCAGGGCAGCAATATGTATACATTGTACGCATCCCGAAAAACATGGCCGATGTGTCGCCCCGCTTGTTGCCCTGGTCACTGTATGCAGAAACACACAGCGATGCTTCTGGCAGGAGCCCCAAATCTTCAAACCAGAACAGCCCAGGGGACAAATGCCCCCCTGCCCCCTCGCCAGCCCTGACTGTGAGCCTGCAGGCCGAGCCCTCTGGCGCGGCGCGTGCACAGAGCTGCGCACACCGTGGGAATCTCTGACGGGCACCTTGAGAAAGTCAAAGTAATTGCAAAGTTCGGGAAGAAAGTGCAGCTGAGAGAGAAGGAGGAGGGGAGGAGGGGAGAAGGGAGAGGGAGGAGGGAGACTGGGAGGGAGAGGTGAGAGAGGAGGACCAGCATCCAGTGAGAGTAGGGGGCCACAGAGCAGCCACATCCCAGGATCACCATGAACCCTCTCAACCTGGACACGTACAGCCTGTCCCTCCTCGCGGCCAAGGAGGACATCGTCAGCGGCAGGAGCTCCACCGACTGGTGAGTGCGCGGGGCAAAGGAGACCGCAGCGAGCGACTGCATTACCTACCTGCCCCAGCCAAGCTCCGTCTTCCTGTCTTCAATCGCTGCTGTCAATCTCTGCCCCGCTGCTGTCAATCTCTGCCCCGCTGCTGTCAATCTCTGCCCCACGTGTGTCACTCTCTGCCCCGCTGTTGTCACTCACTGCCCCCTTTGTGTCACTCTCTGCCCCGCTGCTGTCACTCACTGCCCCCTTTGTGTCACTCTCTGCTCCCCTGCTGGTTCTCTCTGCAAATCTGCTTTCATTCTCTGCCTCCTCTGCTGTCCCCACTGACCCGCGTGTGCACCGTATGTCAGTACCGTGTATGTGCCGGGAAGTCCATTTCCCATCTGTGTATTTGTTTCCTCGTTCCTGGTGACATCTCTCTACTCTCTGTTGATTATGGTGACTATATGCCCACCATATACCCATCGTATTCCCACCCCATACCCATCATATTCCCACCCCATACCCATCATATACCCACCTCATACCCATCATACACCCACCTCATACCCATCATATGCCCACCCTATACCCATCATATTCCCACCCCATACCCATCATATTCCCACCCCATACCCATCATATTCCCACCCCATACCCATCATACACACCCTATAGCCACCTCATTCCCACCTTACACCCACCATATTGCCATGATATACCCACCTTATACCTACCTTTTATGCAGACTGGCAGGGGCATCGGCTAGGGCGAGGGCTGGCGCATCATTGTCTACTCCTGCCCCTGGTGCCAGAATAAAATGCATAAGAAATGACAGGCAGGGGGCAGAGACCACGATTCCCGAAGACCTTTCAATTTCACGGCCCCTGAGAGCGTTATACGGCCCGTCACACAGATCCTTTTACAGCGCCTCCCTCACACCTCGGACGGCCATCTGGACTGCGGCGGAGGAGGCCACGTGTCTGGCTGACGAGTCGGACCCCATCTGTTCTCCCAGCTTAATGTTCAATCCCAACATTGATGCGAACCAAGTCCCAGGGGAAGCCCCCGTCCACTGATAATGGGGGGTATCTGGTATCAACAGGAGGAAGCTCGCCTTCTGCCACCTGATGCGACAACACAGAAGAGTCCTGGAGGTGACCATCTGGCTGCGTCCGCATGGCGCCCCCAGTGTCACAGACCCCATCCCTGGACGGATCTCCATATTCTGGAGAGAGTTCAGAGGAGGGCAACTAAAACGGAGAAGAATGAGCAGGAAAGACTGACGGCTCTCACTATGTCCGGCATGGGAAAGAGAAGAGAGACAGGGAACAGAAGATTGGAGATGGGAGAGCGTGACGGGGGAGAGAAGAGAGAGAGGAGATGGGAGAGAGTGACGGGGGAGAGAAGAGAGAGAGGAGATGGGAGTGTGAGACGGTGGAGAGAAGAGAGAGAGAGGAGATGGTAGACAAAAGGGGTGAGAGAGATGGTAGAAGAGAGAGGGGATGGAAGAGAGAAACGGGTAATCGATGGGAGATGGGAGGAGGAATGAAGAGAGAGAGAGAGAGAGAGAGAGAGGGGATGGGAGAGACATTTAAATCCTTAAAGGGATAAAGGACAGGAGGGAAATTTATTTCAAAGGAGGAGAAAAGTTACAACAAGATACGGGAATCCAACGCTAGAGCGTCAGAGGCTGAGAAGGGAATGGAAGGAAGTTTTACTTTACCGGGAGGGTGGTAGATAAGTGGAACAGCCTCCCAGCAGACGTGGTAGAGGGTAATACAGTGAGGGAATTTAACATGCATGGGATAGGCATACGGCTCCTGAATCTAAGACGAAGCCATTGGGTGCCGTCACATTCTATGTCTCTATTGCAGCCCTGGGGCTTTCCCTCATGCAGGAAGGCATATGAGATCAGGATTGGGGCGCTGAGGGTGGGTAGAAGAGGAAGGAGGGGTATAACTAGTTTGGAGGTCAGGGGGTGAGACACAGGGGACGGTTATCTGTGAAAGATTCCACATTTTACTCAAATTCTCTGGAATTTTTCTTACATTTAGAACTTTGATCGGGTCAAAGGTTCCTGAGTCATAAATCAGAGCGCTGAGAGAGAGAGGGGAGTGAGGGAGAGGGACAGGGGAGTGAGGGAGGGGGACAGGGGAGTGTGTGAGAGAGGGACAGGATGTGAGTGAGTGTGAGGGGGTAGTGTGCGAGAGGGATAGGGAGTGAGTGAGGTTAGTGTGTGAGAGGGATAGGGAGTGAAAGACAGGGAGTGAGTGAGAGAGGGTAGTGTGTGAGAGGGATAGGGAGTGAGTGAGGGGAGTGTGTGAGAGGGACAGGGGAGTGCACACTAGTGAACACAACTCAATGGGCCGGTTGCTAAGGGCGCACTGGTATATGACATCATATCATAGCGTTCAGTGGAATGGGTGATGGCTGCGGAGGGGCTTCTGTTTCTGTACTAACTCATTATTATTACTATGTATTGTTTTATATGGTACCATCATACTCCGTAGCGCTGTAC
Organism: Spea hammondii; assembly: GCA_029215755.1. Classification (NCBI taxonomy): domain Eukaryota; kingdom Metazoa; phylum Chordata; class Amphibia; order Anura; family Pelobatidae; genus Spea; species Spea hammondii. Next base: position 291,935 of record JARDYJ010000001.1, read on the forward strand.
AATGGGGGACTTGTGTCCTCTTACACTTTTCCCAGCTGTCTGTACTGAAAGCACGGAGTGTACATGCGCGGCAGCACTCACACTCAAAAGATGGACACGTAGATTGGGACCCAAAGACTCCGGCAGGGACTCTGGGCTTAAGTACACTTCCTGCTCTCAGCGGAGGTAGCAGGGGGAGGAGTTATAATGCGTTGTCCCTGGCGTGGCATCAGTTAATAACTCTCCGGGGGGGTAATATTTCTGCCCCGGGGGCATTATCCATTAATAACTCTGTGTTTGGGGTAATATTTCTGCCCCGGGGGCATTATCCATTAATAACTCTGTGTTTGGGGGTAATATTTCTGCCCCGGGGGCATTATCCATTAATAACTCTGTGTTTGGGGGAAATATTTCTGCCCCGGGGGCATTATCCATTAATAACTCTGTGTTTGGGGGTAATATTTCTGCCCCGGGGGCATTATCCATTAATAACTCTGTGTTTGGGGGTAATATTTCTGCCCCGGGGGCATTATCCATTAATAACTCTGTGTTTGGGGGAAATATTTCTGCCCCGGGGCATTATCCATTAATAACTCTGTGTTTGGGGTAATATTTCTGCCCCGGGGGCATTATCCATTAATAACTCTGTGTTTGGGGGTAATATTTCTGCCCCGGGGGCATTATCCATTAATAACTCTGTGTTTGGGGGTAATATTTCTGCCCCGGGGGCATTATCCATTAATAGCTCTGTGTTTGGGGTAATATTTCTGCCCGGGGGGGCATTATCCATTAATAACTCTGTGTTTGGGGTAATATTTCTGCCCCGGGGGCATTATCCATTAATAACTCTGTGTTTGTGGGGTAATATTTCTGCCCCGGGGGCATTATCCATTAATAACTCTGTGTTTGGGGGTAATATTTCTGCCCCGGGGGCATTATCCATTAATAACTCTGTGTTTGGGGTAATATTTCTGCCCCGGGGGCATTATCCATTAATAACTCTGTGTTTGGGGGTAATATTTCTGCCCCGGGCGCATTATCCATTAATAACTCTGTGTTTGGGGTAATATTTCTGCCCCGGGCGCATTATCCATTAATAACTCTGTGTTTGGGGGTAATATTTCTGCCCCGGGGGCATTATCCATTAATAACTCTGTGTTTGGGGTAATATTTCTGCCCGGGGGGGCATTATCCATTAATAACTCTCTGGGGGGTAATATTTCTGCCCCGGGGGCATTATCCATTAATAACTCTCTGGGGGGTAATATTTCTGCCCCGGGGGCATTATCCATTAATAACTCTGTGTTTGGGGTAATATTTCTGCCCCGGGGGCATTATCCATTAATAACTCTGTGTTTGGGTTAATATTTCTGCCCCGGGGGCATTATCCATTAATAACTCTGTGTTTGGGGTAATATTTCTGCCCCGGGGGCATTATCCATTAATAACTCTGTGTTTGGGGTAATATTTCTGCCCCGGTGGCATTATCCATTAATAACTCTGTGTTTGTGGGGTAATATTTCTGCCCCGGGGGCATTATCCATTAATAACTCTGTGTTTGGGGTAATATTTCTGCCCGGGGGGCATTATCCATTAATAACACTCTGTGGGGTAATATTTCTGCCCCGGGGGCATTATCCATTAATAACTCTGTGTTTGGGGTAATATTTCTGCCCCGGGGGCATTATCCATTAATAACTCTGTGTTTGGGGGTAATATTTCTGCCCCGGGCGCATTATCCATTAATAACTCTGTGTTTGGGGTAATATTTCTGCCCCGGGGCATTATCCATTAATAACTCTGTGTTTGGGGGTAATATTTCTGCCCCGGGCGCATTATCCATTAATAACTCTGTGTTTGGGGGTAATACTTCTGCCCCGGGGGCATTATCCATTAATAACTCTGTGTTTGGGGTAATATTTCTGCCCGGGGGGGGCATTATCCATTAATAACTCTCTGGGGGGTAATATTTCTGCCCCGGGGGCATTATCCATTAATAACTCTCTGGGGGGTAATATTTCTGCCCCGGGGGCATTATCCATTAATAACTCTGTGTTTGGGGTAATATTTCTGCCCCGGGGGCATTATCCATTAATAACTCTGTGTTTGGGTTAATATTTCTGCCCCGGGGGCATTATCCATTAATAACTCTGTGTTTGGGGTAATATTTCTGCCCCGGGGGCATTATCCATTAATAACTCTGTGTTTGGGGTAATATTTCTGCCCCGGGGGCATTATCCATTAATAACTCTGTGTTTGGGGGTAATATTTCTGCCCCGGGGGCATTATCCATTAATAACTCTGTGTTTGGGGGTAATATTTCTGCCCCGGGGGCATTATCCATTAATAACTCTGTGTTTGGGGTAATATTTCTGCCCCGGGGGCATTATCCATTAATAACTCTGTGTTTGGGGGTAATATTTCTGCCCCGGGCGCATTATCCATTAATAACTCTGTGTTTGGGGGTAATACTTCTGCCCCGGGGGCATTATCCATTAATAACTCTGTGTTTGGGGTAATATTTCTGCCCGGGGGGGCATTATCCATTAATAACTCTCTGGGGGGTAATATTTCTGCCCCGGGGGCATTATCCATTAATAACTCTCTGGGGGGTAATATTTCTGCCCCGGGGGCATTATCCATTAATAACTCTGTGTTTGGGGTAATATTTCTGCCCCGGGGGCATTATCCATTAATAACTCTGTGTTTGGGTTAATATTTCTGCCCCGGGGGCATTATCCATTAATAACTCTGTGTTTGGGGGTAATATTTCTGCCCCGGGGCATTATCCATTAATAACTCTGTGTTTGGGGGTAATATTTCTGCCCCGGGGGCATTATCCATTAATAACTCTGTGTTTGGGGTAATATTTCTGCCCCGGGGGCATTATCCATTAATAACTCTGTGTTTGGGGTAATATTTCTGCCCCGGGGGCATTATCCATTAATAACTCTGTGTTTGGGGGTAATACTTCTGCCCCGGGGGCATTATCCATTAATAACTCTGTGTTTGGGGTAATATTTCTGCCGGGGGGGGGCATTATCCATTAATAACTCTCTGGGGGGTAATATTTCTGCCCCGGGGGCATTATCCATTAATAACTCTCTGGGGGGTAATATTTCTGCCCCGGGGGCATTATCCATTAATAACTCTGTGTTTGGGTTAATATTTCTGCCCCGGGGGCATTATCCATTAATAACTCTGTGTTTGGGGTAATATTTCTGCCCCGGGGGCATTATCCATTAATAACTCTGTGTTTGGGGTAATATTTCTGCCCCGGGGGCATTATCCATTAATAACTCTGTGTTTGGGGGTAATATTTCTGCCCCGGGGGCATTATCCATTAATAACTCTGTGTTTGGGGGTAATATTTCTGCCCCGGGGGGGGGCATTATCCATTAATAACTCTCTGGGGGGTAATATTTCTGCCCCGGGGGCATTATCCATTAATAACTCTCTGGGGGGTAATATTTCTGCCCCGGGGGCATTATCCATTAATAACTCTGTGTTTGGGGTAATATTTCTGCCCCGGGGGCATTATCCATTAATAACTCTGTGTTTGGGGTAATATTTCTGCCCCGGGGGCATTATCCATTAATAACTCTGTGTTTGGGGGTAATATTTCTGCCCCGGGGGCATTATCCATTAATAACTCTGATTTTTTCCTCCAGGGCCATCTTTACTTATGAGAAACGCTGGAGCCTGAAGTTACAGGATTCCGGAGGTCAGCACTATATTGATAATATACTATATACTATATACACACTATATATATATATATATACCATACATACTACATACACACTATATATATATACACCATACATACTACATACACACTATATATATATACACCATACATACTACATACACACTATATATATATATATATACACCATACATACTACATACACACTATATATATATATATATATATATACACCATATATACTACATACACACTATACATACTATATACACACTATACATACATTATATACACACTATACATGCTATATACATACTATACATACTATATACACACTATACATACATTATATACACACTATACATACATTATATACATACATTATATACACACTATATATATACTATATACACACACTATACATACATTATATACACACTATACATGCTATATACACACTATACATACTATATACACACTATATACACACTATACATACATTATACATACATTATATACACACTATACATACATTATATACACACTATATATATACTATATACACACACTATACATACATTATATACACACACTATACATACATTATATACACACACTATACATACATTATATACACACACTATACATACTATATACACACTATACATACATTATATACACACTATACATACATTATATACACACTATACATACATTATATACACACTATACATTATATACACACTATACATTATATACACACTATACATACATTATATACACACATTATATACACACTATACATACATTATATACACACTATACATACTACATACACACTATACATACATTATATACATTATATACACACTATACATACATTATATACACACTATACATACATTATATACACACTATACATGCTATATACACACTATACATACATTATATACACACTATACATACATTATACATACATTATATACACACTATACATACATTATATACACACTATATATATACTATATACACACACTATACATACATTATATACACACTATACATGCTATATACACACTATACATACTATATACACACTATATACACACTATACATACATTATACATACATTATATACACACTATACATACATTATATACACACTATATATATACTATATACACACACTATACATACATTATATACACACACTATACATACATTATATACACACACTATACATACATTATATACACACACTATACATACATTATATACACACTATACATACTATATACACACTATACATACATTATATACACACTATACATACATTATATACACACTATACATACATTATATACACACTATACATTATATACACACTATACATTATATACACACTATACATTATATACACACTATACATACATTATATACACACATTATATACACACTATACATACATTATATACACACTATACATACTACATACACACTATACATACATTATATACATTATATACACACTATACATACATTATATACACACTATACATACATTATATACACACTATACATGCTATATACACACTATACATACATTATATACACACTATACATACATTATATACACACACACTATACATACTATGCACACACTATACATACATTATATACACACACACTATACATACTATGTACACACTATACATACATTATATACACACATATATATATATATATACACACACACTATACATACTATGTACACACTATACATACATTATATACACACACTATACATACTATGTACACACTATACATACATTATATACACACACACTATACATACTATGTACACACTATGCATTTGTCTCAGTCTGTCAGTTCTCGTCTTGCGCTTCGGGAATTGTTGGCACTATATAAATAAAAGATAATAATAATACACTATACGTACTATATACATACTATACATACATTATATACACTATATACTCAATTTACTATATATAGTGTCTCAGTGGGTATATTAAAGTCTGGGTAGGTAGGTATACACACTATATATATATACACACTATACATACATTATATACACAATATATACTCACTATACATACTACATACACACTATACATACATTATATACATACTACATACACACTTTACATACATTATATACACACCATATATATACACCATACACACATTATAAATATATATACACTATATATATATATATATATATACACCATACACACACTATATATATATATATATATATATATATATATATATATATACACTATATACCGTATTTGCCTGAATATAGGCCGCACTTCCCCCCCCACCACCACTTTAACCCCTTGGCTGCTAAGCCATTTCCCACCCTGGTGCTAAGCTGGTTTTCGGCATTTTGGTGCATCTCTCGTTTAAACGCGTTTAGAAGTACATTTCTTGGGAATAAACCATACAAACCATATATTGTTTTTTTCAGCACACCCAGCAGATTCCAAATATACCATTTATATATGTGTATGTCTCATCAGGTTTGCAAAATATAGCCAAAAATGGGAAAAAAGTGTAATTTTTCACTTCCGACTCAATAAAAACTAGTTTGTAATTTTATTTTTCTAAACTCTAATATCAAAAGCTGTGCTGCTAAATATTTGTAGTAGGTAACCGGGCTAAAATAAACAGAAATTGGGAACAGTAGACTGTGTTTTTCTAATATTTTATTGCTAAAAGTTAAATTTATTAGACTATCACAAAAGACATCTTTAAATTTAATGCATGGCTGCCGTCAATTAAACAGCTCTAGCTGCCCAGGATGTTAAAATATGCCAACAAAACTATATATTTTTAGAAACTACACCCCCAGCCGCAGCAAATGAGGTCTTATTTGTATTTGTATCACAAATCTGACGTGCACAACAAATAAATGAATATCACACTTATAAAAATGAAGTTAAAAGCGCCAAGTTCATTTATGTCTTGCGCACTCCAGTCTTGTGCTACGAATACATGCAGCCCCTCATTTGATGCGCCAAGGGGTGTAGTTTCAGAAAATGTATACTTTATGTACCATAATTTAACTTTCCAGCTGTCTAGAGCTGTCTAATTGCAGCCATCACCCCTAAATGTTTTAAGACAATTTTTGACAAGATTCTCCAATCTGCCATATCCGAAGTTAAAGTGGTCTAGACATCTGGGAAGTGAAATTAGGGTACATAAAGTACACATTTCAAGAAACTACACCCCTTGGAGCTTCAAATGAGGGGTTACATGTATTTCTAGGACAAAAGTTGAGTGCACAAATAATGATGGAATATGTCGCTTTGGCTTGAAAATATGTTTTTTCTAACCATAGCGACATGTTCGTTTGTGTCTTGCGCACTCCAGGTTTGTACTAGAAACTCATGCAGCCCCTCATTTGATGCGCCAAGGGGTGTAGTTCTTGCAAATATGTACTTTTTGTGCCATAATTTAACTTCTTACGTGAGCAGTAATGCCACGTCAAGGCTTCAACCCTAATTACTGATCATTCACACGCCTTTCATATCTCCATTCACTCGCAGAAGCACACACCATACTTTCCATACATTCACTCACAGAAGCACACACCATTCTTTCCCCTTACAATCCCAAAGAAATGATGGTAAAGGGAGAAAAAAAAATCACTTTTACAGCAAAAATAAGTTTTGCAGTAAAAATGCAAGGAGCTCCAGGGATGAGATGGTTACTCACGTACCGCACAGGCTAAATGGCTGATTTTAATAATATTTACAGTTCATCAGGATTTCAAAAATTGCCTCCCTCTACCGTTGGCTAAATTTAACCCCATGATCAAAGGGATCTTCAGTGTGAGGGGCAGATCGCCGGGGTTGGTGACGGGGTTGGTGATGGGGGTCCACAGTGCTAGCGATGGCATGGTGCCGTCGTTAGCACCTGACTGGGACTGCTAGCGACGGCACCATGCCGTCGTTAGCAGTCAAGGGGTTAAGTCTTTAAAGTGGGGGTGCGGCCTATATTTGGGGTCTAGTGCAGGAATGCGCAATTCGTATCGCCCGGGACATGCAGTTCCCACATATATATATATATACACCCTATACATACTATGTACACACTATACATACATTATATACACACACACTATACATACTATGTACACACTATACATACATTATATACACACTATACATACTATGTACACACTATACATACTATGTACACACTATACATACATTATATACACACTATACATACTATGTACACACTATACATACATTATATACACACACACTATACATACTATGTACACACTATGCATTTGTCTCAGTCTGTCAGTTCTCGTCTTGCGCTTCGGGAATTGTTGGCGCTACATAAATAAAAGATAATAATAATACACTATATGTACTATATACATACTAAGTAAGTGTCAGAGTGGGTATGTAAGTGTCTGGGTAGGTAAGTGTCAGAGTGGGTAGGTAAGTGTCAGAGTGGGTATGTTAGTGTCAGAGTGGGTAGGTAAGTGTCTGGGTAGGTAAGTGTCAGAGTGGGTAGGTAAGTGTCAGAGTGGGTATGTTAGTGTCAGAGTGGGTAGGTAAGTGTCAGAGTGGGTAGGTAAGTGTCAGAGTGGGTAGGTAAGTGTCTGGGTAGGTAAGTGTCAGAGTGGGTAGGTAAGTGTCTGGGTAGGTAAGTGTCAGAGTGGGTAGGTAAGTGTCAGAGTGGGTATGTTAGTGTCAGAGTGGGTAGGTAAGTGTCAGAGTGGGTAGGTAAGTGTCTGGGTAGGTTAGTGTCAGAGTGGGTAGGTAAGTGTCAGAGTGGGTAGGTAAGTGTCTGGGTAGGTTAGTGTCAGAGTGGGTAGGTAAGTGTCAGAGTGGGTAGGTATGTGTCTGGGTAGGTTAGTGTCAGAGTGGGTAGGTAAGTGTCAGAGTGGGTAGGTAAGTGTCAGAGTGGGTATGTAAGTGTCTGGGTAGGTAAGTGTCAGAGTGGGTAGGTTAGTGTCAGAGTGGGTAGGTAAGTGTCTGGATAGGTATGTGTCAGAGTGGGTAGGAAAGTGTCTGGGTAGGTATGTGTCAGAGTGGGTAGGTAAGTGTCTGGGTAGGTTAGTGTCAGAGTGGGTAGGTTAGTGTCAGAGTGGGTAGGTTAGTGTCAGAGTGGGTAGGTATGTGTCTGGGTAGGTTAGTGTCAGAGTGGGTAGGTTAGTGTCAGAGTGGGTATGTAAGTGTCTGGATAGGTATGTGTCAGAGTGGGTAGGTAAGTGTCTGAGTGGGTATGTAAGTGGGTATATTAGTGTCTGGGTGTGTAATTGTCCCCCTATATGCCACTCTGTCCCATGATATGCCTTTTAACCCCCTATATGCCAGAGTGGCATATAGGGGTATAAGGCATTTCTGGAAGCACAGTGGCATATAGGAGGGTAAAAGGCATATCAGGGAGGCAGAGTGGCATATAGGGGTATAAGGCATTTCTGGAAGCACAGTGGCATATAGGGGGTATAAGGCATTTCTGGGGGCAGAGTGGCATAAAGGGGGTATAAGGTATTTCTGGGGGCAGAGTGGCATATAGGGGATATAAGGCATTTCTGGGGGCAGAGTGGCATATAGGGGGTATAAGGCATTTCTGGGGGCAGATGTGCATAACCGGAGGCAGGTTGGTAAATAAAAAAAAATAAAAAAATAGTTTACCTGAATTAACATTTACTGGTAAAACTTTTTTCCTATAGGGTCGTCTTATATTCAGGCTTTTTTCCCCCCCTAAATTAATATTCAGATTTGGGGGGTCGTCTTATAATCGAGCAAATACAATATGTACACACTATGCATACGTAACGGGTTTTTGGGTAGGCCCACCAATATCTCTATGGCCCCTTACCCCAGTTACCTGTTTGCGCTCTGCAGTCCAATCCTGAGCCTCCGCTACCTAGGAGTTGGGGTACATAACTGTGGCAGCCCCCACCCCACGGAGCATCCGGGGTATGGATGGGGGTCCCGATGGGAACAACCGAGTGATTAATAAAACTGACACAGGGCTAACTTAGAATTAACTTTGTACTGCACAGCAAAACACTCTGCATAAATGCAATGGAAAACATGAAATATACAGAATATACAACATGAGCTTCACCCACCCACAACAATCACCGCGGCCCACCCTAATCTTCGCCCTAGCGGCCGCTGGGTGCCTTTAGTTGGTGCACATAACACGGTTGGGGCCCATGAGTATCTTACTCCACAGTATGGCTTGAATCAGTATGTCAGTAAAGTCTTTTATTTGTGTGGCTAAGTTCGGGGCGCCCTGTTGTGGAGACGGGGAGAGGTTTTAGGTTTATAACTCCACGGTCTGCAATCAATTAAGCTTTTAACCTCTTCACTGCCAACTCTGCTGCAAACAGCTCCGTATCTTGGACTGTCTGCCGGAAGCTTCTGCCAGGATGCTGCAGCTCTCCTCTGAGCATGGATTTCAAGCAGGCCTCTGTTCCTACTTTCTAGGCCTCTCTCACTCTCCTTCTCTCTCAGCGAGGGTCCTTCACCTCTGGCACCCAACCCTGAACTCCTCTCCCTAAAACCCCCAATGGCCCCTTTTGTACCTCACCCATGTGCTTTGCAGTTCGTCATCTGCTGGTCACTCCATAAGAACTGCAGGTGAGTCAGTGACAGCAGCCATCACTGAAATCCCCTGAGGGGTTACATTATACTCACTATATATACACTATACATATATACACTATACATACTATATACACCATACACACACTATATATACACACACTATATATACACTATACATACTATATACATACACTATATACACCATACACACACACTATATACACCATACACACACTATATATATATATATATATATATATATATATATATATATATACACTATACATACCATATACACCATACACACACTATATATACACACACTATATACACCATACACACACTATATATACACACTATATATATATATATATACACTATACATACACTATATACACCATACACACACTATATATACATACACTATACATACTATATACATACACACACTATATATATATACATACTATATACATACACTATATACACCATACACACACTATAGATACACACTATATATATATACACTATACATACCATATACACCATACACACACTATATATACACACACTATATATATATATATATATATATATATATATATACACACACACTATACATACTATATACATACACTATATACACCATACACACACTATATATACACACTATGTATATATATACACTATACATACCATATACACCATACACACACTATATATACATACACTATACATACTATATACACACAATATATACACCATACACATACATACCGTATTTGCTTGATTATAAGACGACCCTGATTATAAGACGACCCCCCAAAATCTGAATATTAATTTATGAAAAATAGAAAAAGCCTGAATATAAGACGACCCTATAGGAAAAAAGTTTTATCAGTAAATGTTAATTCATGTAAACTATGTGAACAATTGTTTGTTAATAAAAGCTACGATTGAGAAAAAAAATTTTTTTTTATTTTTTTTTCAACCTGCCCCCCCCCAGTTATGCACATCTGCCCCAGGCTTGCCACTCTGCCCCATTAATGCCTTATACCCCATATATGCCACTGTGCCCCATGATACGCCTTTTAACCCTCTATATGCCACTGTCGCCCATGATATGCCTTTTGACCCCCTATGTGCCACTCTGCCTCCAGAAATGCCTTATACCCCTATATGCCACTGGCATTTAGGGGGTTAAAAGGCATATTATGGGGCAGAGTGGCATATAGGGAGGTATAAGGCATTTCAGGAGAGCTCTACACGCTGCCCGGACTAAGCACCGGGGACTCAGAAGCACCGGTAAGTTGGGGGGGGGGCATAACACAGGAGGATCCAGGTCCCCTGCATCGCTGCGGGGGATCTGGATCTTAGTCTCATAGTCAGACCTATTTGAGGTCTGATTATAAGACGACCCCGATTATAAGACGAGGGGTATTTTTCAGAGCATTTGCTCTGGAAAAAACCTTGTCTTATAATCTAGCAAATACGGTGTATATATATATATATATATATATACACACACACTATACATACTATATACACCATACACACACTATATATACATACACTATACATACTATATACATACACTATATACACCTTACACACACACACTATATATATATATATACTATACATACTATATACACCATGCACACACTATATATACACACACTATATATACACTATATACACCATGCACACACTATATATACACACACTATATATATACACACACTATACATACTATATACATACACTATATACACCATACACACACTATATATACATACTACATACATACACTATATACACCATACACACACTATATATACATACACTATACATACTATATACATACACTATATACACCTTACACACACACACTATATATATATATATACTATACATACTATATACACCATGCACACACTATATATACACACACTATATATACACTATATACACCATGCACACACTATATATACACACACTATATATATACACACACTATACATACTATATACATACACTATATACACCATACACACACTATATATACATACTACATACATACACTATATACACCATACACACACTATACATACACTATATACACCATACACACACTATACATACACTATATACACCATACACACACTATACATACACTATATACACCATACACACACTATATATATATATATATATATATATATATATATATATATATATATATATATATACACTATATACACCATACACACACTATATATACACACACTATACATACTATATACATACACTATATACACCATACACACACTATATATACACTATATACAGGGCCGGCCGAAGACTTAACGCCGCCTGGGGCGAAGTTTAAAATGCCGCCCCCCCCGCCGACGCCGGGGGGGGGGGGGGCGGCATTTTAAACTTCGCTGACGCCATAATCTACGATTCCCCCCCCCCCCACCGGTACTTACCTTTAAACAGTCCTGCGGCGAGTCTCCCTGCTCTGCCACGGTGCCGGCTTGTAATGCTGAGCGCCGGAAATTGACGTCACTTCCGGCGCTCTGCATTACAAGCCGGCACCGGGACCGAACAGGGAGACTCGCCGCAGAGGAGAGAGAGAGAGGGGCGCCGAGCGGGTAAGCGAAAACCTCCTCCTGCCCCAGTCTGCCCCATTATAGGGCCGGCCCTGACTATATACATACCATACACACACTATATACTCACTATATATATACACTATACATACTATATACATACACTATATACACCCTACACACACTATATATACGCCATACACATACTATACACACTATACGCACACTATTCACACAGAGCCGGCCTTAAGTATTCTGGTGCCCTGTGCGGACTACTCCTCTGGCGCCCCCCACCCCCCAAAAAAAAGAAAGCAAGTGCAAACAAGTACAGTAATATATAACTGGAAACAATGGAAATAATAATATACATTAAATAAAATGAAAAAACAGCTAATCTGCTGTAACAAAAACATTTTTTAAATATTGAAAAAATTGGACCCCAGAAAGCATTCCCTTGGGCCCCGCTCCACGCTCCCTAGCACGCAATCACTTCCTCCGCTACCACACCAAAAAACAAATTGCCACTGACTGCAGATTAGGGGAAGACTGTGATAGTCAGTGCAGCCTTCCCCCTTCTCACCTGACCATGACTTTGAGAGTCCTTTCCCCTGAAATCATTCCCACTCCCTTTGTCCCTCATTCACTAAGCCATTCCTCTCCCTGTGAACTATAGATCAAACACATATAAACAGCACTTGCATGTATAGATTTGCAGGTATGCATAAATGATGTATGGAAACATAGCATATCAGGTATAGAGCAACATAATCAACAAAAAAAACAAGCTTTGCAGGTATAGATCAATTGAAAATCACAAGTTAACCAGTGTTGAAGGTATAGATCAAATAAACAGAATCAGACATACAAACCCTCTATTTGTAGGTATGCAATAATAATGTATGGAAACAGAGAATACCCTATACAGATCAACAGAATAACACGCACCCAGCTTTGCAGGTATAGATCAATTGGAATTCACATATAAACTCAGCATTAAAGGTATAGAGAACCCCCTAAATTACAGCATAGATCACAGGTTGCACACCCCAAAGCCAGCCCTGGTGTCCACATTGCCCACATAGAACCTGATCAGCACCCAGATTACACACACATTACAGCCTGAGCCAACTTTGTCCCCTAACAGCCCAGTGTAAGACATCTTTGTCGGCAAACAGCCCACCCTTCATGTGCCATCTTTGCATTTCCCCAAATCACTTAACATCTATGATAGACACAAACACTTACACAGTTACTCACTCATTCACACAAATCATTTACACATATTCATTAATGCAGTCTCACAAATCATTCAAGCAATTCATCCACACATTCATTCATTCTCGTACACATTCACACAATTCATCCACACATTTATTCATTCTCGTACTCATTCACACAATTCATCCACACATTAATTCATTCATTCTTGTACGCATTCACACTACCCCCTCTCCCCATCTACCCCTCCCCTTCTTATTATCTGCCCCTTCTTACTATGTACCCCCTAATCAATATGTACCCCCTCTCCCCCTTCTCACTGCCTTCCCCCTTTCTCACTATGTACCCCCTTCTCACTATCTATCTCCTCTCCGCCTTTCTCACTATCTAGCCTTTATTTCACTATCTAGCTATCACTATCTATCCCCTCTCCCCCTTCTCACTATCTACCACCTCTGCCCCTTCTCACTATCTACCACATCTGCCCCTTCTCACTGCCCACCTACCTCTGCCCCTTCTCACTATCTACCCCCACCTCTGCCCCTTCTCACTATCTACCCCCTCTCCCTACTTCTCATTATCCTTACTTACCTTGTTGCCGGAGTCCTGCAGTGGGAGCGGGAGGCGCCCGTATATATATATATGCACACTATACACACACTATATATATACACACACTATATATACACACACACTATATATACACACACACTATATATACACACACACTATATCTACACTATACACTATATCTACACTATACACGCACTATACATAGACACTATATGCATACTATATACACACTATACATACACTATATATACACACTATACATACACTATATACACACACTATATATATACTATACTTGCACTATATATATACACTATATACGTACACTATATGAACACTATACACACACTATATACACACACACTATATATACACACACTATATATATACACTATACACACACTATACATAGACACTATATGCATACTATACACACACTATACATACACTATATATATACACACTATATATATATACACTATACTTGCACTATATATACACTGTATACATACACTATATATACATACTATATATACTATACTTGCACTATATATACACTATATACATACACTATATACACACTATACATCTCCGGCAGACAGCCAGGATATGTATACAAGGGAGTGACCGCCATTGTTTTAATTTAATATCAGACCCCCCCCACCCATGGTGCATTATTATGTTGTATAAGTCAGCCCCCCCCCCCAGTTCCACCACTACAGACATTTAACCCCGCCAATCCCTGCAACTGATTTCGGCCAGTAATAGATAGCGGAGGTCAGTGTTCCCTCTAAGCTGTGCCCTTGTGCGCACGCACATAGATTTTTTAGAGAGCGCACACGTCCAAAAATTGTGCGCACGCCAACTAAGAAAAATTAGATGGAACATTGGTGGAGGTTGGGACCCCTATTGTATTGTTAATCCCGTTACTGCCCCTGTTGTCTCTGGGAGGCAGATTAAGGGGGTGGTTTGTACCCCAATATCTTGTTTTATGTAAATGTGTGTTTTGCTGGATATATCCAGCTCTGTGTGTGAGAAATAAATCAGTCTTCGTTTGGTTTTACCCTACACTGAGTCTCGGTGAGTGACTGGGGAACCGGGGAAAGAGTGTGAGTCCCAGACTAAGGGAGCGCAAGTCAGCGGAGGTAGTCGGTCGGACTAGCCAGCTCCGTGACAGTGGGGTTATAAGGTATCCATTCTCCTTCCTCTCCCGGAGCAGCCGGAGGTCTGGAGGAATTCATTAAGAAGCTGAGCAGTGGATCCGTCCTGTACGGTTTGTGCCGAGTGACCGACCCCAATACCAAGACCCCCAGAACTGTCCTCATTTACTGGGTGAGTGCCGTTCACAGACTCCCCTATTGCCCCATCGAACCCTAACCCGTTACCCCTTTTCCCCTGCTTTAACCCTTTTTCCCCCTGCACAGGTTGGGGAACATGTGGATGAATCACAGAGGGAGATCAGCCGGAGCCATCTTCCTGCCGTGCAAAAATTCTTCAAGGTAACGATCCGTTTGTTCCAGTCTGTGGGGGTCCCAACGTCTCGTATTACTGGCCAATCAGATTCCTCCATAGTGGTCTGGCCAGATTTAGGCTCATCTCCTTAAGTACCCCTCTTGGGTGTACGCCCTTACCTTTCTGGAGGCTTCTTCCTCGAACAGATCCACTTTTACGGGGGCCTCACGTGACATTGCGTACCGAACCCGCCCCTGCTCTTTCTGCCAACAGTTGCCGCTATTACCGGTACCTAACGGCTTGAAAGGGTGGACAAGTGGTCACATGGGTTGCTAGGCCCCCTAGAGTGGCGACTCAGTCGCAATTTTGCCCCCTGCAACCTGCTGCTGAGGGCCGGGCAGGTACCAGGCACCCGTCGGGCTCCTCTGATCAGTGTCCCATCCTGTTTAGGAGGCCAATGCACTGGTCAGTGCCCAGCGGGTGGAGGATCTGTCCCTGGAGGCCGTGGTGGAGGCATTGACCAGATCTGCACCGCCGGTAAGGACTTTCCACAGACCTCGGGTGTCTGGATCCCACGAGGGGGTGGTAAGTTTTTCTTAAATTAGGGTTCTACAGAATATATTACTGATGCTACAGCCCGGTTATACCCATTGGGATATTTTTGGGCTAGTTGGTGTAAGTTTCACTTTCTTATACAGGGTACAAATTACCGCAAGACCAACCCGGCCGCCGAGATGAGATTCAGTAACAGGGAGTCCTTCTGGGAGAGATCTGAGGTGAGATAGACCTCTGTGTCCCCGAAATGCCCTCCCCACCGGAGCCCACGGCAATCTACCTGTCCACTGCCCATTCCTGCGAGGGAGAAGGGTGCAGCCGCCAGCAGCTACCTCGGCACTAACGCTTCCTCCGCTGGGGTCTGTGTCCCACGTGCAGTGGGCGCTGGGATATGATGTCAGTTCCCCAAATACAGTCTGTGCAGGACACCTGCTGTGAGCCCCTAGAGCAACCCACAGCCCCTGAGCAGCTGCCCTTTTTGCCCCACGTAAAGGCCTCACCAGCATCATATTAGAATGGACTAAATTCAGTCATTCTTCCAATACCTCCATATCCTCTCTACTTCCTTATTACCCCATATAACCTTTCCTACAACCCCGCCTATTACCCCATACAACCCTGCGTATTACCCCATATAACCCTCCCTACAGCCCCCCTATTACCCCATATAACCCTCCCTACAGACCCCCCTATTACCCCATATAACCTCCCTACAACCCCTCCTATTACCCCATATACCCGTCCCTATAACCCCTCCTGTTACCCCATACAACCCCTCATATTACCCCATGTAACCCCTGCATAACCCCTCCAATTACCCCATACAACCTTCCCTACAACCCAGCTTATTACCCCATATAACCCTTCCTACAACCCATTCTATTACTCCATGTAACCCCTCCTATTACTTCCTATTTCTTCTCTCTATTACCCCTCCTATAACCACTCCCTATTACCCCCCATACCGCAGAGGGAGGAAGAGCGGCGGAAGGAGGAGGAGCGTCTCAGGATTGTAGAGGAGCGGATTGCGTTGGAGAAGGAGCGGATCCAGAGAGAGAGAGCGGAGGAGGAGGAGCGAGAGCGCAGGATCCGGGAAAAGGAGAGACTGGTGGAGGAGCAGAGGTAACAGCATTAACCCTTTAGCTGCACAGTAACCCCTCATTAACCAGACTCTTGGACCCTTTCACTTAACCCTTCACCTTCCAGTCTTTATCCCCATTCCATTAACATACTGTGTGTCTTGACAGGAAGGAGCAGGCACGGCTGGAGGCCGAGAAGAGCAGGATGGAGAAGACTCGATGGGTCAGTTGGGCTGTGGACGCCATACATGGGGTATTGTGGGGTATCATGGAGCGTAAGCAGGAAGTAAGAATTGGCAGGTGACACTCAAGTTGCTGGGCGCGGGAGCAGACACTCGGGCCGCTGGGTGCGGGAGCACACACTCGGGCCGCTGGGCGCGGGAGCAGACACTCGGGCCGCTGGGCGCGGGAGCAGACACTCGGGCCGCTGGGCGCGGGAGCAGACACTCGGGCCGCTGGGCACGGGAGCTGACACTCTGGGCTCGGGAGCAGACACTCAGGCTGCAGTGTATTATGGGACATTGTATGAATGACACAGTTTAATTCCGTTGCAGGTCCAGCAGCAGAAAGAATACGAGGAGGAGATGAGAGGGAGGTTCAAACGCAGTCAGTCTATCGAGATGGCCGCGGTAAGTCCTACCCCACCCTATCAATCCCACCCTAGTGCCCCGACACACGCCTTCTACCCAAGTGCCCCCAACTTCACACAACCTATATCTTTGTCCTGGGGTTAAGGTTATGGCTGCGTCTTTTTCCCATATGCTCAGCATCTCTTTTTGCCCCACAGGAGGCAGCTCTGCTGGTGTCCCACAGGACCATGCATCCCCGGGATTTCTTTCGGCAACAAGAACGATCTGTTTCCTGCTCCTCTCCCCCGTCCACTCCGAATTCCCCCTCCAGATCTCCACAAGGTGAGCCTTACATCTGCTGCTCTCCCCGATGGGTTCTGTGCCCGGGCCCTGGGGATGGGAGTGATGGGAGCATTGCTAGCCCACCCTGCCATCTTTAATCTGTTGTAGTAGCGATGTCTCTCTCAGGGCAGGTGGTCTCCAGGGTTGTACGTGGCTTCATGGCAGGTCTCTCCATTGTTGCTCTAATGGGCATCCCCTTTCCTTTTAGGTTTCTTTCCCAGACAGACTTTCCGGTACCAGCGCAGTCTGACGGAGTCCATCCTGCCCCAGTCACCCCGAAGCCCTCCCTGCAGCCCCAGCACCCAGCACTGGAACCCCATGATGTCTCCTCCAGGGCCTCAGCCCTTATCTCCTGCTTTCATCTTCTCCAAGTCAGCTCTTCCAGCCACTTCCCCCAGGGCAGACTCCTTACCCTCTTTTATACCACCTCCAATTGCCCTCAATCGAGCTGGGCCATTCCAGAATAAAACCAGCCCTCCCTCTCATGTGCAGAAGGTGACCTCCCCCAAACTTTTACCCCAAGACTCCCCTGGAAGAGCTGAACCTGATGCTGAGCATCCACAAATCCCACTGGAGGCCCAGCCCCCGCACAACGGCTCTGGAGATCTAAGCCAGCAAGCCGGGCCTTTACCCCCAAGTACAACACAAGCATACACCACTGTGGAGAAAACCCTTCAAAGTGCCCCACTCACTGTGGAGACAACCCTTCAAACTACCCCACCTAGTACAGATATCATCCCCCAAATTGCCTCATCCACTGTGCAGAACACCCCTCTAACTGCCACACCCACTTCAGAGATAATCCACCAGACTACCCCATCCTCTGTGGAGACAACCCTCCAAACTTCCTCGGCCATGGAGGAGATGCCTCTCCAAATCACCCCACTGACTTCGGTAACCATCCTCCAAACTGCCCCATCTATTGCAGAAAATGCTCTTCAAACGTCCCCAGCCATAGTGGGTAATACTCTTCAATATGCCCCACCCACTGCAGAAAATACCGTTCAAAGTGCTCCACCCACTGTGGAGACGACACTAAACAGCGCAGAGGCCCCTGCAGAGGATGCATTACTTCCCATCCAGGCCAAACTGCCTCCTGCCCCATCCGCATCCTTCACAGCCAACTCCATACCCATTGCTGACCCACTGGATACACATCCTACAAGTACAATGACCACGCCCATGGAAAGCCCCCTCAACGCACAGGCCACACCCAGTGAGAGGGCACCTACACATCAGGGCCAACCCTCCGATGTATCACTTAATCCACTTGCATTTGAATGCCATCCCATTGACAATTTAGCTGGACTTGAGGCTCCACCCACTGAGAGCTCATTGACATTTGAAGTCCTTCCCACTGATAATTTAGTTGCATTTAAGGCCCCTCCCAGTGAGAGTTTAACATCTAAAGCCTCTCCCACCAATGCTTTGGTGGCTTTTGAAGCCCCACCTGCTGAGAGCCCATTGACATGTGATGCCACGCCCACCAATAATTTAATTGAATTTGAGGCCCTGCCCACTGAGAGCACATTGACACATGAAGCCCCTCCTACTGATAATTTGGTTGCTCTTGAAGCGCCACCCACTGAGAGCTCATTGATATGTGATGCCACACCCACTGATAATTTGATTGAAGTTAAGGCGCTGCCCACTGAGATCCCATTGACACATGAGGCCCCTCCCACTGACAGGTTTGTTGCATTTGAGGGGCCACCTACTGAGAGCGCATTGATGTGTGAAGCCACTCCCATTGATCATTTTTCTGCATTTGAGGCCCCACCCACTGAGAGTTTATTGACGTGGGAAGACCCTCCCACTGATAATTTGGCTGCATTTGAGGCTCCACTCATTGAGCGCTCATTGATATGCGAAGCCCCTCCCATCAATGATTTGGTTACATTTGAGGCCCCACCAACTGAGAGGTCACTTGTGTCTCAAACACCCAAGCCTGAAACCTCCGATTGTGAGTCACAGGTACGTCAGCCACAGACTCCTGGGGCAGAACCAGAACATTCCGCTACCGGGAGTGCCCTATATCCCCCGGGTCGCCAGTCGCCTGTGAGCACAGACATCAAGGAGCACCCGAGCGGTAAGTGGCAGAATCCAACCAATGGCGAAGAGGGATCTGGGGTAACAGAGAAGTGAGACGTACAGGTGCTTATAGGGTGTGGCTCATGCAGCAAAACATTGATAGGTGGTGTTAGGGATATTAATGAGACAAAATAGGTAAAACCAATATTTTATCACACACACAAAATAACGACGCTACCAAACATTGTAGAACCACATCCACAATATTAATTTAAGGAGATACCCTATATTTTATCTCCGATCCTAAATCCTTTCAGATCGCTGAAAATTATAATTCAAATTAGATAGATATCACAATAATCAATCAAAAATATTATTTATTGTAAACACAATTTATAAAATATATATATGAGTCATACAGTGCATGATATAAAACACAAAATTCTTCAAATTACATCAGTTCCAAATACAGTATATAATTGAAAGTTATCAATATGAATTAGTACTTTATGAGTCTAACACACACCATTAATTTCCAGTCCACTCAGCAACCAAAATAATCATCATCAGGGCAATAATAAAATATCACTTACTCACTTTATATATTAGTTCTACTAATATGACATTAAAAATAATTTAATAATGTCTAAGAGTATTTAGTGAAATTCCTAATAGATGCAAATAATGTCAAACTTCATCTACAGGTAAAAATACCTTTTCATTATTGTTATTATCACGGGTTATAAGATGCAGTCTCACAAGCCGCCATATACAATAATGCAATATACTATTTCCCAGAAACAGGGAATTCTATACGAAGAAGACAAAATTCACCTCTATTCAGAATAATAAAACAATTATATTTACCACCACTTGTTGCTGTGGTCCAAATTAATCCAGGTTCAGCGGCAAGAAATTAAGTGGAAAGAAATATAACTTTCTAAAAGTTAAATAGGTTAGGACTCAAAGTAACTCTAAGAGTAAAATTATGATGTCAGGATCTTAAGATTCAAATTCTCTGGGGTAAATTTAAATGAGTCCGTCAGGGTCTGTCTGTTTCAGGGTGCGTTTCTCAGGTCCGTTTTTAAGGTGAGTTCCAGGGTGAGTTCTTCAATTATTAAAGACATAAGCTTTTAAAGACAGGGCTTATTATCATAGCCTCCACCTCTTGACTGGAATTCTCCAATCATAACGGTGGGTTTTACCCATTATAATTAGGATTTCTACTCATATTTACACCGTTGTAATTTCTTAATTTACCTGCGAGAGACGCTCTGGTCTAAGAAATAACTTAAGACCATTACATATGTGTTTGGAATTTATCCATGGTCATCCTTATCTTTAGATGTTACCTCCTAGATAGTAAATCAGGTCTTTGTAGTCACCCATATCTCCAGACGTTGCCTCCTAGGTAGTAAATTAGGTTTTTGGTGGTCTTACGACGTATCCCCCATTCCAATTTACATTCCTAAGAATATGTTTTCTATCATAAAATATCTGACAGTGGTTATAGGAGGAGGGGCCTGTAACAGAGCAGCAGTAGGCGTAGATTTTACCCCTCTGACCCCTTCGCTTCTCTACCTTCCCCTAAAGAATAAATGAAAATCTCCCCCGTAGGATTAGGGGATTATTCACCCGATCTCGAGCACCTGGGCACCAGATGAAACTACCTCTTCTCTCTGCAGATGGATTATTCTAGATGTAGTCTTGGAACGTCTCGAATAACATGCAGCCGGCACCGCACCAACACGTCGACTGGGATAAGGAGGCAGAATCTGGGAGACACAGTGGTCAGGTGACAATAATTGGCTAGAGATCTGGAGAGGTTACATGGAGTCAAGAACCATGTTCCCTGGACTTGTCTCCACCTGGATCAATGCAGTTACGGATATCTTCAGTAGATTTAGATCCTGACAAACTGGCTGGATCTCTAGAAGAACCTCATGTACCTGCAACAGAAATCTAGAACCTAATTTACCTGCACCAGATCTCCAGGGGAACTTCATTTACCTGCACCAGAAATCTAAGAGAACCTCATTTAACTGCACCGAAAATCTAGAACCTAATTTACCTGCACCAGATCTCCAGGAGAACCTCATTTACCTGCACAATAAATCTAGAACCTAATTTACCTATAACTGATCTTCAGGAAAACCTAACTTCACTGAGCCAGATCTCCAGGGGAACCTCATTTACCTGTGTCAGATCTGTAGGAGAATCTTATTTACGCGAACCAGAAATCTAGAACCTAATTTACCTGATCCAGATCTCCAGGAGAACCTAATTTACCTGAGCCAGATCTCCAGGAGAACCTCATTTACCTGCCCCAGAAATCTAGAACCCAATATACCTGCATCAGATCTCTAGAAGAACCTAATTTACCTGTGTCAGATCTCCAGGAGAACCTGATTTACCAGAGTCGGATCTCTAGAAGAACCCTGTCCTCTTGGACTGGATGCCATGAAAGAACACAAATATTTGGTTCACTCACACTCAGTTTTGTGCCTTGCTTTTGCCAAATTCTGTGGTGGGCTTGGGGTGCTATAGATTATCACCATAAAGTAACACACATGGAGTACCGCCGTTTGCTGGCGACGGGCCACACGGATCTCCTGGCTGCGTGTTAAGTGTTGGTAACCTAAAGGGCACGTATCAATGAGGGCAAATTCATGTCTCAGTGGGATTCTGAATACCTCTAGGGGGGTGTGGTGTGCAGTTTGTGACACTGATATTTAATTGATCACCGGGAATGATTAATATATTATAGAGAATAAAGTCGCGTTCTATATGTACCTGTCAGAGTGGACTACCTCCTATTCCAAGGGACCCAGTTGGGAATCAATACATCTCCTGGTCCTAGAACGTCGGGGCCCCTAGTGAACAATGTCAACAGTGCCCATTAAATGGGTGCGGAATCCCGACACACGTGGCCTACAAGGTGACCATCATTTCGAAGCGTCACCGTATCTGCCCGAGTCCCATATTGTCACACACAACAAAGAGCCCCTGATGCCCCCAGCCTGCTCAGCATTCGAGGTGTAGACGATCCATTACACTCTAGAAGACCAGAAGGGTCAGATGAAAGGAAAGGGGGGACCAAGAGCCGTGTATATTACGTTATCTCTCTGAAGAGGGGGTGGAGGGGGCGGTGTCACCTGTATGCCTGGACTGCCGGCCCGTGATGATACCCTCTTGGAGAGACTTGTTTGACCGGGTGTTGGGGCAGATGTCTCGTTATAATCCAACTGAAGCATCACTACTGACTCTGCATGGCTTCAAAATGTAGGACAAACCTCATCAGTAACTGGGGGCTCCCCAGAGTCTTGCAGAGTGAGGGCTACTGGCTGATGCGTGAGAGGACCCTCCAGTGAGAGTGTCTGATGTGTGAGTACCCATTGGTGAGTGAGAGCATGTGCTGATGTTTGGGAGGACCCTCTGGTGAGTGAGAGCATCTGGTGTTGTGTGGGAGGACCCTTCGGTGAGTGAGGGTGTATGCTGGTGTGTGGGAGGATCCCCCGTTGAGTGAGAGCATCTGCTGATGTGTGAGAGGACCCACAGGTGAGTGAGAGCATCTGGTGTGTGGGAGGACCCTCCGGTGAGTGAGGGTGTATGCTGGTGTGTGGGAGGACCCTCCAGTGAGTGAGAGCATCTCCTGGTGTGTGGGAGGACCCTCCGGTGAGTGAGAACATCTCCTGGTGTGTGGGAGGACCCTCCGGTGAGTGAGAGCATCTGCTGGTGTGTGGGAGCACCCTCCGGTGAGTGAGATCATCTCTTGTTGAGTGAGGCAGACACCGCGCATGCGTTATTAATAATATATTTATTTGGTTAATAGACTCTGTTAGTAGACATTTGGTTTTTCTTCCAGAGAATCTCCCCCGGTGTGTCCAGCGCAGGAATGGAGCGCCCCCCGCAGGCACCGGCGTGACTACCCTCTCTCTGTGTCACCCTGCAGTGGGAGGGGCAAACTCCATGCTGTCCTGATGTGGGAGGGGCAGACTGTGTCCAATATTTTTTGTGACTGCCAAGATAAAAGTGTAATTTATTGCATACTTCCCAAGTGTCCCTGTTTAGTCTAGCCAGTCCCTCCATTCATGCCAAGTATCCCTGTTTGGTTTGGCCAGTCCTTCTTCGGGCCCCAAATCCCTGATGCCCCGCTTTCCTTAACCAGGCCCAGAATCCAACTCTTCCCCTCCTGCGTCAGTCTGGCTTACGTGTGTTATCTTAATGTTAATGTTTACTGTTCCCCTGTTAGAGCTGCGCCGCGGCATCTGTTGGCGCTATATATATATATATATAAACGTAAAGCGGCCCCTCTCTGGCCATTTGCCTGTTGGGAGAATCATTATTCTCGTTAGCGATGGGATACTTTGTAGCAATCACTGGGTATAGCAGTTTGATTGCCCCCCCCCCCATGTCTAATCCAAAACTGCGCAGCCAATGGCCTCACATAATAACAAACTGAGCAATGGGCTGAAGCCTCACACTGTGAGCGGCCATTTTTAAAATGACATCACTTCCTGCCAGTTTCTGTGCTGGGGTCACACTTGGTTCTGGAGCCAGTTTCTTGGGTCCAGTTTGGCTTTCAGGTTCCTGTTGCTCTTGCGGTTCTGGGACCCCCTCTCAGAGTCAGGGGTGCTGCTCCCGCTACTGCTGGAATCCCTGACCCCCATGTGTGGGCTCTCCAGTCTGTTGGCCCCTGGGGTCCCACCGGACGTTCCAAGACCCCGCTGTTTGAGTGACGTCAGCTTGGCGTCAAGAGAAAGGGTCCGGGGTCGGAGGCGGGAGGGTCTGGCTGGGGGGCTGTCACAGTCCGAGGAGGAAGAGCAGGAGGGGAGGGCGGCCGTGGGGCTTTGGAAGAAAGAGGTCCAAGGGGGTGGCTCCAGGCCTCTGCGAAGCTCAAATTCCTTCATCCTCTGGGACAGAAGGTCGGGGATGGGCCCCGGGCCCTCAATAGCTGCAACAATACGGAAAAGCTTGTTATGCGCCGATTACCAGCACTCGTCCAATCAACAAGCTCATCTGGTCAATGCGTGTCCAATCAACACATTCGTCCAATCAACGTGTTACACGTAGAGGGAGCATTAAAGAAGGTCGTGCAGGTCAGCAGCACAATGCAAAGGGGAGGAGACATTCATCTGGACCAATCAATGTGCCTGTGACTTCAACATGCGCGGCATCACACTCCTCGCAGGCGCCTGTGTAGGCACGGAGACAGCAGGTTCCTGCATGGTCACAGGAGGACAGTAGGTTCCGGCTTCTCCCTGCCTGAATCTGCCCCTCCCTGCCCCCCCACCTACCTCTCCCTGCCCCCCTGCCTGCTTCCCCCTACCTGCTTGTTTCAGGCTGCCTGCCTCCCCCGGAGATTGTTTCCAGCCATGGGGGTTCTCTGCTATTATCATAAATAGAGGGGGTAATTTATACCACGTGATGGGGCAAAAAGGTGGCACAGCGGTAGGAGGGGGTAACAGGGATACCCCCATATATATTACCACTTCGTATGATGTTTAGGAGCCAGGATCACACAGCAGAGGGCTTTACACAGAATGTATATGTGACGCGCGTGTGCGAGGGGCGCGCGTGTGCGAGGGGCACGTGTTACACGTTACACATGGTGATCACGTTTCTTACACACCTTTCACTGTAATAAGAGGAGAGGAGAGACCGGATCTCAGCGGAGGCCGCAGTGTCCTGCAGCAGCAAACCCTCCGCAGAGGGGGCAGGGGGCAGCGACAGAGCTGGGACGGGGCAGGGAGGCCAACATGTGCAGGGCAACAACAGGGGAAGCGCCATGAGCGGGGCAACAACAGGGGAAGCGGCATGAGCGGGGCAACAACAGGGGAAGCGCCATGAGCGGGGCAACAACAGGGGAAGCGCCATGAGCGGGGCAACAACAGGGGAAGCGGCATGAGCGGGGCAACAACAGGGGAAGCGGAATGAACGGGGCAACAATAGGGGAAGCGACATGAGCGGGGCAACAACAGGGGAAGCGGCATGAGCGGGGCAACAACAGGGGAAGCGGAATGAACGGGGCAACAATAGGGGAAGCGACATGAGCGGGGCAACAACAGGGGAAGCGGCATGAGCGGGGCAACAATAGGGGAAGCGCCATGAGCGGGGCAACAACAGGGGAAGCGGCATGAGCGGGGCAACAACAGGGGAAGCGGCATGAGCGGGGCAACAACAGGGGAAGCGGAATGAACGGGGCAACAACAGGGGAAGCAGCATGAGCGGGGCAACAAGACGGGAAGCGGGGCAACAAACAGGGGAAGCGGCAGTCACGGGGTGCCGTGGAGGGGATAATCAGGGGCAGAATTTTTATGGGGGGCATCAGTTACGTTCAAAATTTGTCATCAGGGCAAAAGCACAAACGAAAGAGAAAAGGATAGAATTACATGACAGCAGCTGAAGGGTTAATCAGAGCACTGATACCCCACACCCTGCACTGATACCCTGCACCCCGCACTGATACCCCACAGTGATACCCCACACCTGCCACTGATACCATTACACCTGGCACTGATACCCCACACCCTGCACTAATACCCTGCACCAATACCTTGCACCCCACAGTGATACCCCACACCTGCCACTGATACCCTTACACCGTGCACTGATACCCCACACCGTTCACTGATACCGTGCACTCATACGCCACACTAATACTCCCCACCCCGGCAGTGATACCTCGCACACTGTATCCTTTACTAATACCCCCCACCCCGGCAGTGATACCTCGCACACCGTATCCTGCACTAATACCCCCACCCCGGCAGTGATACTTCGCACACCGTATCCTTTACTAATACCCCCCACCCCGGCAGTGATACCTCGCACACCGTATCCTGCACTAATACCCCCCACCCCGGCAGTGATACCTCGCACACCGTATCCTGCACTAATACTCCCCACCCCGGCAGTGATACCTCGCACACCGTATGCTGCACTAATACCCCCACCCCGGCAGTGATACCTCGCACACTGTATCCTTTACTAATACCCCCCACCCCGGCAGTGATACCTCGCACACTGTATCCTGCACTACTACCCCCACCTTGGCAGTGATACCTCGCACACCGTATCCTACACTAATACCCCCCACCCCGGCAGTGATACCTCGCACACTGTATCCTGCACTAATACCCCCACCTTGGCAGTGATACCTCGCACACCGTATCCTACACTAATACCCCCCACCCCGGCAGTGATACCTCGCACACCGTATCCTACACTAATACCCCCACCCTGGCAGTGATACCTCGCACACCGTATCCTGCACTAATACCCCCCACCCCGGCAGTGATACCTCGCACACTGTATTCTGCACTAATACCCCCCACCCCACAGTGATACCTCGCACACCGTATCCTGCACTAATACCCCCACCCCGGCAGTGATACCTCGCACACCGTATCCTACACTAATACCCCCCACCCCGGCAGTGATACCTCGCACACCGTATTCTACACTAATACCCCCACCCTGGCAGTGATACCTCGCACACCGTATCCTACACTAATACCCCCCACCACGGCAGTGATACCTCGCACACTGTATCCTGCACTAATACCCCCCACCCCACAGTGATACCTCGCACACTGTATCCTACACTAATACCCCCCACCCCACAGTGATACCTCGCACACCGTATCCTGCACTAATACCCCCCACCCTGGCAGTGATACCTCGCACACCGTATCCTACACTAATACCCCCCACCCCGGCAGTGATACCTCGCACACCGTATCCTACACTAATACCCCCCACCCCGGCAGTGATACCTCGCACACCGTATCCTGCACTAATACCCCCCACCCCGGCAGTGATACCTTGCACACCGTATCCTACACTAATACCCCCACCCCGGCAGTGATACCTCGCACACTGTATCCTGCACTAATACCCCCCACCCCGGCAGTGATACCTCGCACACTGTATCCTGCACTAATACCCCCCACCCCGGCAGTGATACCTCGCACACTGTATCCTACACTAATACCCCCCACCCCGGCAGTGATACTTCGCACACTGTATCCTGCACTAATACCCCCACCCCGGCAGTGATACCTCGCACACCGTATCCTGCACTAATACCCCCCACCCCACAGTGATACCTCGCACACTGTATTCTGCACTAATACCCCCCACCCCACAGTGATACCTCGCACACCGTATCCTACACTAATACCCCCCACCCCGGCAGTGATACCTCGCACACCGTATCCTGCACTAATACCCCCACCCCGGCAGTGATAACTCGCACACCGTATCCTGCACTAATACCCCCACCCCGGCAGTGATACCTCGCACACCGTATCCTACACTAATACCCCCCACCCCACAGTGATACCTTGCACACCGTATCCTGCACTAATACCCCCCACCACGGCAGTGATACCTCGCACACCGTATCCTACACTAATACCCCCCACCACGGCAGTGATACCTCGCACACTGTATCCTGCACTAATACCCCCACCTTGGCAGTGATACCTCGCACACCGTATCCTACACTAATACCCCCCACCCCGGCAGTGATACCTCGCACACTGTATCCTGCACTAATACCCCCACCCCGGCAGTGATACCTCGCACACCGTATCCTACACTAATACCCCCCACCCCGGCAGTGATACCTCGCACACTGTATCCTGCACTAATACCCCCCACCCCGGCAGTGATACCTCGCACACCGTATCCTGCACTAATACCCCCCACCCCGGCAGTGATACCTCGCACACCGTATCCTACACTAATACCCCCCACCCCGGCAGTGATACCTCGCACACCGTATCCTACACTAATACCCCCCACCCCGGCAGTGATACCTTGCACACCGTATGCTGCACTAATACCCCCACCCCGGCAGTGATACCTCGCACACTGTATCTTGCACTAATACCCCCACCCCGGCAGTGATACCTCGCACACCGTATCCTACACTAATATCCCCCACCCCACAGTGATACCTCGCACACCGTATCCTGCACTAATACCCCCCACCCCGGCAGTGATACCTCGCACACCGTATCCTGCACTAATACCCCCCACCCCGACAGTGATACCTCGCACACCGTATCCTGCACTAATACCCCCACCCCGGCAGTGATACCTCGTACACCGTATCCTACACTAATACCCCCACCCCGGCAGTGATACCTCGCACACCGTATCCTGCACTAATACCCCCACCCCGGCAGTGATACCTCGCACACTGTATCCTGCACTTATACCCCCCACACCCCGCAGGCGCTCTCACCCATCTCGTGGTACAGGGAGCCCTGCTTGCTGAGGGTCGCTGGTGGTCTTTTGGGGGAAGGAGTTTCTATTTTCATCAGGTCGTCACAGCACTGCTTCCACTGACCTGCGGGGGCAACCAGGGGCAAATTCTGGGCATAAAATAACAAGGGTGCAAACCAATGTAAAAGACAGCATCAGGGGTGGGGTACAGGGACAGGACGAACATTCACGCCATGGGGTATGGGGAGCCAGTGGGGTATTTTCCTGCCTCTGGATACGGGGGGGGGGCACCAGTGGGATATATTCCCGCCTCTGGGTACGGGGGGACACCAGTGGGGTATTTTCCTGCCTCTGGGTACGAGGGGGCACCAGTGGGGTATTTTCCTGCCTCTGGGTACAGGGGGCACCAGTGGGGTATTTTCCTGCCTCTGGGTACGGGGGGCACCAGTGGGGTATTTTCCTGCCTCTGGGTACGAGGGGGCACCAGTGGGGTATTTTCCTGCCTCTGGGTACGAGGGGGCACCAGTGGGGTATTTTCCTGCCTCTGGGTACAGGGGGCACCAGTGGGGTAT
This sequence comes from Spea hammondii, assembly GCA_029215755.1. Lineage (NCBI taxonomy): Eukaryota > Metazoa > Chordata > Amphibia > Anura > Pelobatidae > Spea > Spea hammondii. Next base: position 322,480 of record JARDYJ010000001.1, read on the forward strand.
TTTCCTGCCTCTGGGTACGGGGGGCACCAGTGGGGTATTTTCCTGCCTCTGGGTACGAGGGGGCACCAGTGGGGTATTTTCCTGCCTCTGGGTACGAGGGGGCACCAGTGGGGTATTTTCCTGCCTCTGGGTACGGGGGGCACCGGTGGGGTATTTTCCTGCCTCTGGGTACGAGGGGGCACCAGTGGGGTATTTTCCTGCCTCTGGGTACGGGGGGGGCACCAGTGGGGTATTTTCCTGCCTCTGGGTACGGGGGGCACCAGTGGGGTATTTTCTTGCCTCTGGGTTCGGGGGGGGGCACCAGTGGGGTATTTTCCTGCCTCTGGATACAGGGGGGCACCAGTGGGGTATTTTCCTGCCTCTGAGTTAGGGGGGGGGGGTATTTTGCTGTCACTCACTCATGTCGTAGAAGTGCTGCCAGAAAGCCTCCATCCAGCGGCGCAGGTCGTCCAGCCCCTCGGCGCGCAGGGTGTGCGTCACCTCCTCGCACCCGTACCGGTTGGTGACGGACAGGCTGTGCACCTGCTCTGAGGCGCGGATCCGCGTCTCCTGTGGTGGGGGAGATAGGGAAATGAGAAGGAGACCCCCGGACTTCGGAGCCCCCCGAGCCCCCAGCATCCTGGCCGTGTGCGCTGTGTGTTACAGTCTGTTCCGTGTATTATTGTGTGTTCTGTTACACGACTCACCTTACTGACAGATATAGTGAGCTTTGGCTCGGCAGCTGAATCCGCATCCCCGCGCTGCTGGTAACACAACAACTGACATCCCCGCAGTGTGCATAACATGCGCTGCCAGCTCTGCTGCTCCCTGACCTGCAAACAGAGACACGTTACACGGAACAATGACGTGTCGCCACAGGAGAACACGGGAAGCCAACAAAGCACAGGGCCCCTCTGACTAGTAAGGGCTCTGGAGCCATGGGCCTGAAGGGGACAGGGCGATCGGCCCCGGGGCCCAGGAGGCAGCGGAGACGGGGGGGGCATGGGGTACCTGGATCTGCAGGGTTCCTGACGCCACCTCCTGGTTCATGCAGTCCGGCTGGGCCGTGAGACGACAGCAGACGCTCCCATACAGCGGGAGCCAACAGGGACTCTCCTCTGCGGAGAGAGAGACGATGAACCCACAGCTGTCCACGTATGGCCCCCACACATCAGATACAGGCGCATCACGGGCCGCCAACTACATGCCATTCACGGAGAATGCGAATCCTTTCTATCTGCCCCGACCGGTGGGGGGCAGGGTAACATCGCACTCATTAATACCCCATGGTGATACCCCGTGGAGGGGTGAGCAGGATCCGTGCACCACCAGTTTACAGCATTCCCCCACCCGACACCAGCAGCTACGCGGGAGCCTCCCATCCACCCCTGAGGACAAACTTCTGCCTGTGCCGGGATAACTGCCCCACCAGTGACATCACTGCACTCATTACCGCAAATGCCCCCCCCAGTGACATCACTGCACTCACTACAACAACTGCCCCCCCAGTGCCATCACTGCACTCATTTCAGCAACTGCCCCAGTGACATCACTGCACTCATTACCGCAACTGCCCCCCAGTGACATCACTGCACTCATTACCGCAACTGCCCCCCAGTGACATCACTGCACTCACTACAGCAACTGCCCCCCCAGTGACATCACTGTACTCATTACAGCAACTGCCCCCGTGACATCACTGCCAGCTCTGCAGAAAACAGTCTCACAGTGACATCATAGTGACATCACCGTAGATGACCCCGGCCGCTCCTACCTGTGCTATTAATGGTGAAGTCGTGTGTCCTGAAGCCGTCCTGCACGTGACTGAGGGTGAGCTCCGTGTGGGCCAGGAGCTGGAACTTGGGGCCCCTGAAACAGGAGAGACAGAAGAGAAATCAGCCCTGGGTAAAGGTCGGGCCCTCTGAGACATGGTGTCGTAAAAGACTTACGGTGCGCTGGGGGCCGGGAGCAGGATAGGGGCCCCGGAAGCTGCATCGAAGGTGGCCTGGACCCTGCGCCCCGACGAGCGCCCCAGGGAGCTGCTCAGCTTCGTGGCCAATTTTCTGGGGGTCCCAGAGAGAGAGAAGTCCTCGTCCACTGCGCAGCTATATAACTGCAGCTTCAGCACGAAGCCGGGGTCCACGTCCGAGCTGAGGGGACAAGGAAACAACCACGTCACGGGGGCCGAATTATGTGACACTTGGCAGGTATGGAGGGACGGGACAAACTAAGCAGGACACTAGGCAGGTATGCAAAGATGTGACTATACTATGAGCACAGGGCTGTGGCACTACCCAGATTAACTGCCCGTGAGAGGGGCTGGAATGAGCCTCCATGACATAGCGACATACCCAGGCGCCCCTGAGCCCCAGAAGCTCCGCCCCCGCGGAGCCCCTCAGATACTCACAACACAATGGCGCTCTCGAAGCAGATATCGGTGGACGTCCGATCCACGAAAACCATGTCCGTGTCGTACAACTCCCCCCGCAACTGCAGAGCGCAGAACACCGCGCAGCGGTGCAGCTCTGCAAGAGACCGCACTCACGTGAGAGACATCACAACAGAGAAAGAGACATCACATTACAGTGCTGCGGGGGGGGGGCAGGCACACAAAGGGCAGATGAAATTTAATGTAGATAAATGTAAAGTTATGCACTTCGGGGTAGCGAATGCACAAGCAGCCTACACCCTAAACGGCAGTGAATTAGGGGTAACGACAAATGAGAAGGATTTGGGAATTGTTATAGACAACAAACTAGGCAACAATGTGCGATGTCAGTCAGCAGCCGCTAAGGCCAGTAAGGTATTGTCGTGCATAAAAAGGGGCATGAGGTCGCGGGATGAAGATATAATTTTGCCTCTGTATAAATCAATGGTAAGACCGCACCTTGAATATGCTGTGCAATTTTGGGCACCTATTCTAAAGCAGGATATCATAGCACTAGAAAGGGTGCAGAGACGGCTACACAATAAAAGGAATGGAGCGCTATAGTTATGAAGAAAGGTTAACTAATTTAAATCTGTTTAGAAAAACGGTGCCTCAGAGGGGATATGATAGCATTATATAAATATATACGGGGCCGATATACATTATATAAATATATGCGGGGCCGTTATACATTATATAAATATATACGGGGCCGATATACATTATATAAATATATGCGGGGCTGATATACATTATATAAATATATGCGGGCTGATATACATTATATAAATATATACGGGGCCGATATACATTATATAAATATATGCGGGGCTGATATACATTATATAAATATATGCGGGGCTGATATACATTATATAAATATATACGGGGCCGATACACATTACATAAATATATTCGGGGCCGATATACATTATATAGATATATGCAGTGCCGATATATTAATTATATAAATATATGCAGGGCCAATATACATTATATAAATATATACGGGGCCGATATACATTATATAAATATATGCGGGGTCCATATACATTATATAAATATATACGGGGCCGATATACATTATATAAATATATACGGGGCCGATATACATTATATAAATATATACGGGGCCGATATACATTATATAAATATATGTGGGGCCGATATACATTATATAAATATATGCGGGGCCGATATACGTTATATAAATATATACGGGGCCGATATACGTTATATAAATATACGTGGGGCCCATATACATTATATAAATATATGCGGGGCCGATATATATTATATAAATATATATGGGTCCGTTATATATTATATAAATATATACGGGGCCGATATACATTATATAAATATATACGGGGCCGATATACATTATATAAATATATGCGGGGACGATATACATTATATAAATATATGCGGGGCTGATATACATTATATAAATATATACGGGGCCGATATACGTTATATAAATATACGCGGGGCCCATATACATTATATAAATATATGCGGGGCCGATATATATTATATAAATATATACGGGTCCGTTATACATTATATAAATATATGCGGGGCCGATATACATTATATAAATATATGCGGGGCCGATATACATTATATAAATATATACGGGGCCGATATACGTTATATAAATATACGCGGGGCCGATATACATTATATAAATATACGCGGGGCCCATATACATTATATAAATATATACGGGGGGGGGGGCGATACAAACCATTGTGTGGAAATCTGTTTCGAAACCGGGGTTTTTTGCCTTCTTTTGGATCAACAGCAAAAAATTTATATAGAAAAGGCTGAACTATGTAACTATGTAACAGGAGAGACAGCAACGGGGAGGAAGAGACATCACAGGAGAGACAGCAACGGGGAGGAAGAGACATCACAGGAGAGACAGCAACGGGAAGAATGAGACATCACAGGAGAGACAGCAACGGGGAGAATGAGACATAACAGGAGAGACAGCGACGGGGAGAATGAGACATCACAGGAGAAAGTGACGGGAGAAAGAGACACCACAGGAGAGAGACAGCGACGGGGAGGAAGAGACATCACAGGAGAAAGACAGCGATGGGAGAAAGAGACATCACAGGAGAGAGACAGCGACGAGGAGGAAGAGACATCACAGGAGAAAGACAGCAATGGGAGAAAGAGACATCACAGGAGAGAGACATCACACGAGAGACGGCGACGAAGAGACGTCACAGGAGAGAAAGAGACACCACAGGGGACAGACAGTGACTGCGAGGAAGAGACATCACAGGAGAGACACAGTGATGGGGAGGAAGAGACATCACAAGAGAGACAGCGACGGTGAGAGAGATAGAGCGATGTGAGAGAAAGACACATCACAGGAGAGGGACATCACAGGAGAGAGAGTGATGGTGAGTTAGAGACATCACAGGAGAGAGACAGAGACTGTGACAGGGAGGAAGAGACAGTGTGGGTAACATCGCCAAAGAGAGACACCATTGGAAAGACCGAAACCACAACAGGGAGCGACTGAGACGATGAAGGAAAGTGACAGAGACAGTCCAGAGACAATAGACACCATAGAAAGAAAGACGGAAAAGGTGGGAGAGAGAGCGTTATAATTCACCTCCTTTATTTTTGAAATATTCGCTGTCCTTCCACATGAGAGGGATCCGCAGGTCTGAGGAGAGAGAGAGAGGATTAGAGACAGATAGAGAAAGAGAGAGAGACAGAGAAAGGGAGAGAGAGAGGATAGAGAGAGAGAGAGAGAGAGAAAGAGAGGAAAAGAGAGAGAGAGATAGAGAAAGAGAGAGAGAGATAGAGAAAGGGAGAGAGAGAGAGAGAGAAAGAGAAAGAGAGGAAAAGAGAGACAGAGAGAGGGTGAGAGGGAGAGAGAGAGAGAGAGAGAGGGAGAGGAAAAGAGAAAAAGAGAGAGAGAGGACGAGAGAGAGAGGAAAAGAGAGAGAGTTAGAAAGAGCGAGAGAGAAATAGAGAGAGGAAAAGAGAGAGAGGGGCTCCCTGCTAGGAGCCCTCCCCCAACCTTTACAACCCTGCCTGCTAGGAGCCCTCTCCCAAACTGCACAACCCCGCCCCCAGCCCTCTAGGAGCCCTCCCCCAAACTGCACAACCCTGCCCCAGCCCTCTATGAGCCCTCCCCCAAACTGCACAACCCCGCCCCCAGCCCTCTATGAGCCCTCCTCCAATCTGCACAACGCCGCCTCTAGCCTGCTTGGAGCCCTCCCCGTCCCCAACCTGTGGAACATCTTCCTCCACCCCACGGGACCCGTCCCCCTGCTGGAAAACATCTGCCCCAGACCACCTTACATCCTGCTGCCCCCTTAAAGCCCCTGCCAGCTGCCCCCGGCCTCCGCTTACCCGAGATGCAGAGCTTTCCTTTGCACGGCTGCCGGTCCTCTATGCCGCCTCTATCCGACGGTCTGTGGAAACACGCCAAGGTCGTTAGAGCCCTGAGGGGGGCATGGCAGGACATGCTACTACCCAATGGGGTTTCAGGGACCTGGCTGTCATTCTGCCCCTCGGGGGCAGTCCCAGAAACAAGCTCTACGCACAGGCCCTCGAGCGCAAATACCCCACACAGCTAGGGAGCAATATAAAAAGGGCAACCCAGGCTAATGGCAGGGGCCCCTGGCCAAGGGAGGAGAATGTCAGGGGCCACGTAAAGCCTCACTCATTTAGTACAATGCTCCCCTAATACCCAAGTACCGGTACAGGACTCTGCGGCACCATGCGCAGGGATAGGCTGAATCTGCCCCAACTGCCCATGGCACAGATAACGTTAGTACATACTACATACAAAAAACATCCGTGACACACGCTGCACTGCGTACCTGCGCTGCATGACCTGCGCCTCCTTGCGCTGCTGCAGCTCCTGCATGTAGGTCATGATGCGGCTGTTGCAGACGAGGAGGCTCTTGGCGGCTTCCAGGGCCTGCTCCTTCTGGGTACAGGCCCCCAGTAACTTGACGGCTCCCTCGCGCATGCGCACCTCGTGGTCTATCCGCTTCTGGATGTCTGTGTCCTGAGAGCGAGGACGGTAAAGCTTCAGCACCAGGGGCAACATTCAGCAACACGAAGACAAGACCGCTGAGACCTCATGCCTCCGCTCTCCCGCCCCGGACTCTCCCCTGCGGGGTGGGCAGACTTTGTCTCCAGCGATGTGGTTACCTTGAGTGCTGCCCCCCCTCACAGGGAGATGCCCACCCCCTGCTATATCCAATCACATAATATTCGCTGGGATGACCCCCAGCTGCTGAGCTGGACCCCAACCCCGTTACACCTACAACCCCCCCCCCCCCCCAGGAGCAGGGATACAGTACGGGGAAAATCCTGAGAGGACTTCAGATACTTCAGTGGGGGTGACTGGATTGAAGCAGGTGAGGTGGGTTGAGGCGAGGAGGGAGGTCGGGGTACCATGTGATTAACACCATGGGGGGTTACCCCTGATGGGGTGATTTTGAGGTAGGTGGTGAGTTCTTAGGTAGAGAAGTTGGAGGGGAGGGAGCTGCTGGGGGTATTAATGTGGAGAGAAGGGTTAGGGGAGCGGGCGGAGATTCATGTTTGTAGAGATGGAGGGCCGATGTGTAGGAGCGGAGCGTGAGTTTGTAATAAGTTAAGTTCAGCCGAGGCTTCCTCCACGGGCGCTCAGCGGTGAGTGAACACCTTTGGAGGAGACGGGTCTGCGTGGAATGCCCCGGCTGGGGTGGGCGGTGTGGGGGGAGGCGCGCAGTTACAGGGCGACCATATCTATGGCTGAGGCCAGCGGAAGCTCCATCACCTCATACAGATCCCAGATGATGGGGAAGCTCTGCCTCGGGGACCCTTCGCTCCACCATTTTGCCTTTTCTTTTATTCACTAAGGGGAGAGTTGGCAGGTGTTGTGGTTCATTATGATGTCACTGGTGCTGGTTAATGAATTATCTGCACGGCCCCCTCCCTGCCATCTCTGCGCCACGTCACCCAAGGCACTTTCTAAAAGAAGCATGTGTTCAGCAGGTGGGGTAATCACATCCGCCTCTCATGTAACACGCAGACCCATAAAGCCCCAACCATACCCACAAATCTGCCCCATTCCTGTGGAGGACTACAGCGAGATGATGGGGGAGCAGAGAACACGTGGCGCTGATGGGGGGAGCAGGGAACACGTGGCGCTGATGGCGGGAGCAGGGAACACGTGGCGCTGATGGGGGGAGCAGGGAACAAGTGGCGCTGCTGGGGGGGGACGGGGAATGCGTGGCGCTGCTGGGGGGGGCGGGGAATGCGTGGTGCTGCTGGGGGGGCGGGGAACGCGTGGCGCTGATGGGGGGTACGGGGAACACGTGGCGCTGATGGGGGGTACGGGGAACGCGTGGCGCTGATGGGGGGGCGGGGAACGCGTGGCGCTGATGAGTGGGACGGGAATGCGTGGAGCTGATGGGGGGACGGGGAACGCGTGGCGCTGATGTGTGGGACGGGAATGCGTGGAGCTGATGGGGGGACGGGGAACGCGTGGCGCTGATGTGTGGGACGGGAATGCATGGAGCTGATGGTGAGGGGGCGGTCAATGCGTGGCGCTGATGGGGGGCGGTCAACGCGTCGCGCTGATTGAGGGGAACACGTTGCACTGATGGGGAGGGGAACATGTGGCGCTGATGGGGGAGGGGAACGCGTGGCGCTGATGGGGGAGGGGAACGCGTGGCGCTGATGGGGGCCCTGATTGGTGTACAGGGACCGCGTGCCGTTTGAGTCGCCGGCGGTTGCTCTCAGATACGGACCTGCATTTAGCCAGAGAGGGAGGGGAAGGACGGGGGGAGGAAGAGACGATTCCACGGGCAGGAGAAATGGCAGCAGCTAAAAATATCCCCACGGACAGGGGAGGGGGAACGGACAGCTGCCCCGGCACGCTCCCTCCTCCCCACACAAACACGCTTCATATAGTCATTTACATATAAACATACCGCATAAATACTCCTTATAACCCCTCCTATTACTCCATATAGCCCCTCCCATTACCCATATAACCCCTCCTTTTACTCTCTATAATACACATAAGACAATCCCCGCTGTGAGTGGAGCACTGTGGCCTCTAAGGGGTCACCCTATGATGTCATGCTGACTGGAGGGGCCCACGCTGTAACATTCACTGTAAATGTCAGGGTAAAAGGGGATCATTGTGCTGCGTACCCGACGATCATAACGACCCCCGCTGCACAGGGTGCTCAGCTGCCAAAAGTCTCAATACGCACAGCACATGGAGAGAGGGGAGAGCAGGAGATGATACAGTGGAGGAGAGAACGGAGAGGGGGATATGACACAATGGAGATGAGAAGGGAGAGAGGGGTATGATACAGTGGTGGAGAGAAGGGAGAGGGGGATATGATACAGTGGAGGAGAGAAGGGAGAGGGGGGATACGACACAATGTATGAGAGAAGAGATGATACAGTGGAGGAGAGAAGGGGGTATGATACAGTGGAGGAGAGAAGGGAGAGGGGGATATGATACAGTGGAGGAGAGAAGGGAGAGGGGGATATGATACAATGGAGGTGAGAAGGGAGAGGGGGATGTTTATACAGTGGAGGAGAGAAGGGAGAGGGGGATATACGGCCCCTAGCCAGATGGCTACTACATCTGGCTGGATTTGTAACCTTTCCCTGTGAAATGCGATTTATTGCCTGTCCGTGGTCGGCCCAGAAGGCAAAGGAAACAGAGCCAAGATTTCCCACGGAGAAGAAGACATGCATGTAACATGCCTCCAGGAGCCCTAAACATCCTGTTATTTCCAGATGGTCTCCTTTACCCCCTGGGGGTCAGGTACCCGCTGGGATGGTTGTTTGGGGCATTTTCAGCTGTTCCTTCTCCAATTATTTGGGGCGACATGCAGACATTTCACACTTGGTGGAGGTTTTTGTAACTAATTCCTAAGTTAAATTACCCCACCCCTGAGAGTGGGGTGATAGCACGGCCCAAGGAAGGAGATATTCAATGTATTACTGGAGCAGGACTTTGCCCCTCCCACTGCAGGGTGACGGACAGAAGTCTGCCCCTCCCACTGCGGGGTGCCAGACAGAAGGGGGCTATGGGACGCAGAGTCTGTCCCTCCCACCGCAGGGTGACAGACAGCAAGGAACTATGGGACACGGAGTCTGCCCCTCTCACTGGAGGGCGACACAGATGGGAGCTACGGGATGCGGAGTCTGCCACTCCCACTGCAGGGCAACACGGACGCCACCCCAGCGCCACCCCCCCCCCCCGCTACCTGCAGGCTCCGGGCGATCTGTCGGATGTACAGCATGTTCAGATCCTGCAGGATCCACAGCTTGTCTTCCATTTCTGACCACTTATCGGGGGGCTCGCTGTGTCTCCCCGCGGCCTGGGCGCTCACCATCCCCTAGGCAGCTGTCTCTCCGGCTCCCAGATGCCCCACAGGCTGTCACTTCTCCATGGTCCCCTTAGCTCGCCCCCCCCAGTGAGCTCATCCACGTTACCCCTCTTTGTGACCCCGTCCTGTGGATTCTCCTCCTGCCCCCAGAGCCTCCACCTGTCACAAAGCCGACAACTCAGACTCGGCCCCCCGGACCTACACCCCAAAGCTGTGCCGTGGCACTACTGTCACCCCCTGCTGCCCCAGCTACACCGCTGTGCAGAGCATTATGGGGCTGCCCCAGTCCCACTGCCCCTTATACCTCCTTCTGCCCCGTGACCACCCCAACTCTTCCCAAATGTCCCTCCGCGTGTGGTGGCGAGCCGGTTTCTCTCTCCTGGCCTCCCCAGCTCTCTCTCTCTCTCTCCTGGCCTCCCCAGCTCTCTCTCTCTCCTGGCCTCCCCAGCTCTCTCACTCCCAGTCTCCTTTTACCCCTCAGAAGCTCCACGTCCTTCTCCCTTTTCCTTCAGCCAAATCTTTCCTTCCGCTCCCCTCTGTCCTGCCTCCCTCCCCCTTCTCAATGAGCCTCATTCATCGCAACCTCACATCCCCCTTCATGGAAAATACAAGTAGGAGGGAGGCTTTAACCCCTTACAGCACCCAGCACTAAAATCATGGGGGGGGCACTGAAAACTGATCCTCCATCAGGGCACAAAGCAGGGATCCTGTATCTGCAGCTGGGAAGGACACATGAGGCCACTTTAACATACCTCCCAAGTGTCCTGGTTTAACCTGGCCAGACCCTCTTTCCTCTCCTGGTGTCCTTCTTTCCTCCTTCGATGCCCCTCTCTGCCTCCCTTGATGCCACGCTTTCCTCCCTTGATGCCCCTTCTTTCTCCCCTGTTCTCTTTTGCTCCCCTGATGCTCCTCGCCCTTCCCGATACCCCTCTACCCCCCCGATGACCCTCTTTCCTCCCTTGATGCCATTTCTTCTCTGCTGATACCCCTCTTTCCTCCCCTGATACCCCTTTTTCTAGGTCAGAAGCAGCAAGAAACGGCTTTATAAATGAAACGGAGTAAATAAATACATAATTCTTCTAAATGCCCCACTCAGTTACACAAATACCCAGCGATAAGGTACAAAGTCACACTAGAGGTTGCCCTAGTAACCCTCAGCCAAACAGAACCCTCAGCTGATCTGTTGTGTGATCTCCATGGCAGGCACCTAACAAGGGCTTCTGTGTCAAGTGGTAACTTAATGTGTGATGTCATATCTGATCGCTGTGCTCAGTGCCTTTGATGTCATACTGACAATGCCCCAATCAGAGTGCACGGTGCGAGGGGGCATTATTCTATGTAGGGCATGTGCCTGGGTCACAGGATTGCCCCAGAAGAGCATGTCTTTTGCACCCCTAATGCAGGAGATGTCGATTTGGGTTATATAGGGTAAAAATGAAGCATTTACCACTAGAGGGCAGTACCCAGCCGGGATCCGGTGCGTGTCTATCACACACAGATGACAAGGTGTGTTATTAGTGTGCGGAGCTGACAGGCACTTCTAGCTCTTTGCATGTGTGAAGTAGTGATGGGAAGTTCGGATCATTAAAGTGAATCGGATCATTTCGATTCGTTCACTGAAATGATCCGATTCATGATCCGAATCTTCGGATCACTCAGTGTGCCTGCACGGAGTTACTGTTTTCCAGTAACTCCGTGCAGGCACACTAATGATTGGCCCCGCCCCTTTCATTATGAATCCTCCCCCCTGCCTCCAGTGATGTCAATGAAGGCAGGGAGTCGTTCAAAGATTCGGATCTTACAGGGATCCGAATCTTACAGTGATCCGGATCACTGTAAGATCCGGATCATTGTAAGATCCGGATCATTGTAAGAGTCTCTGCCTTCATTGGCATTCTAATCATTCAGAGAATGTCACCATACTGTTATAAATAATACATTAATAATCACTGCCCCCAGGATTTACATTCCCCTTTACCTGCAACTGCACCTTAAACTAACTTTATTAAATTAATTAAATTAACCCTCACCATTAAATTAACCCTAAACACCCCATCAACCATGACTGCCCCTAAAATTAACCCTTAACACCCCATTAACCATAACTGCCCCCAAATTAACCCTAAACACCCCATTAAGCATAACTGCCCCTAAATTAACCCTAAACACCCCGTTAAGCATAGCTGCCCCCAAATTAACCCTAAACACCCCATTAAGCATAACTGCCCCTAAACACCCCATTAAGCATAACTGCCCCTAAATTAACACTAAAGACCCCATCAACCATACCAATTTATTAGGTAATTTATCTGGAGTACATGCAATTAATTTAGGGGCCGTTATGGTTAATGGAGTATTTAGGGTTAATTTCAGGGGCCGTTATGGTTAATGGGGTCTTTAGGGTTAATTTCAGGGGCCGTTATGGTTAATGGGATCTTTACGGTTAATTTCAGGGGCAGTTATGGTTGATGGGGTATAAGAGTTAATTAAGGGTTGTCATTAATTAATGACTGAGGGTTAATTTAATAAAGTTAACTGTAGGTGCAGTTATATGTAAAGGGGGGCCAAGTCAGGGGAATCTAAATCCTGGGGGCAGTGTGAACATTATTAATGTATTTATTTATAAAAGTATGGTATCAGTAATATTCTCTGAATGATTCGAATCTCTGTAAGATTCGGATCCTTGTAAGATCCGGATCCCTGTAAGATCCGAATCATTTGAATCTTGGGATCATTCGACTCTTCGGATCATTCGACTCTTCGAACGACTCTCTAACTCTATGAGTCATCGTTCCTGTGTGAATTAATGAGCTGTAACCTGACCCCAGAGTCTGTGTCTGAGTGCTCTGCAGATGACTCACAGCTCTAGGATCAGGTTACAGCTGCATGATTCACAGACTGAACCGCTACAAATGAATCGTTCAGTCTAGTGAACCGATTCATCCGGATCACTAAAAAGAACCGGATCAAATGAACGATTCGTTCATGATCCGGACATCACTAGTGTGAAGGGACCTGATAGATTGTAAGCTCCCAGGGTCAGGGTCCCCGCCGTCTGTATTAGGTGTGATAATGTTACCGAATATTATCTGGATTTGTAACAGCAGCAGAATTGGGCGAAGATTAGACGGAGTGACGGCTCCTATCTGCAGGCCGTTCGTTAAGTTCTCAGGCGTGTTGGACGCTCAGTGGCAGTAACTACAGCTTTACAATCCAGGCCTTCACCTCGGGCCTCCATCCAGGCCCTTAACCTCGGCCTCCGTCCCACCCTTGCTCCATCCAGGCCTTCACCTTGGCCTCCATCCCATCCTCACTCCATCCAGGCCCTTAACCTCGGCCTCCGTCCCACCCTTGCTCCATCCAGGCCCTTAACCTCGGCCTCCATCCCACCCTCGCTCCATCCAGGCCTTCACCTTGGCCTCCATCCCATCCTCACTCCATCCAGGCCTTCATCTCGGCCTCCGTCCCACCCTCGCTCCATCCAGGCCTTCACCTTGGCCTCCATCCCATCCTCACTCCATCCAGGCCTTCACCTCGGCCTCCGTCCCACCCTCGCTCCATCCAGGCCTTCACCTTGGCCTCCATCCCATCCTCACTCCATTCAGGCCTTCACCTCGGCCTCCTTCCCACCCTTGCTCCATCCAGGCCTTTACCGCGGCCTCCATCCCAAGCTTGCTCCATCCAGGCCTTCACCTCGGCCTCTCTCCCATTCCCTCAAGACCTTTACCTTGGCCTCTGTCCCACCCTTGCTCCATCCAGGCCTTCACCTCGGCCTCTGTCCCCCCCCCCGCTCCATCCAGGCCTTCATCTCGACCTCCATCCCACCCTTGCTCTATCCAGGCCTTCACCTCGGCCTCTCTCCCATTCCGTCAAGACCTTCACCTCGGCCTCTGTCCCACCCTTGCTCCATCCAGGCCTTCACCTCGGCCTCTGTCCCCCCCCCCCCCGCTCCATCCAGGCCTTCATCTCGACCTCCATCCCACCCTTGCTCCATCCAGGCCTTCACCTCGGCCTCTCTCCCATTCCCTCAAGACCTTCACCTCGGCCTCTGTCCCCCCCCCGCTCCATCCAGGCCTTCATCTCGACCTCCATCCCACCCTTGCTCCATCCAGGCCTTCACCTCGGCCTTCTTTCCAGCCTCGCTCCATCCAGGCCTTCAACTCAGCCTCCGTCCCACCCTCGCTCTATCCAGGCATTCACCTCGGCCTCCGTCCCACCCTCGCTCCATCCAGGCCCTCACCTCGGCCTCTCTCCCACTCCCTCAAGACCTTTATCTTGGCCTCTGTCCCACCCTCGCTCTATCCAGGCCTTCACCTCGGCCTCCGTCCCACCCTCGCTCCATCCAGGCCCTCACCTCGGCCTCTCTCCCACTCCCTCAAGACCTTTACATTGGCCTCCGTCCCACCCTCGCTCTATCCAGGCTTTCACCTCGGCCTCCGTCCCACCCTCGCTCTATCCAGGCTTTCACCTCGGCCTCCGTCCCACCCTCGCTCTATCCAGGCCTTCACCAGCAGCAATAATATTTAAGGGATGGGAAGGGGCCACAAAGCTGCATGAAAGTTATCAGCCACTGAGTGTCCAACACGACCCATCAGATAAGGGAGGAGAAACATCTGTCATAGAAGCTGCTTCTGTCCATGTCCCACCTGCACAGGGTATACCACAAGGGTTAACCACTTCCAGCTGTAGCCTATACTAGCGGGGAAGGGAGCAGGAATGGGGCTTGGATTCTTGAGTGAACGACCACCGTAGCTCACCGAAGCGTTACGGATCCGGTGCTGTAACTGTCCTGAGAAGGACAGTGAGTGATGCAGCAAGCCCCTGAAGCATTAGACAAGACTGATGTCCAGGGAAGCGACACTTTACTGGGAAACACACAGGCTTATATACAGGTTAGGTGATAAAAAGGTCATAAATCAGGACACATCTTCCCGCCCTACCCAGACAGTCCGGAGGGGCATAAATAGTGATACCCCTGAGGAGAGTGAACCCCAGGACAGTCCGGGCAATAAACACCCGGTGCGAAGGACTACTGACAGCGACACGGCAGAGCGAGACATCAGAGAGACATCTCTCACTGCGTGACACTCACAGCCCTAACAGCGAGACATCAGAGAGACATCTCTCACTGCGTGACACTCACAGCCCTAACAGCGAGACATCAGAGAGACATCTCTCACTGCGTGACACTCACAGCCCTAACAGCGAGACATCAGAGAGACATCTCTCACTGCGTAACACTCACAGCCCTAACAGCGAGACATCAGAGAGACATCTCTCACTGCGTGACACTCACAGCCCTAACAGCTAGACATCGGAGAGACATCTCTCACTGCGTAACACAGCCCTAACAGCGAGACATCAGAGAGACATCTCTCACTGCGTGACACTCACAGACCTAACAGCGAGACATCAGAGAGACATCTCTCACTGCGTAACACAGCCCTAACAGCGAGACATCAGAGAGACATCTCTCACTGCGTGACACTCACAGCCCTAACAGCGAGACATCAGAGAGACATCTCTCACTGCGTGACACTCACAGACCTAACAGCGAGACATCAGAGAGACATCTCTCACTGCGTGACACTCACAGCCCTAACAGCGAGACATCAGAGAGACATCTCTCACTGCGTGACACTCACAGCCCTAACAGCGAGACATCAGAGAGACATCTCTCACTGCGTGACACTCACAGACCTAACAGCGAGACATCAGAGAGACATCTCTCACTGCGTGACACTCACAGCCCTAACAGCGAGACATCAGAGAGACATCTCTCACTGCGTGACACAGCCCTAACAGCGAGACATCAGAGAGACATCTCTCACTGCGTGACACAGCCCTAACAGCGAGACATCAGAGAGACATCTCTCACTGCGTGACACAGCCCTAACAGCTAGACATCAGAGAGACATCTCTCACTGCGTGACACAGCCCTAACAGCTAGACATCAGAGAGACATCTCTCACTGCGTGACACTCACAGCCCTAACAGCTAGACATCAGAGAGACATCTCTCACTGCGTAACACAGCCCTAACAGCGAGACATCAGAGAGACATCTCTCACTGCGTGACACTCACAGACCTAACAGCGAGACATCAGAGAGACATCTCTCACTGCGTGACACTCACAGCCCTAACAGCTAGACATCAGAGAGACATCTCTCACTGCGTGACACTCACAGACCTAACAGCGAGACATCAGAGAGACATCTCTCACTGCGTGACACTCACAGCCCTAACAGCGAGACATCAGAGAGACATCTCTCACTGCGTGACACTCACAGCCCTAACAGCTAGACATCAGAGAGACATCTCTCACTGCGTGACACTCACAGCCCTAACAGCGAGACATCAGAGAGACATCTCTCACTGCGTGACACTCACAGACCTAACAGCGAGACATCAGAGAGACATCTCTCACTGCGTGACACTCACAGCCCTAACAGCGAGACATCAGAGAGACATCTCTCACTGCGTGACACTCACAGACCTAACAGCGAGACATCAGAGAGACATCTCTCACTGCGTGACACTCACAGCCCTAACAGCTAGACATCAGAGAGACATCTCTCACTGCGTGACACTCACAGACCTAACAGCGAGACATCAGAGAGACATCTCTCACTGCGTAACACTCACAGCCCTAACAGCGAGACATCAGAGAGACATCTCTCACTGCGTGACACTCACAGACCTAACAGCGAGACATCAGAGAGACATCTCTCACTGCGTAACACAGCCCTAACAGCGAGACATCAGAGAGACATCTCTCACTGCGTGACACTCACAGCCCTAACAGCTAGACATCAGAGAGACATCTCTCACTGCGTGACACTCACAGCCCTAACAGCTAGACATCAGAGAGACATCTCTCACTGCGTGACACTCACAGCCCTAACAGCGAGACATCAGAGAGACATCTCTCACTGCGTGACACTCACAGCCCTAACAGCGAGACATCAGAGAGACATCTCTCACTGCGTAACACAGCCCTAACAGCGAGACATCAGAGAGACATCTCTCACTGCGTGACACTCACAGACCTAACAGCGAGACATCAGAGAGACATCTCTCACTGCGTGACACTCACAGACCTAACAGCGAGACATCAGAGAGACATCTCTCACTGCGTAACACAGCCCTAACAGCGAGACATCAGAGAGACATCTCTCACTGCGTGACACTCACAGCCCTAACAGCTAGACATCAGAGAGACATCTCTCACTGCGTGACACTCACAGCCCTAACAGCTAGACATCAGAGAGACATCTCTCACTGCGTGACACTCACAGCCCTAACAGCGAGACATCAGAGAGACATCTCTCACTGCGTGACACTCACAGCCCTAACAGCGAGACATCAGAGAGACATCTCTCACTGCGTAACACAGCCCTAACAGCGAGACATCAGAGAGACATCTCTCACTGCGTGACACTCACAGACCTAACAGCGAGACATCAGAGAGACATCTCTCACTGCGTGACACTCACAGCCCTAACAGCGAGACATCAGAGAGACATCTCTCACTGCGTGACACTCACAGCCCTAACAGCGAGACATCAGAGAGACATCTCTCACTGCGTGACACTCACAGACCTAACAGCGAGACATCAGAGAGACATCTCTCACTGCGTGACACTCACAGCCCTAACAGCGAGACATCAGAGAGACATCTCTCACTGCGTGACACTCACAGACCTAACAGCGAGACATCAGAGAGACATCTCTCACTGCGTGACACAGCCCTAACAGCGAGACATCAGAGAGACATCTCTCACTGCGTGACACAGCCCTAACAGCGAGACATCAGAGAGACATCTCTCACTGCGTGACACTCACAGACCTAACAGCGAGACATCAGAGAGACATCTCTCACTGCGTGACACTCACAGCCCTAACAGCGAGACATCAGAGAGACATCTCTCACTGCGTGACACTCACAGCCCTAACAGCGAGACATCAGAGAGACATCTCTCACTGCGTGACACTCACAGACCTAACAGCGAGACATCAGAGAGACATCTCTCACTGCGTGACACTCACAGCCCTAACAGCGAGACATCAGAGAGACATCTCTCACTGCGTGACACTCACAGACCTAACAGCGAGACATCAGAGAGACATCTCTCACTGCGTGACACTCACAGCCCTAACAGCGAGACATCAGAGAGACATCTCTCACTGCGTGACACTCACAGACCTAACAGCGAGACATCAGAGAGACATCTCTCACTGCGTGACACTCACAGACCTAACAGCGAGACATGAGAGACATCTCTCACTGCGTGACACTCACAGCCCTAACAGCGAGACATCAGAGAGACATCTCTCACTGCGTGACACTCACAGCCCTAACAGCGAGACATCAGAGAGACATCTCTCACTGCGTGACACTCACAGCCCTAACAGCGAGACATCAGAGAGACATCTCTCACTGCGTGACACAGCCCTAACAGCGAGACATCAGAGAGACATCTCTCACTGCGTGACACTCACAGCCCTAACAGCGAGACATCAGAGAGACATCTCTCACTGCGTGACACTCACAGACCTAACAGCGAGACATCAGAGAGACATCTCTCACTGCGTGACACTCACAGACCTAACAGCGAGACATCAGAGAGACATCTCTCACTGCGTGACACAGCCCTAACAGCTAGACATCAGAGAGACATCTCTCACTGCGTGACACTCACAGACCTAACAGCGAGACATCAGAGAGACATCTCTCACTGCGTGACACTCAAAGACCTAACAGCGAGACATCAGAGAGACATCTCTCACTGCGTGACACTCACAGACCTAACAGCGAGACATCAGAGAGACATCTCTCACTGCGTGACACTCACAGCCCTAACAGCGAGACATCAGAGAGACATCTCTCACTGCGTGACACTCACAGCCCTAACAGCGAGACATCAGAGAGACATCTCTCACTGCGTAACACAGCCCTAACAGCGAGACATCAGAGAGACATCTCTCACTGCGTGACACTCACAGCCCTAACAGCGAGACATCAGAGAGACATCTCTCACTGCGTGACACTCACAGACCTAACAGCGAGACATCAGAGAGACATCTCTCACTGCGTGACACTCACAGCCCTAACAGCGAGACATCAGAGAGACATCTCTCACTGCGTGACACTCACAGCCCTAACAGCGAGACATCAGAGAGACATCTCTCACTGCGTGACACTCACAGCCCTAACAGCGAGACATCAGAGAGACATCTCTCACTGCGTGACACTCACAGCCCTAACAGCGAGACATCAGAGAGACATCTCTCACTGCGTGACACAGCCCTAACAGCGAGACATCAGAGAGACATCTCTCACTGCGTGACACTCACAGCCCTAACAGCGAGACATCAGAGAGACATCTCTCACTGCGTGACACTCACAGCCCTAACAGCGAGACATCAGAGAGACATCTCTCACTGCGTGACACTCACAGACCAAACATCAAGAAAAAACAACAACCCGCCGACACACACTGACACAACAACCCGCCAACATGCCCTGACACGACTACCCGCCGACACACACTGACGCAACTACCCGCCGACACACACTGACACGACAACCCGCCGACACACTGACGCAACTACCCGCCGACACACACTGACACGACAACCCGCCGACACACTGACACAACAACCTGCCGACACACACTGACACCACAACCCGCCGACACACACTGACACAAGTACCCGCCGACACACACTGACGCGACAACCCGCCGACACACACTGACACGACTACCCGCCGACACACACTGACACGACTAACCGCCGACACACACTGACACGACTACCCCCTGACACAACTACCTGCCGACACACACTGACGCAACTACCCGCCGACACACACTGACAACACAACCCGCCGACACACACTGACACAACTACCCGCCGACACACACTGACACGACTACCCGCTGACGCACATTGACACAACAACCCGCCGACACATACTGACACCACAACCCGCCGACACACACTGACACGACTACCCGCCGACACACACTGACACGACTACCCGCCGACACACACTGACACCACAACCCGCCGACACACTGACACCACAACCCTCTGACACACTGACACCACAACCCGCCGACACACACTGACACCACTACCCACCGACACCACCACCCGCTGACACACACTGACGCGACAACCCGCTGACACACACTGACACAACAACCCGCCGACACACACTGACACCACAACCCGCCGACACACCCTTACACCACAACCCGCCGACACACACTGACACGACTACCCGCCGACAAACACTGACACGACTACCCGCCGACGCACACTGACACCACAACCCGCCGACACATACTGACACAACTACCCGCCGACACACACTGACACCACAACCTGCCGACACACACTGACACAACTACCCGCCGACACACACCGACACGACTACCCGCTGACGCACATTGACACAACAACCCGCCGACACACACTGACACAACACGCTGGCAACACACACTGACACCACAACCCGCCGACACACACTGACACGACTACCCGCTGACGCACATTGACACAACTACCCGCCGACACACACTGACACCACAACCCGCCGACACACACTGACACAACTACCCGCCGACACACACTGACACGACTACCCGCTGACGCACATTGACACAACAACCCGCCGACACACTGACACCACAACCCGCTGACACACTGACACCACAACCCGCCGACAGGCACTGACACGACTACCCGCCGACACCACTACCCGCCGACACACACTGACGCGACAACCCGCTGACACACACTGACACAACAACCCGCCGACACACACTGACACCACAACCCGCCGACACACCCTTACACCACAACCCGCCGACACACACTGACACGACTACCCGTCGACAAACACTGACACAACTACCCGCCGACACACACTGACACGACTACCCGCTGACGCACACTGACACCACAACCCGCCGACACATACTGACACAACTACCCGCCGACACACACTGACATCACAACCCGCCGACACACACTGACACAACTACCCGCCGACACACACCGACACGACTACCCGCTGACGCACATTGACACAACAACCCGCCGACACACACTGACACAACACGCTGGCAACACAAACTGACACCACAACCCGCCGACACACACTGACACGACTACCCGCTGACGCACATTGACACAACAACCCGCCGACACACACTGACACCACAATCCACTGATACACACTGACACAACTACCTGCCGACACACACTGACACCACAACCCGCTGACACACACTGACGCAACTACCCGCCGACACACACTGACACCACAACCCGCCGACACACACTGACACAACTACCCGCCGACGCACATTGACACAACAACCCGCCGACACACACTGACACCACAACCCACTGACACACACTGACACAACTACCTGCCGACACACACTGACACCACAACCCGCTGACACACACTGACGCGACTACCCGCCGACACACACTGACGCGACTACCCGCCGACACACACTGACGCGACTACCCGCCGACACACACTGACACCACAACCCGCCGACACACACTGACACAACTACCTGCCGACACACACTGACACAACTACCCGCCGACACACACTGACACAACTACCCGCCGACACACACTGACACCACAACCCGCCGACACACACTGACACAACTACCCGCCGACACACACTGACACGACTACCCGCTGACGCACATTGACACAACAACCAGTCGACACACACTGACACAACCCGCCGACACACACTGACACGACTACCCGCCGACGCACATTGACACAACAACCGCCGACACACACTGACACCACAACCCGCCGACACACTGACACCACAACCCGCCGACACCACAACCCGCCGAAACACACTGACACAACTACCCGCCGACACCACTACCCGCTGACACACACTGACGCGACAACCCGCTGACACACACTGACACAACAACCCGCCGACACACACTGACACCACAACCCGCCGACACACCCTTACACCACAACCCGCCGACACACACTGACACGACTACCCGCCGACAAACACTGACACAACTACCTGCCGACACACACCGACACGACTACCCGCTGACGCACATTGACAGAACAACCCGCCGACACACACTGACACAACACGCTGGCAACACAAACTGGGACAACAACCTGCCGACACAGACAAACACAAGCCACTGACACAAGCTGGAAATGCACACTCTTGTTGTAGACTATAACTGCTGTTGTCCCTAAACCGCCTTTTCAGAGGCTACAAACATTGTTGCCCCGTGGAGTCCCTAGCCGGTGTCACCCCTATAAGAGACTGTTATCGGTGCTGCCCCTAAACCCCCCTCTCTGCTGCTTTACACACCAGGAAGCAATGACCCCATTAACCCTGCACAGTACAGGCAGTGTTGGGCCGCAGAGCTGACGCTCAGTCATAGGATGGTTTATACTATGCAATACAATGCTTTCCGCCCCCGCTGCCTCCTGACGTCACCCGTAACGAGTGTCTACAAGCTGCGGCACGGCCAGTGACTCACTGGAAACGCGCTAACATTCCTGGATGAAGTGTGACGGTAACGGCGGGGGGGTTGCGGCCATAACACACTCATGACAAAAGTCAGTCACCCTCAGCAGAACCCAGTGATCTGAAGTGACTATAATCGGGGTGGAAAAACAGCCCCGGGGGCGAATCCAAAACAAGCAATGCACTAAGATCGAGTTTATTAACCCTAAGAATTTGCCCTTTTGCGGGTGGATTTGTCCCTTTGCTCAGAGAATCACATGGGATGATAAGAGGTACAGGGGGGGCCAGGTATGTAAATTGTCAGGGAAGGTAACTTGCCCTGGGCGAGGCATGTGGATATGGTGGCCCCGCGCATGTGTGGTGAATGGGGTTCCTAATGGTCTGACTCAGGACTCTGTGACCCCCCCCCCAACGCGGACGTTCTTCTCCTTCGCAGGTCTTAGAAACGTCCCATGTTTATCCCACCAACTGTGCACAAGCCAGCTAAACACAGGGCCCATGGGGTCCTTACCTGGGGGGTGTCGATGAACATGCTTCTTCGGAACTTGCCCCTCCGAATCTCCATCTCCAGAGCCGAACATCGTGCCACCGTGACACGGCTGTGATGGTTTCTGCAGAACATCCTGAACTAGAAGAAACCAGAATCCTTGGCACGGAACCAATGGCGATACGGATGCCTGTACAGCTCCCAGCCGGGGCCCCGGGGAGCAGATCACTCAGTGGATCTCCAGAATCCGAACCATCACAGCGTTTCCTTAATCAGAATCGAGTTCTGGGCTGGACCAGCGCTGACAATGGGCAGACCCACAGTACCTGCTGACACGGGACTAACCCACAGGACTTCCAGAACCACACAATCCATGTGACCCGGATCCAGAGGAGAATCCACAATCTGGATCAGTTTCCTATATCTGTATCTCTCCTCTGGCTCCGGATCTCTCCTCTGTCTCCCGATCTCTCCTCTGTCACCGGATCACTCCTCTGTCACCGGATCACTCCTCTGGCTCCAGATCTCTCCTCTGTGACCGGATCACTCCTCTGTGACCGGATCACTCCTCTGGCTCCGGATCTCTCCTCTGTCTCCCGAGCTCTCCTCTGTCTCCCGAGCTCTCCTCTGTCTCTCTCCTCTGTCTCCGGATCTCTCCTCTGTCACCGGATCTCTCCTCTGTCACCGGATCACTCCTCTGGCTCCGGATCTCTCCTCTGGCTCCGGATCACTCCTCTGTCTCCCGATCACTCCTCTGTCTCTCTCCTCTGTCACCGGATCACTCCTCTGGCTCCGGATCTCTCCTCTGGCTCCGGATCACTCCTCTGTCTCCCGATCACTCCTCTGTCTCTCTCCTCTGTCACCGGATCACTCCTCTGTCTCCGGATCTCTCCTCTGTCTCTCTCCTCTGTCACCGGATCACTCTTCTGGCTCCAGATCTCTCCTCTGTCTCCGGATCTCTCCTCCGTCTCCGGATCTCCCCTCTGTCTCCGGATCTCTCCTCTGTCACCGGATCACTCCTCTGTCTCCGGATCTCTCCTCTGTGACCGGATCACTCCTCTGGCTCCGGATCTCTCCTCTGCCTTTGGATCGCTCTCCTGAACCTGGAACAGACTCCTCTCTCACATTCTCTTACTCCACGGCAGCTGTCCCTCCTCCAGCCATTGCTCCTCCCTCCGTTTCTCTTCACTCTCCTTCTCTCTCTCTTTGGCTTATTCATGGAAATGGGGATCGTTGGGATAGTTTTGTGTTCCTTATCAGGACCCCGCGTGCCTGAACCCTGACCTACAGGCTCGTATTTAAGATCAATCCAAGCACCAACAGTAACCATGGAGATGGAACACCGGGGACTGTCCGGAACGCATACGGAGTGACTACAGAGAGGGACACGAGACCGATGCATGGGGCAGAGAAGCAGCATGGAGGAGCAGATAAGGCGACACCATGACCAAAACACTCGGTGCGTTTAACTCCACACACACACTCAGCACTAAAAGTAAAAAAACACTCGGCGCGTTTCACTCCACAGACACTCAGCACTCAAAGTAAAAAAACACTCAGCGCATTTCACTCCACAGACACTCAGCACTAAAAGTAAAAAAACACTCGGCGCGTTTCACTCCACAGACACTCAGCACTAAAAGTAAAAAAACACTCGGTGCGTTTCACTCCACAGACACTCAGCACTAAAAGTAAAAAAACACTCGGCGCGTTTCACTCCACAGACACTCAGCACTAAAAGTAAAAAAACACTCGGCGCGTTTCACTCCACAGACACTCAGCACTAAAAGTAAAACACTCGGCGCGTTTCACTCCACAGACACTCAGCACTAAAAGTAAAAAAACACTCGGCGCGTTTCACTCCACAGACACTCAGCATTAAAAGTAAAAAAAACACTCGGCGCGTTTCACTCCACAGACACTCAGCACTAAAAGTAAAAAAACACTCGGCGCGTTTCACTCCACAGACACTCAGCACTAAAAGTAAAACACTCGGCGCGTTTCACTCCACAGACACTCAGCACTAAAAGTAAAAAAACACTCGGCGCGTTTCACTCCACAGACACTCAGCACTAAAAGTAAAAAAAACACTCGGTGCGTTTCACTCCACAGACACTCAGCACTAAAAGTAAAAAAAACAGTCGGCGCGTTTCACTCCACAGACACTCAGCACTAAGAGTAAAAAAAACAGCAGCGATGTATATACATACAGACATAACGAGACATGTTATGAGTTGTAGTGAAGAGCCGTTAGGTAGGAAACAGTACGGTAGAAGCTGCAGCACAAGCCGGGAAGGTGTGCGGTGTGTGCCAGAAGATGGATGTTTTAATGTAATAAGTACATTATTTGTTGATTATGAACATGAAACTGACGCGCTCTCCCCCATTCTTCTAACATTAAACTGCAGCTGCCCCTCTCCCCCTTTCTTCTAACATTAAACTGCAGCTGCCGCGCTGTCCCCCATTCTTCTAACATTAAACTGCAGCCGCCGCGCTCTCCCCTATTCTTCTAACATTAAACTGCAGCTGCCCTTCTCCCCCTTTCTTCTAACATTAAACTGCAGCTCCTGGGCTCTCCCCCATTCTTCTAAGATTAAACTGCAGCTGCCGAGCTCTCCCCCATTCCTCTAACATTAAACTGCAGCCGCCACGCTCTCTCCCATTCTTAAAACATTAAACTACAGCTGCCACGCTCTCATCCGTTCTTCTAACATTAAACTGCAGCTGCTGGGCCCTCCCCCATTCTTCTAACATTAAACTGCAGCTGCCACGCTCTACTCCATTCTTCTAACATTAAACTGCAGCCACCGCACACTCTCCCCCATTCTTCTAACATTAAACTGCAGTTGCTGCTATCTCCCCCATTCTTCTAACATTAAACTGCAGCTACTGCGCTCTCTCCCGTTCTTCTAACATTAAACTGCAGCCACCGTGCTCTCCCCCATTCTTCAAACATTAAACTGCAGCTGCCACGCTCTCATCCGTTCTTCTAACATTAAACTGCAGCTGCTGGGCCGCCCCCATTCTTCTAACAGTAAACTGCAGCTGCTACGCTCTACTCCATTCTTCTAACATTAAACTGCAGACACCGCACACTCTCCCCCATTCTTCTAACATTAAACTGCAGCCACCGCACACTCTCCCCCATTCTTCTAAGATTAAACTGCAGACACCGCACACTCTCCCCCATTCTTCTTACATTAAACTGCAGATGCTGCACTCTCCCCCATTCTTCTAACATTAAACTGCAGCTGCCACGCTCTACTCCATTCTTCTAACATTAAACTGCAGCCACCGCACACTCTCCCCCATTCTTCTAACATTAAACTGCAGTTGCTGCTATCTCCCCCATTCTTCTAACATTAAACTGCAGCTGCCCCTCTCCCCCTTTCTTCTAACATTAAACTGCAGCTGCCGCGCTGTCCCCCATTCTTCTAACATTAAACTGCAGCCGCCGCGCTCTCCCCTATTCTTCTAACATTAAACTGCAGCTGCCCTTCTCCCCCTTTCTTCTAACATTAAACTGCAGCTCCTGGGCTCTCCCCCATTCTTCTAAGATTAAACTGCAGCTCCTGGGTTCTCCCCCATTCATCTAACATTAAACTGCAGCTGCCGCGCTGTCCCCCATTCTTCTAACATTAAACTGCAGCTGCCGCGCTCTCTCCCGTTCTTCTAACATTAAACTGCAGCTGCCGAGCTCTCCCCCATTCCTCTAACATTAAACTGCAGCCGCCACGCTCTCTCCCATTCTTAAAACATTAAACTACAGCTGCCACGCTCTCATCCGTTCTTCTAACATTAAACTGCAGCTGCTGGGCCCTCCCCCATTCTTCTAACATTAAACTGCAGCTGCCACGCTCTACTCCATTCTTCTAACATTAAACTGCAGCCACCGCACACTCTCCCCCATTCTTCTAACATTAAACTGCAGTTGCTGCTATCTCCCCCATTCTTCTAACATTAAACTTCAGCTACTGCGCTCTCTCCCGTTCTTCTAACATTAAACTGCAGCCGCCGTGCTCTCCCCCATTCTTCAAACATTAAACTGCAGCTGCCACGCTCTCATCCGTTCTTCTAACATTAAACTGCAGCTGCTGGGCCGCCCCCATTCTTCTAACAGTAAACTGCAGCTGCTACGCTCTACTCCATTCTTCTAACATTAAACTGCAGCCACCGCACACTCTCCCCCATTCTTCTAACATTAAACTGCAGACACCGCACACTCTCCCCCATTCTTCTAACATTAAACTGCAGCCACCGCACACTCTCCCCCATTCTTCTAACATTAAACTGCAGACACCGCACACTCTCCCCCATTCTTCTTACATTAAACTGCAGATGCTGCACTCTCCCCCGTTCTTCTTACATTAAACTGCAGCTCCTGGGCTCTACCTCATTCTTCTAACATTAAACTGCAGCCGCCGCGCTCTCCCCAGTTCTTCTAACATTAAACTGCAGTCGCCGCGCTCTCCCCAGTTCTTCTAACATTAAACTGCAGCTGCTGCGCTTTCCCCCAGTTCTTCTAACATTAAACTGCAGCTGCCGCGCTCTCCCCCATTCTTCTAACATTAAACTGCAGCTGCCGCGCCCTCCCCTATTCTAACATTAAACTGCAGACACCAACTCTCCCCAGTTCTTCTAACATTAAACTGCAGCTGCTGCGCTCTCCCCCATCCTTCTAACATTAAACTGCAGCCGCCAACTCTCCCCAGTTCTTCTAACATTAAACTGCAGCTGCCGCGCTCTCCCCCATTCTTCAAACATTAAACTGCAGCTGCTGCACTCTCCCCCATTCTTCTAACATTAAACTGCAGCTGCCGCGCCCTCCCCATTCTAACATTAAACTGCAGCCGCCAACTCTCCCCAGTTCTTCTAACATCAAACTGCAGCTGCTGCGCTCTCCCCCGTTCTTCTTACATTAAACTCCAGCTCCTGGGCTCTCCCTCATTCTTCTAACATTAAACTGCAGCTTCCGCGCTCTCCCCCATTCTTCTAACATTAAACTGCAGCTCCTGGGCTCTACCTCATTCTTCTAACATTAAACTGCAGCCGCCGCGCTGACCCCCATTCTTCTAACATTAAACTGCAGCCGCCGCGCTTTCCCCCATTCTTCTAACATTAAACTGAAGCTGCCACGCTCTCCCCCATTCTTCTAACATTAAACTGCAGCTTCCGCGCTCTCCCCCATTCTTCTAACATTAAACTGCAGCTTCCGCGCTCTCCCCCATTCTTCTAACATTAAACTGCAGCCGCCGCGCTCTCCCCCATTCTTCTAGCATTAAACTGCAGCCGCCACGCTCTCCCCTATTCTTCTAACATTAAACTGCAGCTGCTGCACTCTCCCCCATTCTTCTAACATTAAACTGCAGCTGCCGCGCCCACCCCTATTCTAACATTAAACTGCAGCCGCCAACTCTCCCCAGTTCTTCTAACATTAAACTGCAGCTGCTGCGCTCTCCCCCATCCTTCTAACATTAAACTGCAGCTTCCATGCTCTCCCCCATTCTTCGAACATCAAACTGCAGCTGCTGCGCTCTCCCCCGTTCTTCTTACATTAAACTGCAGCTCCTGGGCTCTCCCCCATTCTTCTAACATTAAACTGCAGCTTCGGCGCTCTCCCCCATTCTTCTAGCATTAAACTGCAGCCGCCACGCTCTCCCCTATTCTTCTAACATTAAACTGCAGCTGCTGCACTCTCCCCCATTCTTCTAACATTAAACTGCAGCTGCCGCGCCCTCCCCTATTCTAACATTAAACTGCAGCCGCCAACTCTCCCCAGTTCTTCTAACATTAAACTGCAGCTGCTGCGCTCTCCCCCATCCTTCTAACATTAAACTGCAGCTGCTGCGCTCTCCCCCATTCTTCGAACATTAAACTGCAGCTCCTGGGCTCTACCCCATTCTTCTAACATTAAACTGCAGCCGCCGCGCTGACCCCCGTTCTTCTAACATTAAACGGCAGCCGCCGCGCTCTCCCCATTCTTCTAACATTAAACTGAAGCTGCCACGCTCTCCCCCATTCTTCTAACATTAAACTGCAGCTGCCACGCTCTCCCCCATTCTTCTAACATTCAACTGCAGCTGCCACGCTCTCATCCGTTCTTCTAACATTAAACTGCAGCTGCTGAGCTCTCCCCCATTCTTCTAACATTAAACTGCAGCTTCCGCGCTCTCCCCCATTCTTCGAACATTAAACTGCAGCTTCTGCGCTCTCCCCCGTTCTTCTTACATTAAACTGCAGCTCCTGGGCTCTCCCCCATTCTTCGAACATTAAACTGCAGCTGCTGCGCTCTCCCCCGTTCTTCTTACATTAAACTGCAGCTGCTGAGCTCTCCCCCATTCTTCTAACATTAAACTGCAGCTTCCGCGCTCTCCCCCGTTCTTCTTACATTAAACTGCAGCTCCTGGGCTCTCCCCCATTCTTCGAACATTAAACTGCAGCTGCTGCGCTCTCCCCCGTTCTTCTTACATTAAACTGCAGCTTCTGCGCTCTCCCCCATTCTTCGAACATTAAACTGCAGCTGCTGCGCTCTCCCCCGTTCTTCTTACATTAAACTGCAGCCGCCGCGCTGCCCCCCATTCTTCTAACATTAAACTGCAGCTGCTGCGCTCTCCCCCGTTCTTCTTACATTAAACTGCAGCTTCCGCGCTCTCCCCCATTCTTCGAAAATTAAACTGCAGTTGCTGCGCTCTCCCCTGTTCTTCTTACATTAAACTGCAGCCGCCGCGCTGCCCCCCATTCTTCTAACATTAAACTGCAGCCGCCGCGCTCTCCCCCATTCTTCTAACATTCAACTGCAGCTTCTGGGCTCTCCCCCATTCTTCTAACATTCAACTGCAGCTGCCACGTTCTCATCCATTCTTCTAACATTAAACTGCAGCCGCCGCGCTCTCCCCCATTCTTCTAGCATTAAACTGCAGCCGCCACGCTCTCCCCTATTCTTCTAACATTAAACTGCAGCTGCCGCGCTCTCCCCATTCGTCTAACAATAAACCGCAGCTGCCGCGCTCTCTCCCGTTCTTCTAACATTAAACTGCAGCCGCCGCGCTCTCCCCCATTCTTCAAACATTAAACTGCAGCTGCCACGCTCTCATCCGTTCTTCTAACATTAAACTGCAGCTGCCGCGCTCTCCCCCATTCTTCTAGCATTAAACTGCAGCTCCTGGGCTCTCCCCCATTCATCTAACATTAAACTGCAGCTGCCGCACTGTCCCCCATTCTTCTAACAATAAACTGCAGCTGCCGCGCTCTCTCCCGTTCTTCTAACATTAAACTACAGCCGCCGCGCTCTCCCCCATTTTTCAAACATTAAACTGCAGCTGCCACGCTCTCATCCGTTCTTCTAACATTAAACTGCAGCTGCCGTGCTCTCCCCCATTCTTCAAACATTAAACTGCAGCTGCTGCGCTCTCCCCCATTCTTCTAACATTAAACTGCAGCTGCCGCGCCCTTCTCTATTCTGACATTAAACTGCAGCCGCCAACTCTCCCCAGTTCTTCTAACATTAAACTGCAGCTGCTGCACTCTCCCCCATCCTTCTAACATTAAACTGCAGCTTCTGTGCTCTCCCCCATTCTTCTAACATTAAACTGCAGCTGCCACGCTCTCCCCCATTCTTCTAACATTCAACTGCAGCTGCCACGCTCTCATCCGTTCTTCTAACATTAAACTGCAGCTGCTGAGCTCTCCCCCATTCTTCTAACATTAAATTGCAGCTTCCGCGCTCTCCCCCATTCTTCGAACATTAAACTGCAGCTGCTGCGCTCTCCCCCGTTCTTATTACATTAAACTGCAGCTCCTGGGCTCTCCCCCATTCTTCGAACATTAAACTGCAGCTGCTGCGCTCTCCCCCGTTCTTCTTACATTAAACTGCAGCTGCTGAGCTCTCCCCCATTCTTCTAACATTAAACTGCAGCTTCCGCGCTCTCCCCATTCTTCGAACATTAAACTGCAGCTGCTGCGCTCTCCCCCGTTCTTCTTACATTAAACTGCAGCCGCCGCGCTGCCCCCCATTCTTCTAACATTAAACTGCAGCTGCTGCGCTCTCCCCCGTTCTTCTTACATTAAACTGCAGCTTCCGCGCTCTCCCCCATTCTTCGAACATTAAACTGCAGCTGCTGCGCTCTCCCCCGTTCTTCTTACATTAAACTGCAGCCGCCGCGCTGCCCCCCATTCTTCTAACATTAAACTGCAGCCGCCGCGCTCTCCCCCATTCTTCTAACATTAAACTGCAGCCGCTGCGCTCTCCCCCATTCTTCTAACATTAAACTGCAGCTGCCACGTTCTCATCCATCCTTCTAACATTAAACTGCAGCCGCCGCGCTCTCCCCCATTCTTCTAGCATTAAACTGCAGCCGCCACGCTCTCCCCTATTCTTCTAACATTAAACTGCAGCTGCCGCGCTCTCCCCCATTCGTCTAACAATAAACCGCAGCTGCCGCGCTCTCTCCCGTTCTTCTAACATTAAACTGCAGCCGCCGCGCTCTCCCCCATTCTTCAAACATTAAACTGCAGCTGCCACGCTCTCATCCGTTCTTCTAACATTAAACTGCAGCTGCCGCGCTCTCCCCCATTCTTCTAGCATTAAACTGCAGCTCCTGGGCTCTCCCCCATTCATCTAACATTAAACTGCAGCTGCCGCACTGTCCCCCATTCTTCTAACAATAAACTGCAGCTGCCGCGCTCTCTCCCGTTCTTCTAACATTAAACTACAGCCGCCGCGCTCTCCATTTTTCAAACATTAAACTGCAGCTGCCACGCTCTCATCCGTTCTTCTAACATTAAACTGCAGCTGCCGTGCTCTCCCCCATTCTTCAAACATTAAACTGCAGCTGCTGCGCTCTCCCCCATTCTTCTAACATTAAACTGCAGCTGCCGCGCCCTTCTCTATTCTGACATTAAACTGCAGCCGCCAACTCTCCCCAGTTCTTCTAACATTAAACTGCAGCTGCTGCACTCTCCCCCATCCTTCTAACATTAAACTACAGCTTCTGTGCTCTCCCCCATTCTTCGAACATCAAACTGCAGCTTCTGGGCTCTCCCTCATTCTTCTAACATTAAACTGCAGCTTCCGCGCTCTCCCCCATTCTTCGAACATTAAACTGCAGCTCCTGGGCTCTACCCCATTCTTCTAACATTAAACTGCAGCCGCCGCGCTCTCCCTATTCTTCTAACATTAAACTGCAGCTGCCACGCTCTCCCCCATTCTTCGAACATCAAACTGCAGCTTCTGCGCTCTCCCCCGTTCTTCTTACTGCAGCTCCTGGGCTCTCCCCTATTCTTCTAACATTAAACTGCAGCTTCCGCGCTCTCCCCCATTCTTCGAACATTAAACTGCAGCTCCCGGGCTCTACCCCATTCTTCTAACATTAAATTGCAGCCACCGCGCTCTCCCCCATTCTTCTAACATTAAACTGCAGCTCCTGGGCTCTCCCCTATTCTTCTAACATTAAACTGCAGCTGCCGCACTCTCCCCCATTCTTCTAACAATAAACTGCAGCTGCCGCGCTCTCCCCCGTTCTTCTAACATCAAACTGCAGCCGCCGCGCTCTCCCCCATTCTTCTTACATTAAACTGCAGATGCTGCACTCTCCCCCATTCTTCTTACATTAAACTGCAGCTCCTGGGCTCTCCCTCATTCTTCTAACATTAAGCTGCAGCCGCCGCGCTCTCCTCAGTTCTTCTAACATGAAACTGCAGCTGCTGCGCTCTCCCCCAGTTCTTCTAACATTAAGCTGCAGCTGCCGCGCTCTCCCCCATTCTTCAAACATTAAACTGCAGCTGCTGCGCTCTCCCCCATTCTTCTAACATTAAACTGCAGCTGCCGCACCCTCCCCTATTCTAACATTAAACTGCAGCCGCCAACTCTCCCCAGTTCTTCTAACATAAAACTGCAGCTTCCACGCTCTCCCCCATTCTTCTAACATTAAACGGCAGCTGCCGCGCTCTCCCCCATTCTTCTAACATTAAACTGGAGCTGCTGCGCTCTCCCCCGTTCTTCTTACATTAAACTGCAGCTCCTGGGCTCTCCCCCATTCTTCTAACATTAAACTGCAGCTTCCACGCTCTACCCCATTCTTCAAACATTAAACTGCAGCTGCCGCGCTCTCCCCAGTTCTTCTAACATTAAACTGCAGCTCCTGGGCTCTCCCCCATTCTTCTAACATTAAACTCCAGCTGCCACGCCCTCCCCTATTGTAACATAAAACTGCAGATTCCACACTCTCCCCCATTCTTCTAACATTAAACGGCAGCTGCCGCGCTCTCCCCCATTCTTCTAACATTAAACTGGAGCTGCTGCGCTCTCCCCCGTTCTTCTTACATTAAACTGCAGCTCCTGGGCTCTCCCCCATTCTTCTAACATTAAACTGCAGCTTCCGCGCTCTACCCCATTCTTCAAACATTAAACTGCAGCTGCCGTGCTCTCCCCAGTTCTTCTAACATTAAACTGCAGCTTCCGCGCTCTCCCCCATTCTTCTAACATTAAACTGCAGCTCCTGGGCTCTCCCCCATTCTTCTAACATTAAACTGCAGCTGCCGTGCTCTCCCCAGTTCTTCTAACATTAAACTGCAGCTTCCGCGCTCTCCCCCATTCTTCTAACATTAAACTGCAGCTGCTGCGCTCTCCCCCATTCTTCTAACATTAAACTGCAGCTGCCACGCTCTACCCCATTCTTCTAACATTAAACTCCAGCTGCCGCTCTCTCCCCCATTCTTCTGACATTAAACTGCAGCTGCCCCCCCCATTCTTCTTACATTAAACTGCAGCTGCTGTGCTCTCCCCTATTCTTACGGGGGCAGTCCAGGGAGGTGGTTAGAGGTGTGGCTGGGGTGGGGCATTTAGAATAATAATGGGTTTATTTACCCCTCATACCCAGCAATCATTCCTTGTTCCTAGAAAAGAGGGGCATCAGGCGAGGAGAGAGAGAATCAGTAATTTGGGGTATAGCGATGGGAGTAGCCACAGGAAACAGAGACAGTTTGCATATATGGAGGGACTGGCCAAACGAAACAAAGACACTTGGGGTTCAGAGAGGGACTGACCACACTGAGCAGGGAGATTTGGTAGGCATGCATATGTAAGTGGGTTGGGTCAGGCGCTAGTGACTTGTAACACTGAATCCCGATCACCCCCCCTTTACCAGCCCTAAAACCGCCACTTCCTGCACTCGGTGCGTCGAGTAAATGGTCCCACCGGAAGCTGATTCTGAGAACATTTAGTTCCGGGGCACTGGTGGATATCCGGTGAAAACATGTGAAGACGGAAGAGGGGCATGAGTAACAGCTGGAAACGGAAGGCTATGGAGGGTACAGGTGAGAGAGGCACGGGGGCAACAGAGGGCGTTCAGGGACTGCGGCCCACAGGGTAGTAGGACGCTGGGGAGTGGTTTGGTGGGGTACTGGAGCGTTGTGGGACCGGGCGGGTGTTTGGTGGGGTACTGGAGCGTTGTGGGACCGGGCGGGTGTTTGGTGGGGTAATGGAGCGTTATGGGTCGGGGGGGGGTTGTGTGGGAGGGTACTGGAGCATTGTGGGCGTTGGGGAGTGATTTGGTGGGGTAGGTGAGTGTTGTGGGACTGTGCGCAAAGGGGTGATTTGGTGGGGTGGGGTAGGGGAGTGTTGTGTGGGAGGGTACTGGAGCGTTGTGGGTCGCTTGGGAGTAGTGATGGGAAGTTCGGATCATTAAAGTGAATCGGATCATTTCGATTCGTTCACTGAAATGATCCGATTCATGATCCGGATCTTCGGATCACTCAGTGTGTCTGCACGGAGTTACTGTTTTCCAGTAACTCCGTGCAGGCACACTAACGATTGGCCCCGCCCCTTTCATTATGAATCCTCCCCCCTGCCTCCAGTGATGTCAATGAAGGCAGAGAGTCGTTCAAAGATTCGGGTCTTACAGGGATCCGAATCTTACAGTGATCCGGATCACTGTAAGATCCGGATCACTGTAAGATCCGGATCATTGTAAGATCCGGATCTTTGAACGACTCTCTGCCTTCATTGGCATTGTAATCATTCAGAGAATGTCACCATACTGTTATAAATAATACATTCATAATCACTGCCCCCAGGATTTACATTCCCCTTTACCTGCAACTGCACCTTAAGCTAACTTTATTAAATTAATTAAATTAACCCTCACCATTAAATTAACCCTAAACACCCCATCAACCATGACTGCCCTAAAATTAACCCTTAACACCCCATCAACCATGACTGCCCCTAAAATTAACCCTTAACACCCTATTAACCATAACTGCCCCCAAATTAACCCTAAACACCCCATTAAGCATAACTGCCCCTAAATTAACCCTAAACACCCCGTTAAGCATAACTGCCCCCAAATTAACCCTAAACACCCCATTAAGCATAACTGCCCCTAAATTAACACTAAAGACCCCATTAAGCATAACTGCCCCCAAATTAACCCTAAACACCCCATTAAGCATAACTGCCCCCAAATTAACCCTAAACACCTCATTAAGCATAAATGCCCCTAAATTAACACTAAAAACCCCATTAAGCATAACTGCCCCCAAATTAACCCTAAACACCTCATTAAGCATAACTGCCCCTAAATTAACACTAAAGACCCATTAAGCATAACTGCCCCCAAATTAACCCTAAACACCTCATTAAGCATAACTGCCCCTAAATTAACACTAAAGACCCCATTAAGCATAACTGCCCCTAAATTATCCTTAAACACCCCATTAAGCATAACTGCCCCCAAATTAACACTAAAGACCCCATCAACCATACCAATTTATTAGGTAATTTATCTGGAGTACATGCAATTAATTTAGGGGCAGTTATGGTTAATGGAGTATTTAGGGTTAATTTCAGGGGCCGTTGTGGTTAATGGGGTCTTTAGGGTTAATTTCAGGGGCCGTTATGGTTAATGGGATCTTTACGGTTAATTTCAGGGGCAGTTATGGTTGATGGGGTATAAGGGTTAATTTTATGCTGATGATTGAGGGTTAATTTAATTAATTTAATAAAGTTAACTGTAGGTGCAGTTATAGGTAAAGGGGGGCAAACTCAGGGGAATCTAAATCCTGGGGGCAGTGTGAACATTATTAATGTATTTATTTATAAAAGTATGGTATCAGTGATTTTCTCTGAATGATTCGAATCTCTGTAAGATTCGGATCCTTGTAAGATCCGGATCCCTGTAAGATTCGAATCATTCGACTCTTCGGTTCATTCGACTCTTCGGTTCATTCGACTCTTCGGTTCATTCGACTCTTCGGTTCATTCGACTCTTCGGTTCATTCGACTCTTCGGTTCATTCGACTCATCGGTTCATTCGACTCATCGGTTCATTCGACTCATCGGTTCATTCGACTCTTCGGTTCATTCGACTCTTCGGATCATTCGACTCTTTGAACGAATCTCTGACTCTATGAGTCATCGTTCCTGTGAGAATTAATGAGCTGTAACCTGACCCCAGAGTGCTCTGCAGATGACTCACAGCTCTAGGATCAGGTTACAGCTGCATGATGATTCACAGACTGAACCGCTACAAACGAATCGTTCAGTCTAGTGAACCGACTCATCCGGATCACTAAAAAGAACCGGATCAAATGAACGATTCGTTCATGATCCGGACATCACTACTTGGGAGTGATTTGGTGGGGTAAGGGAGTGTTGTGGGCGCTGGGGAGTGATTTGGTGGGGTAGGGGAGTGTTGTGGGCGCTGGGGAGTGATTTGGTGGGGTAAGGGAGTGTTGTGGGCGCTGGGGAGTGTTTTGGTGGGGTAAGGGAGTGTTGTGGGCGCTGGGGAGTGTTTTGGTGGGGTAAGGGAGTGTTGTGGGCGCTGGGGAGTGATTTGGTGGGGTAAGGGAGTGTTGGGGGCGCTGGGGAGTGATTTGGTGGGGTAAGGGAGTGTTGGGGGCGCTGGGGAGTGATTTGGTGGGGTAAGGGAGTGTTGGGGGCGCTGGGGAGTGATTTGGTGGGGTAAGGGAGTGTTGTGGGCGCTGGGGAGTGATTTGGTGGGGTAAGGGAGTGTTGGGGGCGCTGGGGAGTGATTTGGTGGGGTAAGGGAGTGTTGTGGGACTGTGCGCAGAGGGGTGATTTGGTGGGGTACTTTGTGGTACTGCACGCAGGGGGGTGATTTGGAGGGGACATGGAGAAGGGGTGATAGGATGGTCTATAGGGAGGGACTGTGTAGGGGAGAGGCTCCGGCTGGAGGGTAATGTCTGTTTATTCTCAGGTGATGAAGACTATGTCACTGTCCACGGAATCCACAAGAAGAAGCATAAAAAGCACAAAAAACACAAGAAAAAACATCACCAAGAGGTACCTGGACCGGCCCCGCCCCCCGATGGCCCCACAAAACCCCAGCACAATCTCCCCGAGGGCCCCACAAAGCCTCAACACAAGCCCCCCGACAGCCCCGCAAAACCCCAGCTGAAACTGAAGATCAAGCTGGGGGGGCAGGTTCTTGGTACAAAAAGGTAATGTTAAAAACTCTGCCCTTCCCACTGCAGGTGACAGCAGGGATCTATGGGACACAGTCTGCCCCTCCCACAGCAGGGAGCTATGGGACATAGGGTCTGCCCCTCCCACTGCAGGGCGATGAGGGTGATCATTGGGTACCGTTGCTTCCTCCCCAGTGTTCCTACATTCACTGTGATCCCGGAGCTGTCGCCCGTCCCCATGCTGGCTGTGGATGATGAGGAGGAGCCCCTGGAGGGTGTGGAGGGCGTCCCCATAGAGCAGTACCGGGCCTGGCTGGGTAAGTTAGAGGCACGTAGGTCCCGTCTCCTGTCCCTGACCTGCGCAGGTCTAAACAACTGTCCTAGGGGTTGTGTTTCCCTCCAACAGACGAGGACAGTAACCTGGACCCCCTTCCGTCCGCGGGGGCCGAGCAGGATGAGGAGTCTCGCTGGCTGGAGGCTCTGGAGAGAGGAGAGCTGGATGTGAACGGAGACCTGAAACGCGAGACTGACGAGAGTCTACTGACTGCGCGCCAGGTACCCCGTTACCCCACGTGTGTGTGTGTGTGTGTGTGTGTGTGTGTGTGTGTGTGTGTGTGGGGGGTATTTCTGCTTGTGTGTGTTACACAAGGCATAGGGGTAATGAAGTTCATGTAGATACCGGTGGGGTAGAATCTACTTTCTGGGGCAGTTATTTGCCCATTTACTCCATCCTGGCTCATCGCCCTTGCTGTCTCTCCTCAGAAAGCCCTCCTGCAGAAGCAGCAGATGCAGGCCCTTCCTGTTTTTGCCCCGGCCGTTTACCCCCTGCCCCCGCAGGAGCTCTCCGAGGAGATGCTGGTGAAGAGGGAGGAGAAGGCTCGCAAGCGGAGGCTGCAGGCGGCCAAAAAGGCCGAGGAGAGCAAGAAGCAGACCATCGAGCGGCTCACCAAGACCTCCAAGTCCCGGGGTGTGAAAACGCCCCGCGAGAGGCGGGCCCGCCAGCCCCCCTGCCCCACCGTCCGCTACCAGAACACAGTGGGGGCCATTACCATCTCCTACCCCACGGGGGTACCGGCACCTACCCCCCTGGAGCCACGCCTGGCCCTGCCAGCCCCCACGCTCTGCGCTGTTCCGGGCTGCGGGAACATTAAGAAGTATTGCTGCTCGGAGACTTTTGTGCCGCTCTGCAGCCTGGAGTGTTACCGGCGACAACGTGCTGCAGTGGAGGAGGTGGAGCGAGGAGCGGCAGCCCAGGATATCTTCCCGCAGTGAACCCAGGAAGTATATAGAGTGACCTCAAGGGGTTAACCATGGAGTGATGCACTTTCATGGGCGAGGAGTCAGGGGAGGGGGCGGATTCAGCAAGAGACCCCCATTCACAGGAGGTGGGCAGGTGATGTGGAATATACTTTTTCAGCCTTTAGGGCAGCTGACAGGTTTTTAAGCGTCTTGCTCTATTTGACCCCTCCCCCCGGTGCATTCTTGTCTCCTCCCCCTTTATGTGTGTGTGTGCGCGCGCACGCGCTCGGGTCTCATCCCCCCCCGTTACGTGTGTGCGCGCGGGCGAACTCCCATGTGAGTTGTCTCCAAGCTGGTTCTTTTGATGAAAGCAGAGAAAGGGTTAAACACGGTCGCTCAGGGCAACATGAGATATAGCTGGGGCGGTGAAATAAATGGCGCCTTTAATCACATCGCCTACACGGAAGAGCTTGATCGATTGCCGAAGCTATTCAATAAAATCTGATTGGGCGTCGCTTCCTTCGTCGTTTGTTTTTTCCCCCCCAAAAATGCTGAATCTGCGGCGGGGTAAGAACGACCGGCGGTATGCGATCGCACATTTTAAGCCGGGTTCTTTTATTATGAGTTTTCTGTTTTTTGCTCCGTTTGGAAGGATCTGAGCCGCTCTCCGCCGCACAGAGCGCTAAACACCTACACGGCCGGATATCCGGTATTATGTCTCCGCTGCCTCGAACATTCGTCACAGCCGTTGCTGGGGAGGAGCAAGATGGCCGCGGTGGTGGGTGGAGTAACATGGTGTCCGGCCGCGCAGCCGCTGTCCCGGGGAACTATGAGGAGCGGGGCTCCAGTCGGATGAAAGAGCGGGGCCCCTGGTGAGTGGCAAGCCTGGAGAAACCCGTGAAATAGGTTACGCCATACATCCCCCAACACACAGCCCGGGGCAGCAACCAGCAGTGAAGGGGTTACACCATGTACACCCCCCCCCCCCCCCCACACACACACACAGCCCGGGGCAGCAACCAGCAGTGAAGGGGTTACACCATGTACACCCCCCCAACACACAGCCCGGGGCAGCAACCAGCAGTGAAGGGGTTACACCATGTACACCCCCCCCCACACACACACAGCCCGGGGCAGCAACCAGCAGTGAAGGGGTTACACCATGTACACCCCCCCAACACACAGCCCGGGGCAGCAACCAGCAGTGAAGGGGTTACACCATGTACACCCCCCACACACACACAGCCCGGGGCAGCAACCAGCAGTGAAGGGGTTACACCATGTACACCCCCCCCAACACACAGCCCGGGGCAGCAACCAGCAGTGAAGGGGTTACACCATGTACACCCCCCACACACACACAGCCCGGGGCAGCAACCAGCAGTGAAGGGGTTACACCATGTACACCCCCCCAACACACAGCCCGGGGCAGCAACCAGCAGTGAAGGAGTTACACCATGTACCCCCCCCCCCCCCGCAACACACAGCCCGGGGCATCCAGCAGTGAAAAGGTTGCACCCCCCAAGACACAGCCCGGAGCAACCGGCAGTGAAAAGGTTACAACGTGCGCCCCCCCAAGACTCAGCCCGGGGCAACCGGCAGTGAAAGGGTTATACCATGTACCTCCAACACACAGCGCGGGGCATCCAGCAGTGAAGGGGTTACACCATGTTCCCCCCCAACACACAGCCCAGGGCAACAACCAGCAGTGAAAGGGTTACACCATGTACCCCCCAACACACAGCCCGGGGCAGCAACCAGCAGTGAAAGGATTACACCATGTACCCCCCAACACAGTCCAGGGCAACAACCAGCAGTGAAAGGGTTACACCATGTACCCCCCAACACACAGCCCGGGGCAGCAACCAGCAGTGAAGGGGTTACACCATGTACCCCCCCCCCCACACAGCCCGAGGCAACAACCAGCAGTGAAGGGGTTACACCATGTACCCCCCCCCCCCCGCGCCAACACACAGCCCGGGGCATCCAGCAGTGAAAAGGTTGCACCTCCCAAGACACAGCCCGGGGCAGCAACCAGCAGTGAGGGGGTTACACCATGTACCCCCCCCCCCAACACAGCCCGGGGCAGCAACCAGCAGTGAAAGGGTTACATCATGTACCCCCCAACACACAGCCCGGGGCAACAACCAGCAGTGAAGGGGTTACAACATGTACCCCCCCAACACACAGCCCGGGACAACCAGCAGTGAAGGGGTTACTTGCATGTTGTTGCGCATTAACCCTCTGGCTGCTTGGTGCCCAGATCCTGCTTATTGCCCCATGGGCTTGAATTTCCCTCCTTGCTCTGTATACTCCAGTCCTGACCCAGCGGGGGGCAGTTTAGTCCCAGCGGGGGGCAGTTTAGTCCCAGCGGGGGGGCAGTTTAGTCCCAGCCGGGGGCAGTTTTGTCTCCTCCCCAGAGTGTTAGTTTTGTGTTTACTGTACACAGCGGGCCCTGATAACATTGCGCAGCAACACCAGGTGTAGTAGACACAGAGCACAGCACCGAGTGCATGGCGGGCCAGGGCAGCAAGTCCTGTGGGACCCCTTGTCTGTATGACGCCCCCCTCCGAAGCGCTGAGCATGCGCTCCCTCCTCACCCGTCCATTAATGCCCAGGTAAGCAGGGGCTTAAAAGTCATTCAGGGGTTAAAGCAGTGGAACTGCGGCTGTGTGCTGATCTGGGTGGAGTGAAGTGGGGGGGAGTTACCCCCTTTGGGGCAGTTTTTGGATCAGTGGATGCAGGTCGGGAGCCCCCGCCGCCGGGTATCTGTGATGCACGCAAACTGTCACAATATTCTGCTGTAAAAGCTTTAGGGGCAGAAGGCTGGACGTGGGGGGGTAGTGGGGTGTGAGTGGGCGGTGGGGCATTGGGGGTATGAGTGGGCGGTGAGGTATGAGTGGGTGGTGAGGCAGTGGGGTGTGAGTGGGCATGTTGGTAGAGGTGGCTGTGGGGTGTGAGTGGGCGGTGAGGCAGTGGGGTGTGAGTGGGCGGTGGGGTTTGAGTGGGCGTGTTGGTAGAGGTGGCTGTGGGGTGGGCAGTGGGGCATTGGGGTGTGAGTGGGCGGAGGGGTATGAGTGGGCGTTTTGGTAGAGGTGGCAGTGGGATATGAGTGGGCTTGTTGGTAGGCGTGACAATGTGGGGTGAGTGGGTGTGACAGAGGGCGTGGCCGTGAGTATGAGGCGGGTCTCTGAGCGTCTCTGGTATCTCCTGCAGGTTGGAGGTCTCTGTCCGGGGGTCGGCCGGCCGTATCTGTGTGAGAGCGGCCACTGCTGCGGGGAGAGCGGCTGCTGCACCCACTACTACGAGCTGTGGTGTAAGTCACCCCTGTCTGTGTTTCCTCCCCGGGGTTGTGACCCCAGTCTGTGTTTTTCCTCCCCGGGGTTGTGACCCCCGCCTGCTTTTTTCCTCCCCGGGGTTGTGACCCCCGCCTGCGTTTTTCCTCCCCGGGGTTGTGACCCCCGCCTGTGATTTTCCTCCCCGGGGTTGTGACCCCCGCCTGTGTTTTTCCTCCCCGGGGTTGTGACCCCCGCCTGTGTTTTTCCTCCCCGGGGTTGTGACCCCCGCCTGTGATTTTCCTCCCCGGGGTTGTGACCCCCGCCTGTGTTTTTCCTCCCCGGGGTTGTGACCCCCGCCTGTGTTTTTCCTCCCCGGGGTTGTGACCCCCGCCTGTGTTTTTCCTCCCCGGGGTTGTGACCCCCGTCTGTGATTTTCCTACCCGGGGTTGTGACCCCCGCCTGTGTTTTTCCTCCCCAGGGTTCTGGCTCCTTTGGTCGGCTCTGATCCTGCTGAGCTGCTGCTGTGTTCTCCGCCATCGTAGAGCCAAGTATCGCCTGCAGCAGCAGAGGCAGCACCAGATCCACCTGATCGCCCTCCAGCGCGCCTCCCCCTCCCCCCCGTCCGTGCTGGATCTCAGTGAGTGTCGCCTGCCCTACTGCCCCTGCTTGTTACCCCCGCGCATTGTAGTGCCCCCTCACCCCCCTGTACTGCCCCCGGTCCCCTGTGTCTCAGCCGTCACATGCAGCCCCCCCCACTCAGCTTCCTGGTCGTGCCTTTATAGCACCTGTTACCCCCACCTTGTATAACCCCCACCCCCTGTATTACCCCCATTCAGTGTTAGCCCCACCCCATATTACCCCCATTCAGTGTTACCCCCACCCTGCGTTACCCCCCATCCACGTTGACTGAATGCCTTTTCTCTCCTCACAGGGGCATTAGCGTCCTGCAAACTGCCAGCCTATGAGGAGGTGGCATGCCGTCCCACCACCCCTCCACCCCCTTACAGCGCCGCCCCCCCGACCTCTCCACCCCCTCCATCGCATGCCGCTGGCCTCAGCGTGGACCCCCCCGCCAGCTGCTCCTATTCTGTGCAGGTCACGGACGAGACGGACACCAGCCACGGAACTACCCCCAGCGAGGGGGGCAGCTGGCCCCGGAGCCCCGAGGAGGGGGGGGAGTGTAGGCCTCTCTCCAGGAAGTCTGCCTTCTTGCCGTATGTGGACTTCTTTGGAGGCAGCGGCCACCCCTGCTGGGAGGAGGATCAGTGCTCCAGATGCAGCCAGCTGACTGGAGGCTCTGGCACAGACGTTTGCCGCTGCCACATCCGGGAGGGCGAGGAGACCCAAGATGCCCCTGGGGTGGAGCGGGGCCGGGGAGCCACCGGGTGACAAAGGGCCCGCCGAGGCCAGCGGTGTTGGAAAGCTGTCCGTGGAGTGGCTGGTGGCTGAACCCGCGCCGGTCGCTTTGGCCCTCGTCCTCCTGGTCGCATCCTGAAAGAGCGACAGTATGGAGAGTTCTGAAGAGGAACTGCCCCGGGGTAAATAATATTTATTCTGCCCCAGCATCCAGCTGGGGCAGATCCCCCTAGTCTCCCGTCATGTCTTGGTGCAACTTCTACCACGTGATGGAGCAGCAACTAAACACCTGGAAAGCGGGGCAGTTCCCCTGAAGGGTTAAGTTGCCCCAAAAGACCTCGGGCTGTCCCTGGGGCAGATTGTGCAGAGCTGATTAATATGGGGGGGGGGGGGGGGGGGTCTGTTTCTGCCCAATAAAGCATTTAAAGACATTAAGTGTTCTTGTGTTTTTTGACCCATGGGGGATGCTGGGGGTTACTTTACCGCATATACAATGCGGGGGAGGGGGTTATATTACCGTATATACAGCGTCGGAGGTTATATTACCGTATATACAGCGCAGGAGGTTATATTACCGTATATACAGCGCAGGAGGTTATATTACCGTATATACAGCGCAGGAGGT
Organism: Spea hammondii; assembly: GCA_029215755.1. Lineage (NCBI taxonomy): Eukaryota > Metazoa > Chordata > Amphibia > Anura > Pelobatidae > Spea > Spea hammondii. Next base: position 366,240 of record JARDYJ010000001.1, read on the forward strand.
TATATTACAGTATATAGAGCGCCGGAGGTTATATTACCGTATATAGAGCGCCAGATGTTATATTACCGTATATAGAGCGCCGAAGGTTATGTTACCATATATACAGCGCCGGACGTTATATGACAGTATATACAGTGCAGGAGGTTATATCACAGTATATACAGTGCAGGATGGTATATCACCGTATATACAGCACTGGAGGTTATATTACCGTATATACAGCGCCGGCGGTTATATCACAGTATATACAGTGCAGGAGGTTATGTTACCGTATATACAGCGCCGGAGGTTATATCACAGTATATAGCGTGCCGGAGGTTATGTTACCCTATATAGACACCGCCGGAGGTTATATTACCGTATATATACAGCGCCGGAGGCTATATTACCGTATATATACACTGCCGGAGGTTATATTACCGTATATACAGCACCAGAGGTTATATTACCGTATATATACACTGCCGGAGGTTATATTACCGTATATACAGCACCAGAGGTTATATTACCGTATATATACACTGCCGGAGGTTATATTACCGTATATAGAGCGCCAGAGGTTATATTACCGTATATAGAGCGCCAGAGGTTATGTTACCGTATATACAGCGCAGGAGGTTATATTACCGTATATATATATATATATATATATATATATATATATATATATATATATATATAGATAGATACAGCACTGGTGGGGTTGGCAGAGGAGGAGTTAATCTCAGCAGTACCAATCAGCATGGAGTTCAGAATAAGGAAGCAGTTTTGTCACAAAGTATTTTATTGGCCGGGGGGGGGTGATCACACCCTGCACAGCAGGGAAAGCGTTAATAAGTCACATGTACAGTGGAGACCCATAACAACCGCATTGTGGACTTTAAAATGTTCTGACAAGGGTTAATGTATTGTGGACCCACCCCCTGCTCCAGGGGAGGGTTGGCAGCCTAAGGCCTGGGGGGCAAGTCAAGTGAAGTGGCTCCGCCCCCTCACACTCACCTTTCACCCCTCACGCTGCTCCCATCACTATGCGGCCATCAGACTGCTGGAAAACTGATCTAAACGGCCGCTGGGTGCTGATGCCACCGGCCGGAGCTACTTTAATCATTTTTTTTTAAATTTATTTAATATGCCGGATCGCTTGCCATATTAAAAATAAATAAATAAAGTATTAAAGTAGCGCCGGCCGGCAGCATCAGCACCCAGCGGCCGTTTAGATTCGATTTCCAACAATCTGATGGCCGCATAGTGATGGGAGCAGCGTGAGGGGTGAAAGGTGAGTGCGAGGGGGCGGAGCTTTCACCCCTCACGCTGCTCCCATCACTTGGCGGCCATCGCATACGGCCGCTGGGTGCTGATGCCGCCGGCCGGCGCTGCTTTAATACTATTTTTTTTTTTTATTTAATAGCCGATCCGGCTTCCCATATTGTAGGCGCATCAGCACCCAGCGGCGGTTTAGATTAGATTTCGGGCGGCCTGGGGGCAATTGCCCCCCTGCCCAGCTCCCTGAGCTCCACGCTCTCTCCCCATCTCAGACTCCCTGAGCCCCGCCTTTTAAGCCTTTCCATGCTTCGGGGGACACTGCCCTTTAAAACACATCTCCCCTCAAACCGCCAATCATTCGTCGCATCGTGCCCCCCATGCCCCGCCCCCTCAGTACTGCTCCGCCATGACCAGGACGATGAGGGAGGACCAGCCCGTGAAGGGGTAGCAGCCCTGGCCCCGGCCCGTCTCGTCGTGGTACTGCTCCCACAGGAAGCCCGTGTCTCGGTACTGCCGGTACAGGTTGGCCAGCAGGTTCTCCCGCAGCTCCCGGTACAGATCCCGGGCCCTCTGCCGGTAGGGGCCCTCCAGGCGGGAGTACGCGTGCAGGGCCCGAACGGCCAGGTAGTTCATGTTCATCCAGATGGGGCCACGCCAGTAGGGGGCGTCATGCTCGGTGTTGCGCTGCATGTATAGGGGGCTGCTCTTGGCCAGCGAGCGGAGGCCGTAGGGGGTCCACAGCTGGTCGGCGTCTCCTAATTGGTCGAGCAGGCGGCCGAGATGCGGCCAATCAGGAGCCAGAACCTGGAGGAGGAAGGGGAACAGAGACACGTATCCCAGAGAGCCCACGAACTGCAGCCTTGGGCGCTTCTTCACCACCCGGACCAGCCTCGGCGGCGGGAGGGCGCGGGGGTCCTGGCCAGGAAGCGGCCGCGGTCTCTCCCACTCCAGCGCCACGTTCTGCGTGTGGTTTCCGTAGTCCGCGTACGCCCCCAGCCTCTGTGACCAGTGCAGGCGGTCGAGCAGCGCGTTGTCCGTGAGCGCCCGCTCTGTCTCGCGGTACAGACCGCCGTCTTCCCCCAGCAGCTCGGAGATATCCGCCATGACCCGAGACGCCAGAGCCATCCAGCAGCGCAGGTCCACGTGCCTCTCGTCCTCCGACGGGTGGGAGGCACGCGGATAGTCGTCCAGGCCGGAGGTCAGGGTTTTTGGGTTGAGGAAGCGGAGAGGATCCGTGTCTCTGCCCCGCCAGCGGTACGTGTGGGGGAGGGGCCCGGCCTGCGTCGTGTTGAACCAATCGTACCAGGTTTTGAGGCGGGGAAATGCTCTGCGCAGGAAGGCGGCCCCCTCCCCCAAGGAGTCCGGCGTGGCCAGCAGCTGGCTCAGGGCCAGGAACAGGGTCGGGGGGTTGGCGTTCTCATCGTGCTGGACCACAAACTCATCGGGCACTTTGCTGCGAGCTTCAGGCCCCAGGATCTGCTCCCGTGGGATCCAACCATCGGCATTCATCAGGTCCAACCAGTGGCCCAGGGACTGCCAGGCGAGGGCCGGGTCCCAGCGGGCGATGAGCATCAGGTGGAAGCCCTCGTCCCACAGGAAGCCACGAGGGAAGAAGGAGCGAGAGGGCACGGCGGTGTAGAGGGGCGCCGGGGGGTAGAGGACAGGCTCCGGATTGTAGGGGGACTGGACCACCGAGCGGCCGTAGAAGTAGCCCATCCCCCCCACCATGTTGGACAGGGCAGCTTTGGCGAAGGCAACCTGCTCCGGGGCAAATCCTTTCTCCTCCAGCTGAAAGGTGCGTTGGAAGCGCCTCTCCATGGCGGCGCGGTGTCTCTCCAGCTCGCGGCTCAGAGCCTCTCCGGCCAGGGGCCCCGGACGCTGGACAACACTGTCCGACTCAAACAGGACCTCGGCGCGGAAGGGCAGCTGAAAGGTCACTTGGTGAACCACAAAGTAGGAGTGAGTGGGGGCCGGCTGGGGGCCAGGCGGGGGCCGGTACGTGTCCAGGCCAAAGTAGCGTTTCTTCTTGGCGCCGGAGGGACCCCCAGCCGCCGCGGGGTGAGTGAAGCCGTCTCGCAGGCTGCGGCGCACCAGGTCGGTCAGCGTGTGGAGGCCGCCGCAAGCAGTGGACAGGTGGTTATAGCTGAGGAGAGAAGCCACACATTAGCGTCAAGGAGGGGGGTAGGGGCGGCAAGCGTGTGGTGCTGGCATACCTGGCGTGGCCCCCGGGGGCCGGCTCGGGGAAGCGCACCGTGAATCCTCCCAGCTCCTCGGAGGTTCCCGTCACGCGGCTCAGACGCCCGTTCGCCTCCACGTGGGGAGTCAGCTCTCCCTGGCCGTCCGTGGCAACGTAAAACAGGAGGGAGACCAGCTGTCCGGCGGGGGCCAAAGCCTGCGGGGCGAGAGAAAGGGGCAGCCCCACGTGAGACACGGCGTGGACGGGCGGCCACGGGGGACGAGACAGCAGGGGCCCCACTAACCTGAGGAGCCACGGTCACCCTCCAGCTCCAGTCTCCTCCGTGGTCTCCCCCCGGCCTCTTGACGAACTCCGTGGTCAGCGTGAAGCCGCGATCCCTGACCTCCTGGATCCCGAAATTCACCCCGTCATGCAGGAGCCACCCGTAGCGGGGCAGCCCGTCGCTCTGCTCACACGTGTGCCGCAGGGCCGCGGGCCCCGACTGCGCCATCCACATCACGCCTGCAAGAGAGATGCGCGTCACGCCGGGCGGGAGGGGCAGCTGGACACAAAGGGTTAAGCGAGGATTCCCGCACCCCCCCCCGTACCTGTGACCACCGAGCGAGGACTCCGAGTCTTCATCCCGAAGTAAACCTGCGGCCGGTACGAGCCCCAAAACGTGACCGGGGGGTGGCTGTCCGGGGCGATGACGGGCGGCGCGGGGTGAGGGGTAACGACCCGGAGAGCCCGCCTCCACCTCACGTACCCCCCGTACCCGTACGCACCAACAGCCACAGTGCAGCACAGCGCGGCCACCACTACCACGCCGCTCCATCCTCGCGGAGGGGGCGCAGCCTTCCGGGGGGGAGGACAAGGACGGGGGTCGCCCCCAACGTGGCGTCTGCGCTCCCGGGTCATGCTACACGCTAAGGACACGGAAAGAGCTGCATGAGAGATACATTATACAGGGGGCCGGTCACTGATTTATCTATACAGTATACAGGGGGCCGGTCACTGATTTATCTATACATAATACAGGGGGGCGGTCACGGATTTATCTATACATTATACAGGGGGGCAGTCACTGATTTATCTATACATTATACAGGGGCCGGTCACTGATTTATCTATACATTATACAGGGGCCGGTCACTGATTTATCTATACATTATACTGGGGCCGGCTCGCTGATTTATCTATACATTATACAGGGGGCCGGTCACTGATTTATCTATACATTATACAGGGGGCCGGTCACTGATTTATCTATACATTATACAGGGGGCGGTCACTGATTTATCTATACATTATACAGGGGGCGGTCACTGATTTATCTATACATTATACAGGGGGCCGGCTCGCTGATTTATCTATACATTATACAGGGGGACAGTTCGCTGATTTATCTATACATTATACAGGGACCGGTCACTGATTTATCTATACGTTATACAGGGGCCGGTCACTGATTTATCTATACATTATACAGGGGCCGGCTCACTGATTTATCTATACATTATACAGGGGCCGGCTCACTGATTTATCTATACATTATATAGGGGGCCGGTCACTGATTTATCTATACATTATACAGGGGCCGGTCACTGATATAGTTATACATTATACAGGGGCCGGTCACTGATTTATCTATACATTATACAGGGGGCCGGCTCACTGATTTATCTATACATTATACAGGGGCTGGTCACTGATATATCTATACATTATACAGGGGCCGGTCACTGATTTATCTATACATTATACAGGGGCCGGTCACTGATTTAACTATACATTACACAGGGGCCGGTCACTGATTTAACTATACATTATACAGGGGCCGGTTTTACATGAGGCAATCGATCACCCACATGCCCCCTACTATCACATGACCAGAATATTTACCACCAATGCCGAGGAAACCTTCTGAAATGCCCGGTTCTCATACCTGCTACCGGTTTCGTTTAGGAAATACCTGCCAGCCAATTACTAGCCGTCCCGAAGCTGTGCGTACCAAGCCTCGCTCTAATTCGCATTCTGTGATTGGCTGAAGATGAAGGCGTGGTTATCAGAGACACGTATAACATAAGCCGAGATCTAAACACCCAGAACGCGCGAGTCCAAAGTTCTTTGCCTCGGTTGCTATCGCCGGTGACCCTAACCGTCTGTATAACCCCACCCGTCTCCGGTCACCGTCTCTGTAACCCCACCCGTCTCCGGTCACCGTCTCTGTAACCCCACCCGTCTCCGGTAAAGGGTTAACCATTTTTATACCGCCACCTATTACCTGCAATGGGGCAGCCATCTTTATACTCGGTTATTACTGGTAGGGGGCAGCCGTCTTTATACTCGGTTATTACTGGTAGGGGGCAGCCATCTTTATACTCATTTATTACTGGTAGGGGTCAGCCATCTTTATACTCATTTATTACTGGTAGGGGCAGCCATCTTTATACTCATTTTTTACTGGTAGGGGGCAGCCATCTTTATACTCACTTATTAGTGGTAGGGGGGCAGCCATCTTTATACTCATTTATTACTGGTAGGGGGTAGCCATCTTTATACTCATTTATTACTGGTCGGGGCAGCCATCTTTATACTCATTGATTACTGGTAGGGGGCAGCCATCTTTATACCCTCATTTATTACGGGTAGGGGGCAGCCATCTTTATACTCATTTATTACTGGTAGGGGCCAGCCATCTTTATACTCATTTATTACTGGTAGGGGCAGCCATCTTTATACTCATTTTTTACTGGTAGGGGGCAGCCATCTTTATACTCACTTATTAGTGGTAGGGGGGCAGCCATCTTTACTCATTTTTTACTGGTAGGGGGGCAGCCATCTTTATACCCTCATTTATTACTGGTAGGGGCAGCCATCTTTATACTCATTTATTACGGGTAGGGGGCAGCCATCATTATACTCATTTATTACTGGTAGGGGGCAGCCATCTTTATACTCATTTTTTACTGGTAGGGGGCAGCCATCTTTATACTCACTTATTAGTGGTAGGGGGGCAGCCATCTTTATACTCATTTTTTACTGGTAGGGGGGCAGCCATCTTTATACCCTCATTTATTACTGGTAGGGGCAGCCATCATTATACTCATTTATTACTGGTCGGGGCAGCCATCTTTATACTCATTGATTACTGGTAGGGGGCAGTCATCTTTATACTCATTTATTACTGGTGGGGGGGGCAGCCATCTTTATACTCATTTGTTAGTGGTAGGGGGCAGCCATCTTTATACTCTCATTTATTACTGGTAGGGGTCAGCCATCTTTATACTCATTTATTACTGGTAGGGGTCAGCCATCTTTATACTCATTTATTACTGGTAGGGGCAGCCATCTTTATACTCATTTTTTACTGGTAGGGGGCAGCCATCTTTATACTCACTTATTAGTGGTAGGGGGGCAGCCATCTTTACTCATTTTTTACTGGTAGGGGGGCAGCCATCTTTATACCCTCATTTATTACTGGTAGGGGCAGCCATCTTTATACTCATTTATTACGGGTAGGGGGCAGCCATCATTATACTCATTTATTACTGGTAGGGGGCAGCCATCTTTATACTCATTTTTTACTGGTAGGGGGCAGCCATCTTTATACTCACTTATTAGTGGTAGGGGGGCAGCCATCTTTATACTCATTTTTTACTGGTAGGGGGGCAGCCATCTTTATACCCTCATTTATTACTGGTAGGGGCAGCCATCATTATACTCATTTATTACTGGTCGGGGCAGCCATCTTTATACTCATTGATTACTGGTAGGGGGCAGTCATCTTTATACTCATTTATTACTGGTGGGGGGGGCAGCCATCTTTATACTCATTTGTTAGTGGTAGGGGGCAGCCATCTTTATACTCTCATTTATTACTGGTAGGGGGCAGCCATCTTTATACTCATTTATTACTGGTAGGGGTCAGCCATCTTTATACTCATTTATTACTGGTAGGGGCAGCCATCTTTATACTCATTTTTTACTGGTAGGGGGCAGCCATCTTTATACTCACTTATTAGTGGTAGGGGGTAGCCATCTTTATACTCATTTATTACTGGTCGGGGCAGCCATCTTTATACTCATTGATTACTGGTAGGGGGCAGCCATCTTTATACCCTCATTTATTACGGGTAGGGGGCAGCCATCTTTATACTCATTTATTACTGGTAGGGGCCAGCCATCTTTATACTCATTTATTACTGGTAGGGGCAGCCATCTTTATACTCACTTATTAGTGGTAGGGGGGCAGCCATCTTTACTCATTTTTTACTGGTAGGGGGGCAGCCATCTTTATACCCTCATTTATTACTGGTAGGGGCAGCCATCTTTATACTCATTTATTACGGGTAGGGGGGTAGCCATCATTATACTCATTTATTACTGGTCGGGGCAGCCATCTTTATACTCATTGATTACTGGTAGGGGGCAGTCATCTTTATACTCATTTATTACTGGTGGGGGGGGCAGCCATCTTTATACTCATTTGTTAGTGGTAGGGGGCAGCCATCTTTATACTCTCATTTATTACTGGTAGGGGGCAGCCATCTTTATACTCATTTATTACTGGTAGGGGGGGCAGCCATCTTTATACTCATTTTTTACTGGTAGGGGGGGCAGCCATCTTTCTACTCTCATTTATTACTGGTAGGGGGCAGCCATCTTTATACTCATTTATTACTGGTAGGGGGGGCAGCCATCTTTATACTCATTTATTACTGGTAGGGGGCAGCCATCTTTATACTCATTTATTACTGGTAGAGGCAGCCATCTTTATACTCTCATGTATTACCGGTAGGGGGCAGCCATCTTTATACTCATTTATTACTGGTAGGGGGCAGCCATCTTTATACTCATTTATTACTGGTAGGGGGGCAGCCATCTCTATACCCTCATTTATTACTGGTAGGGGGGCAGCCATCTTTATACTCATTTATTACTGGTAGGGGGCAGCCATCTTTATACCCTCATTTATTACTGGTAGGGGGGCAGGCATCTTTATACCCTCATTTATTACTGGTAGGGGTCAGCCATCTTTATACTCATTTATTATTGTAGGGGGCAGTCATTTTTATACTCACTTATTACTGGTAGGGGGCAGCCATCTTTATACTCATTTATTACTGGTAGGGGGGCAGCCATCTTTATACCCTCGTTTATTACTGGTAGGGGGGCAGCCATCTTTATACCCTCATTTATTACTGGTAGGGGCAGCCATCTTTATACTCATTTATTACGGGTAGGGGGGTAGCCATTATTATACTCATTTATTACTGGTCGGGGCAGCCATCTTTATACTCATTGATTACTGGTAGGGGGCAGCCATCTTTATACTCATTTATTGCTGGTGGGGGGGCAGCCATCTTTATACTCATTTGTTAGTGGTAGGGGGCAGCCATCTTTATACTCATTTATTACTGATAGGGGGGGCAGCCATCTTTATACTCATTTATTACTGGTAGGGGGGCAGCCATCTTTATACTCATTTATTACTGGTAGGGGGGGCAGCCATCTTTCTACTCTCATTTATTACTGGTAGGGGCAGCCATCTTTCTCTCATTTATTGCTGGTAGGGGGCAGCCATCTTTATACTCATTTATTACTGGTAGGGGGGGCAGCCATCGTTATACTCATTTATTACTGGTAGAGGCAGCCATCTTTATACTCTCATGTATTACCGGTAGGGGGCAGCCATCTTTATACTTATTTATTACTGGTAGGGGGCAGCCATCTTTATACTTATTTATTACTGGTAGGGGGCAGCCATCTTTATACCCTCATTTATTACTGGTAGGGCGGCAGCCATCTTTCTACTCTCATTTATTACTGGTAGGGGGCAGCCATCTTTATACTCATTTATTACTGGTAGAGGCAGCCATCTCTATACCCTCATTTATTACTGGTAGGGGGGCAGCATCTTTATACTCATTTATTACTGGTAGGGGGCAGCCATCTTTATACCCTCATTTATTACTGGTAGGGGGCAGGCATCTTTATACCCTCATTTATTACTGTAGGGGGCAGCCATCTTTATACTCATTTATTACAGGTAGGGGTCAGCCATCTTTATACTCATTTATTATTGTAGGGGGCAGTCATCTTTATACTCACTTATTACTGGTAGGGGGCAGCCATCTTTATACTCATTTATTACTGGTAGGGGGCAGCCATCTTTATACTCATTTATTACTGGTAGGGGGGCAGCCATCTCTATACCCTCATTTATTACTGGTAGGGGGGCAGCCATCTTTATACTCATTTATTACTGGTAGGGGGCAGCCATCTTTATACCCTCATTTATTACTGGTAGGGGGGCAGGCATCTTTATACCCTCATTTATTACTGTAGGGGGCAGCCATCTTTATACTCATTTATTACTGGTAGGGGTCAGCCATCTTTATACTCATTTATTATTGTAGGGGGCAGTCATTTTTATACTCACTTATTACTGGTAGGGGGCAGCCATCTTTATACTCATTTATTACTGGTAGGGGGGCAGCCATCTTTATACCCTCATTTATTACTGGTAGGGGGGCAGCCATCTTTATACCCTCATTTATTACTGGTAGGGGCAGCCATCTTTATACTCATTTATTACGGGTAGGGGGGTAGCCATTATTATACTCATTTATTACTGGTCGGGGCAGCCATCTTTATACTCATTGATTGCTGGTAGGGGGCAGCCATCTTTATACTCATTTATTACTGATAGGGGGGGCAGCCATCTTTATACTCATTGATTACTGGTAGGGGGCAGCCATCTTTATACTCATTTATTACTGGTGGGGGGGGCAGCCATCTTTATACTCATTTGTTAGTGGTAGGGGGCAGCCATCTTTATACTCATTTATTACTGATAGGGGGGGCAGCCATCTTTATACTCATTTATTACTGGTAGGGGGGGCAGCCATCTTTCTACTCATTTATTACTGGTAGGGGGGGCAGCCATCTTTCTACTCTCATTTATTACTGGTAGGGGGCAGCCATCTTTCTCTCATTTATTACTGGTGGGGGCAGCCATCTTTATACTCATTTATTACTGGTGGGGGCAGCCATCTTTATACTCACTTATTAGTGGTAGGGTGGCAGCCATCTTTATACTCATTTTTTACTGGTAGGGGGGCAGCCATCTTTATACCCTCATTTATTACTGGTAGGTGCAGCCATCTTTATACTCATTTATTACGGGTAGGGGGGTAGCCATCATTATACTCATTTATTACTGGTAGGGGGCAGCCATCTTTATACTCATTGATTACTGGTAGGGGGCAGCCATCTTTATACCCTCATTTATTACCGGTAGGGGGCAGCCATCTTTCTACTCATTTATTACTGGTGGGGGGGGGCAGCCATCTTTATACTCATTTGTTAGTGGTAGGGGGCAGCCATCTTTATACTCATTTATTACTGATAGGGGGGGGGCAGCCATCTTTATACTCATTTATTACTGGTAGGGGGCAGCCATCTTTCTACTCATTTATTACTGGTAGGGGGGGCAGCCATCTTTCTACTCTCATTTATTACTGGTAGGGGCAGCCATCTTTCTCTCATTTATTGCTGGTAGGGGGCAGCCATCTTTATACTCATTTATTACTGGTAGGGGGGGCAGCCATCTTTATACTCATTTATTACTGGTAGGGCGGCAGCCATCTTTCTACTCTCATTTATTACTGGTAGGGGGCAGCCATCTTTATACTCTCATGTATTACTGGTAGGGGGCAGCCATCTTTATACTCATTTATTACTGGTAGGGGGCAGCCATCTTTATACTTATTTATTACTGGTAGGGGGGCAGCCATCTTTATACCCTCATTTATTACTGGTAGAGGGGCAGGCATCTTTATACTCATTTATTACTGGTAGGGGGCAGCCATCTTTATACCCTCATTTATTACTGGTAGAGGGGCAGGCATCTTTATACCCTCATTTATTACTGTAGGGGGCAGCCATCTTTATACTCATTTATTATTGTAGGGGGCAGTCATCTTTCTACTCATTTATTACTGGTAGGGGGGCAGCCATCTTTATACTCATTTATTACTGTAGGGGGCAGCCATCGTTATACTCATTTATTACTGGTAGAGGCAGCCATCTTTATACTCATTTATTACTGGTAGGGGGCAGCCATCTTTATACTCATTTATTACTGGTAGGGGGGCAGCCATCTTTATACCCTCATTTATTACTGGTAGGGGGCAGCCATCTTTATACTCATTTATTACTGGTAGGGGGCAGCCATCTTTATACTCATTTATTACTGGTAGGGGGGCAGCCATCTTTATACCCTCATTTATTACTGGTAGGGGGCAGCCATCTTTATACCCTCATTTATTACTGGTAGGGGGGCAGGCATCTTTATACCCTCATTTATTACTGTGGGGGGCAGCCATCTTTATACTCATTTATTACTGGTAGGGGTCAGCCATCTTTATACTCATTTATTTTTGTAGGGGGCAGCCATCTTTATACTCATTTATTACTGGTAGGGGGCAGCCATCTTTATACTCATTACTGGTAGGGGCAGCCATCTTTATACTCATTTATTACTGGTAGGGGCAGCCATCTTTATACTCATTTATTACTGGTAGGGGCAGCCATCTTTATACTCATTTATTACTGGTGGGGCAGCCATCTTTATACTCATTTATTACCGGTAGGGGCAGCCATCTTTATACTCATTTATTACTGGTAGGGGGCAGCCATCTTTATACTCATTTATTACTGGTAGGGGGCAGCCATCTTTATACTCTCATTTATTACTGGTAGGGGGCAGCCATCTTTATACTCTCATGTATTACTGGTAGGGGGCAGCCATCTTTATACTCATTTATTACTGGTAGGGGGCAGCCATCTTTATACTTATTTATTACTGGTAGGGGGGCAGCCATCTTTATACCCTCATTTATTACTGGTAGAGGGGCAGGCATCTTTATACTCATTTATTACTGGTAGGGGGCAGCCATCTTTATACCCTCATTTATTACTGGTAGAGGGGCAGGCATCTTTATACCCTCATTTATTACTGTAGGGGGCAGCCATCTTTATACTCATTTATTATTGTAGGGGGCAGTCATCTTTCTACTCATTTATTACTGGTAGGGGGGCAGCCATCTTTATACTCATTTATTACTGTAGGGGGCAGCCATCGTTATACTCATTTATTACTGGTAGAGGCAGCCATCTTTATACTCATTTATTACTGGTAGGGGGCAGCCATCTTTATACTCATTTATTACTGGTAGGGGGGCAGCCATCTTTATACCCTCATTTATTACTGGTAGGGGGCAGCCATCTTTATACTCATTTATTACTGGTAGGGGGCAGCCATCTTTATACTCATTTATTACTGGTAGGGGGGCAGCCATCTTTATACCCTCATTTATTACTGGTAGGGGGCAGCCATCTTTATACCCTCATTTATTACTGGTAGGGGGGCAGGCATCTTTATACCCTCATTTATTACTGTGGGGGGCAGCCATCTTTATACTCATTTATTACTGGTAGGGGTCAGCCATCTTTATACTCATTTATTTTTGTAGGGGGCAGCCATCTTTATACTCATTTATTACTGGTAGGGGGCAGCCATCTTTATACTCATTACTGGTAGGGGCAGCCATCTTTATACTCATTTATTACTGGTAGGGGCAGCCATCTTTATACTCATTTATTACTGGTAGGGGCAGCCATCTTTATACTCATTTATTACTGGTGGGGCAGCCATCTTTATACTCATTTATTACCGGTAGGGGCAGCCATCTTTATACTCATTTATTACTGGTAGGGGGCAGCCATCTTTATACTCATTTATTACTGGTAGGGGGCAGCCATCTTTATACTCCTTTATTACTGGTGGGGGCAGCCATCTTTATACTCATTTATTACTGGTGGGGGCAGCCATCTTTATACTCATTTATTACTGGTGGGGGCAGCCATCTTTATACTCATTTTTTACTGGTAGGGGGGCAGCCATCTTTATACCCTCATTTATTACTGGTAGGGGCAGCCATCTTTATACTCATTTATTACGGGTAGGGGGTAGCCATCATTATACTCATTTATTACTGGTAGGGGGCAGCCATCTTAATACTCATTGATTACTGGTAGGGGGCAGCCATCTTTATACCCTCATTTATTACCGGTAGGGGCAGCCATCTTTCTACTCATTTATTACTGGTGGGGGGGGCAGCCATCTTTATACTCATTTGTTAGTGGTAGGGGGCAGCCATCTTTCTACTCATTTATTACTGGTAGGGGGGACAGCCATCTTTCTACTCTCATTTATTACTGGTAGGGGGCAGCCATCTTTATACTCATTTATTACTGGTAGGGGGCAGCCATCTTTATACTCATTTATTACTGGTAGGGGGGGCAGCCATCTTTATACTCATTTATTACTGGTAGGGCGGCAGCCATCTTTCTACTCTCATTTATTACTGGTATGGGGCAGCCGTCTTTATACTCATTTATTACTGGTAGGGGGCAGCCATCTTTATACTCATTTATTACTGGTGGGGGGCAGCCATCTTTATACTCATTTATTACTGGTAGAGGCAGCCATCTTTATACTCTCATGTATTACTGGTAGGGGGCAGCCATCTTTATACTCATGTATTACTGGTAGGGGGCAGCCATCTTTATACTCATTTATTACTGGTAGGGGGCAGCCATCTTTATACTTATTTATTACTGGTAGGGGGGCAGCCATCTCTATATCCTCATTTATTACTGTAGGGGGCAGCCATCTTTATACTCATTTATTACTGGTAGGGGGGCAGGCATCTTTATACCATCATTTATTACTGTAGGGGGCAGCCATCTTTATAGTCATTTATTACTGGTAGGGGTCAGCCATCATTATACTCATTTATTACTGGTAGGGGGCAGCCATCTTTATACTTATTTATTACTGGTAGGGGGGCAGCCATCTTTATACTCATTTATTACTGGTAGGGGGGCAGCCATCTTTATACTCATTTATTACTGTAGGGGGCAGCCATCTTTATACTTATTTATTACTGGTAGGGGGGCAGCCATCTTTATACCCTCATTTATTACTGGTAGGGGTCAGCCATCTTTATACTCATTTATTATTGTAGGGGGCAGTCATCTTTATACTCATTTATTACTGGTAGGGGGGCAGCCATCTTTATACTCATTTATTACTGTAGGGGGCAGCCATCGTTATACTCATTTATTACTGGTAGGGGCATCCATCTTTATACTCATTTATTATTGTAGGGGGCAGTCATCTTTATACTCATTTATTACTGGTAGGGGGGCAGCCATCTTTATACCATCATTTATTACTGTAGGGGCAGCCATCTTTATACTCATTTATTACTGGTAGGGGTCAGCCATCTTTATACTCATTTATTATTGTAGGGGGCAGTCATCTTTATACTCATTTATTACTGTAGGGGGCAGCCATCTTTCTAGTCATTTATTACTGGTAGGGGCAGCCATCTTTATACTCATTTATTACTGGTAGGGGGCAGCCATCTTTATACTCATTTATTACTGGTAGGGGGCAGCCATCTTTATACCCTTATTTATCACTGTAGGGGGCAGCCATCTTTATACCCTCATTTATTACTGTAGGGGGCAGCCATCTTTATACCCTCATTTATTACTGTAGGGGGCAGCCATCTTTATACCCTCATTTATTACTGGTAGGGGGCAGCCATCTTTCTAGTCATTTATTACTGGTAGGGTGGGCAGCCATCTTTATACTCATTTGTTAGTGGTAGGGGCAGCCATCTTTATACTCATTTATTACTGGTAGGGGGCAGCCATCTTTATACTCATTTATTACTGGTGAGGGGGGCAGCCATCTTTATACTCATTTATTACTGGTAGGGGGCAGCCATGTTTATACTCATTTATTACTGGTAGGGGGCAGTCATCTTTTTACTCATTTATTACTGGTAGGGGGGCAGCCATCTTTCTACTCTCATTTATTACTGGTAGGGGCAGCCATCTTTATACTCATTTATTACTGGTAGGGGGCAGCCATCTTTTATACTCATTTATTACTGGTGGGGGCAGCCATCTTTATACTCATTTATTACTGGTAGAGGCAGCCATCTTTCTACTCTCATTTATTACTGGTAGGGGGGCAGCCATCTTTATACTCATTTATTACTGGTAGGGGGCAGCCATCTTTATACCCTCATTTATTACTGGTAGGGGGGCAGCCATCTTTATACCCTCATTTATTACTGTAGGGGGCAGCCATCTTTATACTCATTTATTACTGGTAGGGGTCAGCCATCTTTATACTCATTTATTATTGTAGGGGGCAGCCATCTTTATACTCATTTATTACTGGTAGGGGCAGCCATCTTTATACTCATTTACTACTGTAGGGGGCAGCCATCTTTATTATCATTGATTAGTGGTAGGGAGCAGCCATCTTTATACCCTCATTTATTACTGGTAGGGGCAGCCATCTTTATACTCATTTATTACTGGTAGGGGCAGCCATCTTTATACTCATTTATTACTGGTAGGGGCAGCCATCTTTATACTCATTTATTACTGGTAGGGGCAGCCATCTTTATACTAATTTATTACTGGTAGGGGGCAGCCATCTTTATACTAATTTATTACTGGTAGGGGGCAGCCATCGTTATACTCATTTATTACTGGTAGGGGGGCAGCCATCGTTATACTCATTTATTACTGGTAGGGGCAGCCATCTTTATACCCTCATTTATTACTGGTAGGGGGTAGCCATCTTTATACTCATTTATTAGTGGTATGGAGCAGCTATCTTTATACTTATTTAATTCTGGTAGGGGGGCAGCCATCGTTATACTCATTTATTACTGGTAGGGGCAGCCATCTTTATACCCTCATTTATTACTGGTAGGGGGTAGCCATCTTTATACCCTCATTTATTACTGGTAGGGGGTAGCCATCTTTATACTCATTTATTACTGGTAGGGGGCAGCCATGTTTATACTAATTTATTACTGGTAGGGGGCAGCTATCGTTATACTCATTTATTACTGGTAGGGGGCAGCCATCATTATACTCATTTATTACTGGTAGGGGCAGCCATCTTTATACCCTCATTTATTACTGGTAGGGGGCAGCGATATTTATACTCATTTATTGCTGTAGGGGGCAGCCATCTTTATACTCATTTATTACTGGTAGGGGCAGCCATCTTTATACTCATTTACTACTGTAGGGGGCAGCCATCTTTATACTCATTTATTACTGGTAGGGGCAGCCATCTTTATACTCATTTATTACTGTAGGGGGCATCCATCTTTATATTCCTTTATTACTGGTAGGGGCAGCCATCGTTATACTCATTTATTACTGGTAGGGGCAGCCATCTTTATACTCATTTATTACTGGTAGGGGGCAGCCATCTTTATACTCATTTATTACTGGTAGGGGGGCAGCCATCTTTATACTCATTTATTACTGTAGGGGGCAGTCATCTTTATACTCATTTATTACTGGTGGGGGGGCAGCCATCTTTATACTCATTTATTACTGGTAGGGGGGGCAGCCATCTTTATACTTATTTATTACTGGTAGGGGGCAGCCATCTTTATACTCATTTATTACCGGTAGGGGCAGCCATCTTTATACTCATTTATTACTGGTAGGGGGCAGCCATCGTTATACTCATTTATTACTGGTGGGGGCAGCCATCTTTATACCCTCATTTATTACTGGTAGGGGGCAGCCATCTTTATACTCATTTATTACTGTAGGGGGCAGCCATCTTTATACTCATTTATTACTGGTAGGGGGCAGCCATCTTTATACCCTCATTTATTACTGGTAGGGGGCAGCCATCTTTATACTCATTTATTACTGTAGGGGGCAGCCATCTTTATACTCATTTATTACTGGTAGGGGGCAGCCATCTTTATACTCATTTATTACTGGTATAGGCAGCCATCTTTATACCCATTTATTACTGGTAGGGGGGAGCCATCTTTATACTCATTTGTTACTGGTAGGGGGGGGCAGCCATCTTTATTCCCTCATTTATTACTGGTAGGGGGCAGCCATTTTTATACTCAATTATTACTGGTAGGGGGCAGCCATCTTTATACTCATTTATTACTGGTAGGTGGCAGCCATCTTTATACTCATTTATTACTGTAGGGGGCAGCCATCTTTATACTCATTTATTACTGTAGGGTGCAGCCATCTTTATACTCATTACTGTAGGGGGCAGCCATCATTATACTCATTTATTACTGGTAGGGGGCAGCCATCTTTAGACTCATTTATTACTGGTAGGGGGCAGCCATCATTATACTCATTTATTACTGGTAGGGGGCAGCCATCTTTAGACTCATTTATTACTGGTAGGGGGTAGCCATCTTTATACTCATTTATTACTGTAGGGGCAGCCATCTTTATACTCATTTTTATACTGGTAGGGGGCAGCCATCTTTATACTCATTTATTACTGGTATAGGCAGCCATCTTTATACCCATTTATTACTGGTAGGGGGAGCCATCTTTATACTCATTTGTTACTGGTAGGGGGGGCAGCCATCTTTATTCCCTCATTTATTACTGGTAGGGGGCAGCCATCTTTATACTCAATTATTACTGGAAGGGGGCAGCCATCTTTATACTCATTTATTACTGGTAGGTGGCAGCCATCTTTATACTCATTTATTACTGTAGGGGGCAGCCATCTTTATACTCATTTATTACTGTAGGGTACAGCCATCTTTATACTCATTACTGTAGGGGGCAGCCATCATTATACTCATTTATTACTGGTAGGGGGCAGCCATCTTTATACTAATTTATTACTGGTAGGGGCAGCCATCTTTATACTAATTTATTACTGGTAGGGGGGCAGCCATCGTTATACTCATTTATTACTGGTAGGGGGGCAGCCATCGTTATACTCATTTATTACTGGTAGGGGCAGCCATCTTTATACCCTCATTTATTAATGGTAGGGGGCAGCGATCTTTATACTCATTTATTACTGTAGGGGGCAGCCATCTTTATACTCATTTATTACTGGTAGGGGCAGCCATCTTTATACTCATTTACTACTGTAGGGGGCAGCCATCTTTATACTCATTACTGTAGGGGGCAGCCATCATTATACTCATTTATTACTGGTAGGGGGCAGCCATCTTTATACTCATTTATTACTGGTAGGGGGGGCAGCCATCTTTATACTTATTTATTACTGGTAGGGGGCAGCCATCTTTATACTCATTTATTTCTGGTAGGGGGGCAGCCATCGTTATACTCATTTATTACTGGTAGGGGGCAGCCATCTTTATACCCTCATTTATTACTGGTAGGGGGCAGCCACCTTTATACTCATTTATTACTGGTAGAGGCAGCCATCTTTATACTCATTTATTACTGTAGGGGGCA
Organism: Spea hammondii; assembly: GCA_029215755.1. Classification (NCBI taxonomy): domain Eukaryota; kingdom Metazoa; phylum Chordata; class Amphibia; order Anura; family Pelobatidae; genus Spea; species Spea hammondii. The sequence goes on from JARDYJ010000001.1 coordinate 385,066, forward strand.
GCCATCTTTATATTCATTTATTACTGGTAGGGGCAGCCATCGTTATACTCATTTATTACTGGTAGGGGCAGCCATCTTTATACTTATTTATTACTGGTAGGGGGGCAGCCATCTTTATACTCATTTATTACTGTAGGGGGCAGTCATCATTATACTCATTTATTACTGGTAGGGGGCAGCCATCTTTATACTCATTTATTACTGGTAGGGGGGGCAGCCATCTTTATACTTATTTATTACTGGTAGGGGCCAGCCATCTTTATACTCATTTATTACTGGTAGGGGCAGCCATCTTTATACTCATTTATTACTGGTAGGGGGCAGCCATCTTTATACTCATTTATTACTGGTAGGGGGGCAGCCATCGTTATACTCATTTCTGTAGAGGGCAGCCATATTTATACTCATTTATTACTGGTAGGGGCAGCCATCTTTATACCCTCATTTATTACTGGTAGGGGGCAGCCATCTTTATACTCATTTATCACTGTAGGGGGCAGCCATCTTTATACTCATTTATTACTGGTATAGGGCAGCCATCTTTATACCCTCATTTATTACTGGTAGGGGGCAGCCATCTTTATACTCATTTATCACTGTAGGGGGCAGCCATCTTTATACTCATTTATTACTGGTGGGGGCAGCCATCTTTATACTCATTTCTGTAGAGGGCAGCCATATTTATACTCATTTATTACTGGTAGGGGCAGCCATCTTTATACCCTCATTTATTACTGGTATAGGCAGCCATCTTTATACCCATTTATTACTGGTAGGGGGGAGCCATCTTTATACTCATTTGTTACTGGTAGGGGGGGCAGCCATCTTTATTCCCTCATTTATTACTGGTAGGGGGCAGCCATCTTTATACTCAATTATTACTGGTAGGGGGCAGCCATCTTTATACTCATTTATTACTGGTGGGGGGGCAGCCATCTTTATACTCATTTATTACTGGTAGGGGGGGCAGCCATCTTTATACTTATTTATTACTGGTAGGGGGCAGCCATCTTTATACTCATTTATTACTGGTAGGGGCAGGCATCTTTATACTCATTTATTACTGGTAGGGGGCAGCCATCTTTATACTCATTTATTACTGGTAGGGGGCAGCCATCTTTATACTCATTTATTACTGGTGGGGGCAGCCATCTTTATACTCATTTATTACTGGTAGGGGGGCAGCCATCGTTATACTCATTTATTACTGGTGGGGGCAGCCATCTTTATACTCATTTCTGTAGAGGGCAGCCATCTTTATACTCATTTATTACTGGTAGGGGCAGCCATCTTTATACTCATTTACTACTGTAGGGGGCAGCCATCTTTATTCTCATTGATTACTGGTAGGGAGCAGCCATCTTTATACCCTCATTTATTACTGGTAGGGGGGCAGCCATATTTATACCCTAATTTATTACTGGTAGGGGGGGCAGCCATCTTTATACTCATTTATTACTGGTAGGGGCAGCCATCTTTATACTCATTTATTACAGGTAGGGGCAGCCATCTTTATACTAATTTATTACTGGTAGGGGGCAGCCATCTTTATACTAATTTATTACTGGTAGGGGGCAGCCATCGTTATACTCATTTATTGCTGGTAGGGGCAGCCATCTTTATACCCTCATTTATTACTGGTAGGGGGCAGCCATCTTTATACTCATTTATTACTGGTAGGGGGCAGCTATCTTTATACTTATTTAATTCTGGTAGGGGGGCAGCCATCGTTATACTAATTTATTACTGGTAGGGGGCAGCCATCTTTATACTAATTTATTACTGGTAGGGGGCAGCCATCTTTATACTAATTTATTACTGGTAGGGGGGCAGCCATCGTTATACTCATTTATTACTGGTAGGGGGGCAGCCATCGTTATACTCATTTATTACTGGTAGGGGGCAGCGATCTTTATACTCATTTATTACTGTAGGGGGCAGCCATCTTTATACTCATTTATTACTGTAGGGGGCAGCCATCTTTATACTCATTTATTACTAGTAGGGGCAGCCATCTTTATACTCATTTTCTACTGTAGGGGCAGCCATCTTTATACTCATTTATTACTGGTAGGGGGCAGCTATCTTTATACTCATTTATTTCTGGTAGGGGGCAGCCATCGTTATACTCATTTATTACTGGTAGAGGCAGCCACCTTTATACTCATTTATTACTGTAGGGGGCAGCCATCTTTATATTCATTTATTACTGGTAGGGGCAGCCATCTTTATACTCATTTATTATTGGTAGGGGGGCAGCCATCTTTATACTCATTTATTACTGTAGGGGGCAGTCATCTTTATACTAATTTATTACTGGTAGGGGGCAGCCATCTTTATACTCATTTATTACTGGTAGGGGGCAGCCATCTTTATACTCATTTATTACTGGTAGGGGGGCAGCCATCTTTATACTTATTTATTACTGGTAGGGGGCAGCCATCTTTATACTCATTTATTACTGGTAGGGGCAGCCATCTTTACACTCATTTATTACTGGTAGGGGGCAGCCATCTTTATACTCATTTATTTCTGGTAGGGGCAGCCATCTTTATACTCATTTATTACTGGTAGGGGGCAACCATCTTTATACTCATTTATTACTGGTAGGGGGCAACCATCTTTATACTCATTTATTACTGTAGGGGGCAGCCATCTTTATACTCATTTATTACTGTAGGGGGCAGCCATCTTTCTACTCTCTCTTATTACTGTAGGGGGCAGCCATCTTTATGCTCATTTATTACTGGTAGGGGGCAGCCATCTTTATACTCATTACTGGTAGGGGGGCAGCCATCGTTATACTAATTTATTACTGGTGGGGGCAGCCATCTTTATACTCATTTATTACTGGTAGGGGGGCAGCCATCTTTATACTCATTGATTACTGGTGGGGGGGCAGCCATCTTTATACCCTCATTTATTACTGGTAGGGGGCAGCCATCGTTATACCCACTTCTGTGATTAGTGTGGGTCCATCTATCTTTACAGAGAGGCATTTATTCTGATGGTCTTCATGCTAAGATGGTACTGAGGGGAGGGAGTGTCACGTATGACCTCACCCGCATCACATGACGTCGTCTTTGTCCCTGTCCACTACTACACGCATTGACTATACCATTTTGGGGGCTAGTCCTTCCCTTTAAGATACCCGCTACCCCTTTGGCCTCCTTGTGCAGACAGGGCCCGTAACCTGGTACTACTTAAACTGCTTCCTCACAAGTTGGGGGCCATTACCAGCTGCAGGAAGCACACCAGGGCTCCTTGTGGGGGGCAGCTCAGTCTTATCCCTCGTATGCCACCTGCATAGAGGCTGTCCGCTTTCTCCCCACGTGGGGTCCGTTGCAGGGGTCGGCAGACAAGGGGTTATAGAAATAAATCTCAGGCTCAATGCGGAGGCTTTCTGTTTATTTTGAGTAGATTGTCACCCCCCCCCCCCGCTGTTACTCCAGGGCTGCTGCATGAAGAAGTCCAATCACTCCCATCACTCTTTGATGCACCCACCATCTCCCTCGCTTACAAAACGCTTCCGGCCCCTACAAAAGAGAGAAAAAAAAGCCAATCAGATACCATCAGCCTCATGGCTGGAGCCCACCGCATGGCGGATGCTCCACCGACACTCAGCAGCCTCTGGTGCCCCGTCAGCTGACGTCTGTTTGCTGGAAAATTTGCCCCATCAGGGCAGCTCTGATACCGGGTGTGAGTCATAAACACAAAGCAGGGATGCCAAGAGCCGGCTATGTCCTGGCGATCGCATCAGTTACCCCTGCCACGTGAACCTGATGCAACACGTACACAGCGCGTTACATGCGTGACTTCCCGACAGCCTCACGCACCTGGCAGGGCACTGGTCCCTCAGCTGCTGGGTGATGACCCCCTCCTTATAACACAGATCCACCAGTTTCTCCATCACGCTGTGGGCGTGCGGCACGTCCAGACTCAGATCAGGGAGCTCTTCATAGACGCGCTGGAAACCCTGCGCAGACACCACATGGTGTCAGAACATGCCTGATGGAACACGCAATCTACATACAACACTCAATGTTACCCTGTTCATCTGGTCCAGGGTAATGAGACCGCTCTCCCACAGAGACTTCAACAGCTTCACCGCCATGAGGACGTGGCCCTCCGCCGACCCCTCCAGAACCAGCACCACAGCCTGTGGAAGAGAATAAAATGGAGGGCATCATGTGGCTCGCAAACTCCCCCCCCCGCCTGACCCCGTTTTTGGTCGTTTCAATATTACCTCATAGACAAGCTCGTGATGGAAATGCGGAACCTCCAGCTCCCGTAGGCAGCGTTCGGCCTCCGATACCTGCCCCGAGATCAGGAACTCCTGCAGGAGCAGGTTCATCTGCGTGGAGACACACAGCCTTACAGTCACGCACACCGGGGGTGAGACCCTCAAAACTTTATGGCGTGTGCCATGCGTGGAGCGTGTTTCAGGATCAGTGCTGTATTCATGTCCCAACACTCAGCCGGGAAGACGCGTAGCTGGAGATATGTGTTTGCCACCCTGGAGGGGAAGCAATCCTCTGATGTATACCCCGGTGGAACATACTCTGGAGGCGTCTCCAACCACCTCGTCAAGGAGAACCAAACACCGCAGTTCTCACGTGGCAGAAGTGGGGTCCCACAAGCGGTTTTCGCTCCCCTGCTGTACCCAGCACCACTCTGGGGGTATCTGCGGTATAATAATCAGGGGGCTATCTGCACCCCCTTCCTACAAATACCGCCATGTCTAGACCATCACTCCGAGCGCCTGACATGTCCCCCGGGGTACGGAGGAGTCTCTCGTTACCTCTTTGATGAGATGTTTGACGGGCCGCTGGCCGCCCCCCACACCCCACACGTTGTCCAGACGGATGATCTCCCGCTTGATTCTCAGTAGCACGGCGGCGCGGTCCAGAGCAGCTCTGCGGCAGAGACAGAGATGAGAGGGGGGGGCGCGCTACGCAGCGCCAAACAGACGGGCATCACTGCATGGGCACATACCGCGCATGTTCACAGTCCACTCGGCCTTTGTATCGGGCCAGGAAGTCTAGTGGAAGAGCGTGATCTGCAACCGCACGGGCAATGAACTGCCCCAGCATCTGCAATACAGAGCAGCAGCAAGTATAACCTGCGGTGAGCATGCGGCTGTCCCATCTCCAGAAAGTATGTCTCTGTGGCCCTAAAGTGGGAGGGGCATGCTGCATATTCCACAGCTCCCTTCTGTGTGGCCCAGAAGTGGGAGGGGCAGGCTGCATATTCCATAGCTCTCTTCTTTGTCGCCCCGCCATAGGCGGGCCCCTGCGCTTACCTGTGGAGCCTCCGGAGTGTCCAGTATGAGATCTGGCAGCTCAGACAGCATCCTGTCGAAGGCTCGGGCGATGTCCTCCTCGGACAGCACTTTCCCCACCAGGTCGGAGAGGAGGCGGGAGGCGAGCTCACGGTGACTGGCCTTTCCTTCCAAGGCAAGCGAGACGGCCAGGCGGGGGACCCCCGGCGACTGACTCCCCAAATTTAGCTCGTTCAGCAAAGCCTGCACGGCAGAGACAGGGCAAACGTCTGCACTGGGGGGGGCGCAAACGTCCGCACTGGGGGGGGGGGGCGCAAACGTCCGCACTGGGGGGGGGCGCAAACGTCCGCACTGGGGGGGGGGGGGCGCAAACGTCCGCACTGGGGGGGGGGGGCGCAAACGTCCGCACTGGGGGGGGGGGGCGCAAACGTCCGCACTGGGGGGGGGGGCGCAAACGTCCGCACTGGGGGGGGGGGGGCGCAAACGTCCGCACTGGGGGGGGGGGCGCAAACGTCCGCACTGGGGGGGGGGCGCAAACGTCCGCACTGGGGGGGGGGGCGCAAACGTCCGCACTGGGGGGGGGGCGCAAACGTCCGCACTGGGGGGGGGGCGCAAACGTCCGCACTGGGGGGGGGGCGCAAACGTCCGCACTGGGGGGGGGGGCGCAAACGTCCGCACTGGGGGGGGGGGGCGCAAACGTCCGCACTGGGGGGGGGGGGCGCAAACGTCCGCACTGGGGGGGGGGCGCAAACGTCCGCACTGGGGGGGGGCGCAAACGTCCGCACTGGGGGGGGGGGCGCAAACGTCCGCACTGGGGGGGGGGGGCGCAAACGTCCGCACTGGGGGGGGGGCGCAAACGTCCGCACTGGGGGGGGGGCGCAAACGTCCGCACTGGGGGGGGGGGCGCAAACGTCCGCACTGGGGGGGGGGGCGCAAACGTCCGCACTGGGGGGGGGGGCGCAAACGTCCGCACTGGGGGGGGGGGGGGGCGCAAACGTCCGCACTGGGGGGGGGGGGGGGGCGCACACGTCCGCACTGGGGGGGGGGGGGCGCAAACGTCCGCACTGGGGGGGGGGGGCGCAAACGTCCGCACTGGGGGGGGGGGGCGCAAACGTCCGCACTGGGGGGGGGGCGCAAACGTCCGCACTGGGGGGGGGGCGCAAACGTCCGCACTGGGGGGGGGCGCAAACGTCCGCACTGGGGGGGGGGGCGCAAACGTCCGCACTGGGGGGGGGGCGCAAACGTCCGCACTGGGGGGGGGGGGGCGCAAACGTCCGCACTGGGGGGGGGGGGGCGCAAACGTCCGCACTGGGGGGGGGGGGCGCAAACGTCCGCACTGGGGGGGGGGCGCAAACGTCCGCACTGTGGGGGGGGGGGGCGCAAACGTCCGCACTGGGGGGGGGGCGCAAACGTCCGCACTGGGGGGGGGGGCGCAAACGTCCGCACTGGGGGGGGGGCGCAAACGTCCGCACTGGGGGGGGGGGCGCAAACGTCCGCACTGGGGGGGGGAGGGCGCAAACGTCCGCACTGGGGGGGGGGTGCAAACGTCCGCACTGGGGGGGGGGGGGCGCAAACGTCCGCACTGGGGGGGGGGGGGGCGCAAACGTCCGCACTGGGGGGGGGGGCGCAAACGTCCGCACTGGGGGGGGGGGGCGCAAACGTCCGCACTGGGGGGGGGGCGCAAACGTCCGCACTGGGGGGGGGGGCGCAAACGTCCGCACTGGGGGGGGGGGGCGCAAACGTCCGCACTGGGGGGGGAGGGCGCAAACGTCCGCACTGGGGGGGGAGGGCGCAAACGTCCGCACTGGGGGGGGGGTGCAAACGTCCGCACTGGGGGGGGGGGGCGCAAACGTCCGCACTGGGGGGGGGGGGCGCAAACGTCCGCACTGGGGGGGGGGGGGCGCAAACGTCCGCACTGGGGGGGGGGGGCGCAAACGTCCGCACTGGGGGGGGGGGCGCAAACGTCCGCACTGGGGGGGGGGGCGCAAACGTCCGCACTGGGGGGGGAGGGCGCAAACGTCCGCACTGGGGGGGGGGGCGCAAACGTCCGCACTGGGGGGGGAGGGCGCAAACGTCCGCACTGGGGGGGGGGGGGGCGCAAACGTCCGCACTGGGGGGGGGGGGGGCGCAAACGTCTGCACTGGGGGGGGGGGCGCAAATTCACTGCGAACTTGTGTTTTATGTCAGGGGAACTACATATAGAAACATCAGCAAATATAGCCCCCTGCGGTCCCGGGCCCCTCACCCCCCCACGACGCCGGGCCCCTCACCCCCCCCACGACGCCGGGCCCCTCACCCCCCCCACGACGCCGGGCCCCTCACCCCCCCACGACGCCGGGCCCCTCACCCCCCCACGACGCCGGGCCCCTCGGGCCCCTCTCTTCAGGCGTCAGTGGGTACTCACTACGACCTCTCCTGTGTCCCCGTGCTCGAAGTACTCCTGCACCATTGGCTGCACCGCCGTCTGTAACCCGGCCTCGTCGAGCTCAGGGACCACCTTCTGATACACGGTGTTCCCCTGTGTACACAGAACACGCGTGTGAAGACATGATGTCACGCTCTACAGGCTGTGTACACAGAACACGCGTGTGAAGACATGATGTCACGCGCTACAGGCTGTGTACACAGAACACGCGTGTGAAGACATGATGTCACACGCTACAGGCTGGCTTCCCTCACACTCCTCACCTGCGCAGATTCGTCGTAATTGGGGTCGTGGGCATCTGGCTCCTGGTAAGAGTACACCTGCCCCGGTGCTCCCCACACGCCCTTACCTCCAGCACCACCTGCAGGGGGTGAAAAATGATGATACCCCGATCTACAGCCCCCCTCCCCGAGTCACCCCAATCTACAGCCCCCCTCCCCGAGTCACCCCAATCTACAGCCCCCCTCCCTGAGTCACCCCAATCTACAGCCCCCCTCCCCGAGTCACCCCAATCTACAGCGCGCTCCCCCTCCCACAGTACCCACTTGCTCCACTTCCTAATGCTCGTGGTTGCCTCACCTTTCTTGGGCAGTCCTCTCCCCTTGCCCATGCGCGATTTGCGGTCATGGCCCTTCCCCTGCGGGGTGGGAATGTCAGTGGGGGTCTCTGAGCTCTCGGAGTCGCGGGACGAGGTCCGCCGGACCCTGTACTTTGCCTTGGCCTTCACTCGAGCTTCGTGGAGCGCCTTCTCCTGCGGAGTCCAGTCCCGCGACACCTCCTCCTCACTCATCTCCTCCCCGTCCAACGCCTCAGCTTCACCTGGACCCATCCCGGCCGAGGCGGACATCGGACCCTGCAAACAACAGGTTAATGCCGCCACCAATCACAGCCTCCGTGACCGTCTCACAGAGCTCACACTCTAATAACAGAGTACATAAAGCAGTGGGGGAGGGGTCTAGACACCATATGGTGAGAGAAAGGGTTAATCCGCAGCCATATGCTGTGTGTGAAGGGTTAACCGGAGGGGGTGTTTGTTTCTGGAGGCATACGGTGCCCGCACTCCCTGCGCACATACAACACGCTACCTACACCCCACCCTCCCTGCACACACGCACACACACACACACAACATGCTACCTACACACCACGCTCCCTGCGCACACACAACACGCTACCTACACACCATGCTCCATGCGCACACACAACACGCTACCTACACACCACGCTCCATGCGCGCACACAACATGCTACCTACAGACCACGCTCCCTGCGCACACACAACACGCTACCTACACACACCATGCTCCATGCGCACACACAACACGCTACCTACACCCCACGCTCCCTGCGCACACACACACAACACGCTACCTGCACCCCACGCTCCCTGCGCACACACACACAAACAACACGCTACCTACACCCCACGCTCCCTGCGCGCACACACACACACAACACGCTACCTACACCCCACGCTCCCTGCGCACACACACACACACACACACAACACGCTACCTACACCCCACGCTCCCTGCGCGCGCGCACACACACACACAACACGCTAACTACACCCCACGCTCCCTGCGCACATACAACACGCTACCAACACACCATGCTCCCTGTGCACATACAACACGCTACCTACAGACCACGCTCCCTGCGCGCACACACAACATGCTACCTACACACCACGCTACCTACACACCACGGTCCACACACACACACGAAAAAAAAACCCTCGCCTCTGATTGGCAGCCGGTGTCACCGTGTGCAGACCGTCACGCTCTCCCACCGCCCCACAGACCGTCACGCTCCCCCACTGCACAGGAAGTGAGGTTACACAAATGGCCCCTCCCTTCATTAACCCCTCTACTGCCACCTCCCTATCACACAGCGCCACCAACATTAACGCCTCTGCTGCCACGGCCGTATCACACAGTGCTACCGACATTAACCCCTCTGCTGCCACGGCCGTATCACACAGCGCCACCGACATTAACCCATCTGCTGCCACCGCCGTCACACAGCCATATCACACAGTGCCACCGACATTAACCCCTCTGCTGCCACAGCCATATCACACGACATTAACCCCTCTACTGCCACCTCCGTATCACACAGTGCCACCGACATTAACCCCTCTGCTGCCACCGCCGTCACACAGCCATATCACACAGCGCCACCGACATTAACCCCTCTGCTGCCACCTCCGTATCACACAGTGCCACCGACATTAACCCCCTCTGCTGCCACAGCCATATCACACGGCGCCACCGACATTAACCCCTCTGCTGCCACAGCCATATCACACAGCCATAACAGACGACATTAACCCCTCTGCTGCCACCGCCGTCACACAGCCATAACAGACGACATTAACCCCTCTGCTGCCACAGCCATATCACACAGTGCCACCGACATTAAACCCTCTGCTGCCACAGCCATATCACACAGTGCCACCGACATTAACCCCTCTGCTGCCACAGCCATATCACACAGCGTCACCGACATTAACCCCTCTGCTGCCACCGCCGTCACACAGCGCCACTGACATTAACCCCTCTGCTGCCATGGCCGTATCACACAGTGCCATCGAAATTAACCCCTCTACTGCCACAGCCATATCACATAGTGCCACCGACATTAATCCCTCTGCTGCCACCGCCGTATAACACAGCCATAACAGACGACATTAACCCCTCTGCTGCCACCGCCGTCACACAGCCATAACAGACGACATTAACCCCTCTGCTGCCACAGCCATATCACACAGTGCCACCGACATTAACCCCTCTGCTGCCACAGCCATATCACACAGTGCCACCGACATTAACCCCTCTGCTGCCACAGCCATATCACACAGCGTCACCGACATTAACCCCTCTGCTGCCACCGCCGTCACACAGCGCCACTGACATTAACCCCTCTGCTGCCATGGCCGTATCACACAGTGCCATCGACATTAACCCCTCTACTGCCACAGCCATATCACATAGTGCCACCGACATTAATCCCTCTGCTGCCACCGCCGTATAACACAGCGCCACCGACATTAACCCCTCTGCTGCCACAACCGTCACACGGCGCCACCGACATTAACCCCTCTGCTTCGACGACCGTCACACGGCGCCACCGACATTAACCCCTCTGCTGCCAACGCCGTATCACACAGCGCCACCGACATTAACCCCTCTGCTGCCAACGCCGTATCACACGGCGCCACCGACATTAACCCCTCTGCTGCCAACGCCGTATCACACAGCGCCACTGACATTAACCCCTCTGCTGCCACAGACATCACACACCACCACCGACATTAACCCCTCTGCTGCCACAGCCATATCACAGCACCACCGACATTAACTCCTCTACTGCCACAGCCATAACCAACCTTAACTCCTCTGCTGCCACAGCCGTAACATAGCGCCACCGACAGAAGGGTAATACAGCGAGGGTATTAAACATGCATGGGATAGATAAGTGGAACAGCCTCCCAGCAGAAGTGGTAGAGGGTAATACAGTGACGGTATTAAACATGCATGGGATAAACATACAGCTCCTGAATCTAAAGTCCTTGCAGCTGCTGGAAAGTAGATAGATTATCGCCTTTGTCATCTGTCACTGTAAATAAAGTTATCCAAAGACATCACTATCCAGGGCTGAGCGCAGTTATGGCACCACCGCCATTTTCCCGGAGACTCGCTCTTTTCTGTCTCTAGAATGTTGTCTGCAGTAACATACCGCTGTCAGTGATAGAGGCTTCGGCGTTTGGCGCTCGGGCAAAATTACGTCATTCCTTTAAGTTCTCCGCCAATAACATTTCACGCCTCAGCGCGCGCTTCCTGTGCGCGTTTGGAACGCGGCGTGCGTTTCACGCGGAGACGTTTATTAGGAAGGAGTCGAGTCTGTCCTGCGGTTACCAAGGTAACAACGGCCTGTGGGCATGTGAGTGACAAGGGCTTTAAATAATAACTTACCCCACATAAGGCAGGCGTTGGGGTAAATACCTGGTCATGGGGCTGCGGCTCAACCATACAGCATGAGGGCAGATTCTCAGGTGTTTTACCCCAGTGTAGGGGTGAATGGGCAGATTCTCAGGTTTTTTACCCCAGTCTCTGGATAAATGGGCAGATTCTCAAGGTTCTTACTCCAGTCTCGGGTGAATGGGCAGATTCTCAGGGTTCTACCTCAGTCTTGGGCTGAGTGGGCAGATTCTCAGGTTTTTTACCCCAGTCGCTGGATAAATGGGCAGATTCTCAAAGTTCTTACCCCAGTCTCGGGGTGAATGGACAGATTCTCAGGTTTTTTACCCCAGTCTCGGGGTGAATGGGCAGATTCTCAGGTTTTTGTTTACCCCAGTCTTGGGGTGAATGGGCAGATTCTCTGGGTTATTACCCCAGTCTTTGGGTGAATGGACAGATTCTCAGGTTTTTTTTACCCCAGTCTCAGGGTGAATGGGCAGATTCTCTGGGCTATTACCCCAATCTTTGGGTGAATGGACAGATTCTCTTGGTTTTTTACCCTTGAACACAGGTGACTTCATTCAAAATATCTTCACTTCCTGACAAGGGATGGTTTCCATGATGACCATTACTAGCGTCATTTGGCTGCCACCATTAGCAATTCACTGTGATAGGGTCTGTATGATGGGCCATTAAAGGGTTAATACTTGGGGGGGGTCCTGTTGTGGTATTCGTGTTTTCTGTTGCCCCGCCTCCAGCACATGGGGTGGGTGCTGATATGACCCCCGCTGTGGTGTCACTGCAGGGTCCGGCAGGAAATGAGATGTTGTTCCCCGATTGTTACTTCCTGTCTGTGCCGCGCAGGTGACACCGAAAATATTCTGCGTTCCGCCCACAGATCGAGACATGGATGGATTTCACCTGACGGCTCGAGACACAGACTGCCGGACGCCCGTTACGGGGGCCAACAAGGGCCGGGAGACATGAGAAATCAAACAGAGGACGGGACAGGTGAGACTGGCCGGGTTCCCCAGCTTTATACCTATCCATTCTATGACCCCACCCCCTATAACCACCTGCACCTACCGCTGCTCTTACAGGCCCCCCCCAATAACCACCTGCACCTACCGCTGCTCTTACAGGCCCCACCCCCTAAAACCACCTGCACCTACCGCTGCTCTTACAGGCCCCACCCCCTATAACCACCTGCACCTACCGCAGCTTTGTTGCAGTCCCCGCCCTTTGTCCTCCCCTGTAGCAGCTGTCTTGCAGGCCCCGCCTCTTGTCCCGCCCCCTTTGTTACAGGGCTGTCACCCCGCTCCTCTCGTTGCTGTAGGTGTCGCGTCCCTGTCCTGCTCCCCCGTGCGGCTGCTATTACAGAGTGTGGAATCCACTTTTGGTGGCCCTGATGACCCCACTGATTGCCCCCCAGAGACGAGCGACCTCCAGCCTGGGGTCTCCACTCACACTCCGCTGGATCATGCGCTGAGTGTGATCGCACAGAGGAATTTTCCCTCCCCAGCTCAGGCCGATCGTGTCAGCTGCCTGATCCGTCTCGCCACCCAGCGGCACTTCCTGTTCCTGTCCCGCCATCTTGCCGTGTGCCTGAAGGGGGCCACAGATTTAATTAACCATCTGTGCGCTAGACTGGATCAGGGACCCCTCAGGCCATCCGAAATGGGAGCTCTTTGCCACCGGCTGCGGGAACAGATCCGGAACATGAGGACGTTCCAGCGGACGCTCCGCGAGGAGCGGTGGCCGTCCCCGAGCTCTCCCACACTCCGTCGGGCTGTAGGGCAGATGCAGAGGGTGCTGGCGCTCCAGTGTGCGCAGGCCGCGCGTCTCACGGAGCAGTGTATTCTCTCTGTGCTGCGTCACGTGGCATTCTCGCCATCAGATGCCTCGGGAGAGCTGGCCCAGGCTCTGTCTGTCTACAACCACGGGGTATCTGAGCTCCGCGCAGGGGCAGAACGCTGCAAAGGACTATCCGTGTTCTCCACCCTCAGGGCGATGAGGCTTGTCGCAGAGCAGAGGGGCCCCGCGCTGGCGAGGTTTTTTTGCCAGGGTCCGCATAGGCCGGGCCTGGAGGCTGCCGTCAGAGACAGGTTTGGCCACGGTGTCCAGTGGGAAGCAGCCAGGCTACGGCTCGGCCCGGATGCGGCCCCGGTTGGTGCTGAGGCTCTGGGGGTTCTGGCCGAGACGGACAGGGACCAAGTGACTGCCCTCCTCCGAATCCTGGTACAGTTAGACCCCGCGCTGAGGGCTTCCGACTGGCATGCGGACGGCGGCCATGGTGTGTCTGACGCGGCTCTCTGCACGCAGTACTCTGCCCGCCTGTGGCCGGTGTTTTATGCCCATGTGTACCCTGCACTGTACCCAGGGCTGAGAGGACGCCGGCAGCTCCCGTCCCTGTCGGCGTGCGGTGAGGCCGCCGCTCTCCACGCCGTCCAAAACCTTCAGGACACGCTGACGTCCGGTGAGTCCGTGTAGTTGCGGGCTGAGGTGCGAGTGATGTAAGATTGTGCGGTGCTGTCTCTGGTGCGATGTGCGTTATATCAGTGTGTGTGTGTGTGTGTACACATGGTGTAGTATAGTGTGTGTGTGTGTACATGCGGTGTAGTATAGTGCGTGTGTGTGTACACGCGGTGTAGTATAGTGCGTGTGTGTGTACAGGCGGTGTAGTATAGCTTGTGTGTACACGCGGTGTAGTATAGCATGTGTGTGTACACACGGTGTAGTATAGTGTGTGTGTGTGTCCACGCGGTGTAGTATAGTGTGTGTGTCCACGCGGTGTAGTATAGTGTGTGTGTCCACGCGGTGTAGTATAGTGTGTGTGTCCACGCAGTGTAGTATAGTGTGTGTGTCTGTACACGCGGTGTAGTATAGTGCGTGTGTCCACGCGGTGTAGTATAGTGCGTGTGTGTGTCCACGCGGTGTAGTATAGTGCGTGTGTGTGTACACGCGGTGTAGTATAGTGTGTGTGTACACGCGGTGTAGTATAGTGTGTGTGTACACGCGGTGTAGTATAGTGTGTGTGTGTGTGTACACGCGGTGTAGTATAGTGTGTGTGTACACGCGGTGTAGTATTGTGTATGTGTACACGCGGTGTAGTATAGTGTGTGTGCACACGCGGTGTAGTATTGTGTATGTGTACACGCGGTGTAGTATAGTGTGTGTGTGTGTGTGTACATGCGGTGCAGTATAGTGTGTGTGTACACGCGGTGTAGTATAGTGTGTGTGTGTGTACACGCGGTGTAGTATAGTGTGTGTGTGTGTGTACACGCGGTGTAGTATAGTGTGTGTGTGTGTGTGTACACGCGGTGTAGTATAGTGTGTGTGTGTGTGTACACGCGGTGTAGTATAGTGTGTGTGTGTGTGTACACGCGGTGTAGTATAGTGTGTGTGTGTGTGTACACGCGGTGTAGTATAGTGTGTGTGTGTGTGTGTACACGCGGTGTAGTATAGTGTGTGTGTGTGTGTACACGCGGTGTAGTATAGTGTGTGTGTGTGTGTACACGCGGTGTAGTATAGTGTGTGTGTGTGTGTGTACACGCTGTGAATGCTCAATAATTTTGAGACACAGATTCTTCCCAATAAGCAGATTTTATTGCTCGTCATCGGCCAGACTGCTCTCCCTCCATGAAAACAACGCATGTCTCATATACCTTTACAAACAAGACCGCTACGTGCTAAGATCTGTCTACGTAGCAAATAATCAGTGTCCTGAAATATACAGAAAGATACGGAAATCCATTCATCCTATTGTGGTCAGTTTATGGCAAAGACCGTGTTTGCAGCTGAGATGATCAATCACTTCTTACCCCCTCATTGTGGTCCTTGGTCAGTTTCTCTTAACTTACTTGGAGCAAGAAATAGCCAACCACCTGTCCGCTCTTAACCTTTCATTGCACACAGAGTCACACAGAAAAGGACACTCAGGGTTAACATAAAAATATCTGCTGAGAAGCTGAAGGCACATATTCAATATTCACAACGCGGTGTAGTATTGTGTGTGTGTACACGCGGTGTAGTATAGTGTGTGTGTGTGTGTGTACACGCGGTGTAGTATTGTGTGTGTGTGTACACGCGGTGTAGTATAGTGTGTGTGTACACGCGGTGTAGTATAGTGTGTGTGTACATGCGGTGTAGTGTTGTGTGTGTGTGTACACGCGGTGTAGTATAGTGTGTGTACACGCGGTGTAGTATAGTATGCGTGTGTACACGCGGTGTAGTATTGTGTGTGTGTACACGCGGTGTAGTATAGTGTGTGTGTGTGTGTGTACACGCGGTGTAGTATTGTGTGTGTGTGTGTGTACACGCGGTGTAGTGTTGTGTGTGTGTGTGTACATGCGGTGTAGTGTTGTGTGTGTGTGTACACGCGGTGTAGTATAGTATGCGTGTGTACACGCGGTGTAGTATTGTGTGTGTACACGCGGTGTAGTATAGTATGCGTGTGTACATGCGGTGTAGTATTGTGTGTGTGTACACGCGGTGTAGTATAGTATGCGTGTGTACACGCGGTGTAGCAGACTCTCCTCCTGTGTATGTTGCAGTGTGGCTCCCGGAGCGCTGCCGCTCGGAGGGCCGGAGTCTGTGCCTGCGCCTCCTCTCCACCTGCGTGTTCATTGCTTGGGACGGAGGTAAGAAGGGGAACAGATGGGAAATATGTGGTGGATCTACTGAGGAGGGGCCCCTGGTGCCGGGTGAGCTTTTGGCGGGGCCCCTGGGACAGTATGTTGTGGTGTTTCTGGGACTGGCGCGCTGGGTCGTGTATCACTCGTGTTGTACCCATGTGATGTGTTTTGTCTGCAGGTGTCTGCGCGGCTCTGAGCTCCGCTCTCACTGATAAGTGTGCGGCGCATGCAGCCGGGGAGGAGAGCGCGGCGCATGCAGCCGGGGAGGAGAGCGCGGCGCATGCAGCCGGGGAGGAGAGCGCGGCGCATGCAGCCGGGGAGGAGAGCGCGGTGCGGAGCAGGACGGCTGGGCTCCTGGCAGGGCTCTGCCGCCGGCTCTGTCTGCTGCTGCCCGGTGAGTACAGCGCTGGCCCCTGCGACCCCCCAAACCCACTGGCAGCAGTCTATACGTTAATCCGGACTGTCTAATCTCCGTGCCCTTCTCTCTCTCTCTCTGCCTGACTCTCTTGCTGTCTCTCGCAGGGCGTCTCTCTCGCGTAGTGTCTGTCTGTCTCTCGCGTAGTGTCTGTCTGTCTCTCGCGTAGTGTCTGTCTCTCTCGCGTAGTGTCTGTCTGTCTCTCTTTCGCTCTCACCTGCATCGTCTCTCTGCCATTGACTCTCTTGCTGTGTCTCGCAGGGCCGGGCGGTGCGGTGGAGGACGTCTCTCTCGGTCGCTGTGTTTGCACTCTGCAGCTCTGTGATCTCTGGCTGAGAAGTCGCTCGCAGCTCTATGTCTCTGCCGGAGCGCTCGGCCAGTTAGCGTTCTTGTCCTATGGAGACCTCCCTGTGAGCTTCTCTCCCCCCCGACCATCACCACTCGGTGCCCGTGTCTCCCCCCCTACCCCCCGACCATCACCACTCGGTGCCCGTGTCTCCCCCCCTACCCCCCGACCATCACCACTCGGTGCCCGTGTCTCCCCCCCTACCCCCCGACCATCACCACTCGGTGCCTGCGTCTCCCTACCCCCCGACCATCACCCGCGTCTCTCCCCACCACCACTACCACTCAGTGCCTGGGCCACTCATCCGTTGCTGTTTGTACGCAGGTCTTGGACAGAGAGACGGACGGACTTTGTGCTGGGATTTCTGGGAGTGGGAGTTTGAAATGGCGAGTGAGCTTCCGGTTGTATCAGCGGCTGCAGGCAGCGAGGTGCGGTCTGGAGGTGAGTCCTGCCCCGCGGAGGGGTCCGTAGCTGCCCCGCGGAGGGGTAACAGACGATGCGGGGTGAATGCAGAGCTATGTGAGCCCCCCGGGGCAGGGTACGGGGGGGGTAGAGCGGGCGGTCTGTTGCCCTCATCTCTCTGTCTCGCAGGGACTGTCTCTGTCTCTCCCGCACGCGCTGGGAACGTGCTGCGAACGCTCGGCCCGTCACGTCTTCCAGCATCTCATGCCAGGCGCCCGCTACTGGCGAGGGACCTTCGCTACAGGTGTGTGCGTGTTTGGGGCGTGTGTATGTATGTATGTGCGTTTGGGGCGTGTATATGTGTGTTTGGCAGGGGTGTATATGCCCGTGTGTGTGTTTGGCAGGGGTGTATTTGGGGGCGTGCGTGTATATGCCCGTGTGCGTGTTTGGGGGGGCGTGTGTATATGCCCGCGTGTGTATATGCCCGTGCGTGTTTGGGGGGTGCGTGTATATGCCCGTGTGCCTGTTTGGGGGGGGCGCGTGTATATGCCCGTGTGCGTGTTTGGGGGGGGCGTGTGTATATGCCCGTGTGAGTGTTTGGGGGGGCGTGTGTATATGCCCGTGTGAGTGTTTGGGGGGGGGCGTGTGTATATGCCGTGTGTGTGTGTTTGGCGGGGGCGTGTGTATATGCCCGTGTGCGTGTTTGGCGGGGGTGTATATGCCCGTGTGCGTGTTTGGGGGGGCGTGTGTATATGCCCGTGTGTGTGTTTGGCGGGGGTGTATATGCCCGCGTGTGTATATGCCCGTGTGCGTGTTTGGCGGGGGCGTGTGTATATGCCCGTGTGCGTGTTTGGCGGGGGTGTATATGCCCGTGTGCGTGTTTGGGGGGGCGTGTGTATATGCCCGTGTGTGTGTTTGGCGGGGGTGTATATGCCCGCGTGTGTATATGCCCGTGTGCGTGTTTGGCGGGGGCGTGTGTATATGCCCGTGTGCGTGTTTGGCGGGGGTGTATATGCCCGCGTGCGTGTTTGGGGGTGCGTGTGTATATGCCCGTGTGTGTGTGGGGGGGTTTTCCTCCCCAGCAGTATTGGCAGTGTGGGTACCGTCTTTCCGCAGACTCTGTCGTGTCTCCCGGCGAGTATTCGCTGTTGGCGGCCCGTGCCGTGCTGGTGCCGGTTCTGGACGGGGTCCGGATGCTGCCCGCGGAGGGCCAGGTGGGCTCTCTGGCCGTGGCTGTCAGCAGCTTTATGGAGGCCTGGATGGGCCACATCCTGCGGGAGAAGCTGAAGTTCAGGTAGGCCGCGTACGGAGGGGTTTGTTTTTTCCGCCCCGGTAATGAGTCTAATTTGCGTCTTTCTCAGCCTGCAGGGGGCTCTCCGCCTGAGATGTGACTTTGAGAGCGTCCGTGTGTTGCTGCGCTCTCCCCGCGCGGGGCTGTCTCCGGAGGTGATGGAGGCTGTGTTTTTCCTCCCCGTATTCCGGCAGTCGGATAACGCCGTCATCTGTCTCCTTCAGCAGCCGTCTCGCAGGGTTTGCCTGCGCTCTGCCGCGCGGCCACTGCTCTCTTGCTGTGAGTGCTCTGTAGCTTCCTTAGTATCTCATTTTTCCTCCCCGGTGTCATCTGTCGTGACGCCCGTCGTCTCCTCTGTTGCCGCAGGCCCCGTTCTGTGCGGAGCCGCCGTGGACAGCGTGTCCGACAGCCTGCAGAGCCTGGAGAGCGTGGAACGCGGAGCGTGGGGGACGCAGCGATCCGCCACCCAGCACAGCCGCAGCTCCTACCTGCCTCACAACCAGCAGCAGTGGCTGTCTCTGCGGGTCCGCAAGGGCTGGAGCGGCGCGTCTGGGTTAGTGGAGCCGGACACGTCAGAGGGCTGAGCGCCGGCAGCGACCACGAGGGGGGACGAGACGTCAGAGCGCCGGCAGCCACGGGCAACGAGGGGGGACGAGACATCGGAGCGCCGGCAGCCAACGGGCAACGAGGGGGGACGAGACGTCAGAGCGCCGGCAGCCACCGGCAACGAGGGGGGACGAGATGTCAGAGCGCCGGCAGCCATGGGCAACGAGGGGGGACGAGACGTCAGAGCGCCGGCAGCCACGGGCAACGAGGGGGGACGAGACGTCAGAGCGCCGGCAGCCACGGGCAACAAGGGGGGACGAGACGTCGGAGCGCCGGCAGCCACGGGCAACGAGGGGGGACGAGACGTCAGAGCGCCGGCAGCCACGGGCAACAAGGGGGGACGAGACGTCGGAGCGCCGGCAGCCACGGGCAACGAGGGGGGACGAGACGTCAGAGCGCCGGCAGCCACGGGCAACGAGGGGGGACGAGACGTCAGAGCGCCGGCAGCCATGGGCAATGAGGGGGGACGAGACGTCAGAGCGCCGGCGGCGACCACGAGGGGGGACAAGACATCGGAGCGCCGGCCACCCAAGGCCCACCACCAGGAGATGTGTGAGACGAGTGTATTTCATGTGTTTTTATAAATATCTATTTTTAATACGCTTTTTGTCTGATTTGTGGTTTTCTGGCCGGGTCGGGGTCTCTCGCTGTGAGTCTGAGCGTTGTTTAGCTAACGTGCCCCAGAGATTATGTGTCTGGCCCGTGGCTCCAGGCAATGCGCTTCCCGGATTCGGATCCCAGCAGATCGTGCCGGGGGCCACGCTGGGGATCTGGGAGAAGGGGCCACGCTGCCAAAGCGCTTCTCTGGTGGAAGGTTGGCCCTGGGGGTGATGATGGACACAGAGGGGCTTACTGGAGCTAGGTCCTTGGATTGGGGGGGGGGTTTGGGGTTACTGGAGCTGGGATCCATGGATGGGGGGGGTTACTGGAGCTGGAGTTAGTTGAGCCGGGCTCCCAGGGCGGTGGGATTACTGGAGCCGGGGTCTGTGGATGGGGGGTTTACTGGAGACGGGGTCCCTGGATGGGGGGGGCTCAGGAGCAGGTTCCAGGACAGGGGATTACTGGAGACGGGTATGCTCTGCAGGCTAGGCTGGTCCAGGGGAGATGCTCTGCCGGCCGGGCTGGTCCAGGGGAGATGCTCTGCCGTACGGGCTGGTATAGGGGAGATGCTCTGCCGGCCGGGCTGGTACAGGTGTATAGAGGAGATGCTCTGCCGGCCGGGCTGGTATAGGGGAGACGCTCTGTGACTGTAGAGCCCGTGCAGAGTTGCCCAAATCAAAAATGGCGCTGTATGTTACTTGTGATGACGTCACCGGAGGAAGCCGCTGAGAGAGCCCCGAAACAAGGAAGTTCTAGGAAGTGCTGCTGTTCGGCCCCGCCCTCCAAGGGGAGACGGCATGGAGTTTTGAGAGTTACCCGGAGAGGGGTCAGGGGCCACACTTACCCGGTGAGATGTTTAGGGCCACGGCCTACAGAAGCTGTTTATTATGTTTTTCCGTGCCATAGCGTTCTGTTGCCCGCTCTCTGCCCCTGTGTTGTTACCCCCCCCCCCCGCCTGTGCTGTTGCCCCCTCCGCCTGTGCTGTTGCCCCCTCTCTGCCTGCCCCTGGGCTCTGTGAATCTTATCATGCTGTTTGCTCCCTGTTCAGGGCTGCCACGGTATAGAGCGGTGTTATGACGGAGAGATGGGTGAGCGGATCCACGCACCCCACATGCTGCCGCGTGGCCCCCGGGGCTCTGAGGTCTGCTCTCTGCCCGCAGCTTCTGATGATGACTTTCTGGATGATTATTCTTATTTTAATGATGGGGATGATGATGATGATGATGGAAGAGCTTTTGCCGGGGGCCCTAACCTGGGGCCCTTCCTCCACCTGCACCCTTCTTTCCTTTACCCCCACCAGCTAAGCTTTAGACTGCCAGTCCCTACTCCGATAACCCAGGAGGTGCGCATGTACTGGGGGGGTACTGTTTGCGGGTGGTGAGGCATTGAGGAGCGACTGCGGGGGGGGGGGGCGTCATTGAGGAGCGACTGCGGGGGGGGGGCGTCATTGAGGAGCGACTGGGGGGGGCGGCATTGAGGAGCGACTGGGGGGGGGGGAGCGGCATTGAGGAGCAACAGGGGGGGGGCGTCATTGAGGAGCGCGGAGGAGATTGGAGGTTCTGGGCTTTATCTGTCGTTTTCTCCAGGAGGCCGACCGGAACGCTCTGGAGCTGCTGCAGGAGGAGGAGAAAGAGAGGCAGAAACTGGAAAAGAAGAGGTTAAAGAAAAAGGTATTACAGGGGCCCTACACCCTGATCTGTGCTGCACCCTGCCTCCCCAGGGGCCCCTGAAACACACTCTGCGCCCTGATCTGTGCTGCACCCTGCCTCCCCAGGGGCCCCTGAAACACACTCTGCGCCCTGATCTGTGCTGCACCCTGCCTCCCCAGGGGCCCCTGAAACACACTCTGCGCCCTTATCTGTGCTGCACCCTGCCTCCCCAGGGGCCCCTGAAACACACTCTACGCCCTGATCTGTGCTGCACCCTGCCACCCCAGGGGCCCCTGAAACACACTCTACACCCTGATCTGTGCTGCACCCTGCCACCCCAGGGGCCCCTGAAACACACTCTGCGCCCTGATCTGTGCTGCACCCTGCCACCCCAGGGGCCCCTGAAACACACTCTGCGCCCTGATCTGTGCTGCACCCTGCCTCCCCAGGGGCCCCTGAAACACACTCTGCGCCCTGATCTGTGCTGCACCCTGCCACCCCATGGGCCCCTGTTTGGGTGCCCCCCTGCTCATTGTACCCCGGTTCTCACGCCAGTAATTAACCCCCTCCTGTGTTTAGCGTCAGAAGGAACGCAAACGTCAGCAGAAAGCGGACGGCACGAGCCATGGAACCGGTGCGGATAAAGATCTGGTGAGGGCATCAGGGTATGAAGGTGGGGGGGTTGGGTGAACAGAATGGGGGGGTGTATATTTAACCTCTCTGTGTCAGGATGCAGATCCCAATGACGGGACGGATGCAGACGAGGAGAGCGAATCGGAGGCAGAGCTGCCCCTCTCCGCCGCGGACCTGGAGGTATTTTGGCCAATTGCCCCCCCTCTGTTTCAGGACCCCACAGGGGGCACTACAGCCACTGATAGAGGTTTTGCATTTAGCCCACCCCCTGAGCCCCCGGCTCCACACACTGTGGCTCTCTCTCTGCCGCAGGCCGGTCTCGATCTCCGGAGCTCGTTTGTCCGCCAGGCCCAGCAAAGGATGGGGAATAATCCGAAGCCCCAGAGGAAAGAGAGCGCTAGCGAGAGGTCTCGGGAGAGAAGGTCTGAGACGTCTAAAGAAAGAGACCCCCCAAAACCGTTGGCGCCATCCAAGGAGCCGTCTCCGGTGAAGGTAATGCGGCATCCCGGTGTATCCTGCAGCACCCACTGCTCCCCAAAAGCCACCGCACCTCCCTCTCTGCCCCCTCTCGCTGTATCCTGCCCTCGCACCTCCCTCTCTGCCCCCTCTCGCTGTATCCTGCCCTCGCACCTCCCTCTCTGCCCCCTCTCGCTGTATCCTGCCCTCGCACCTCCCTCTCTGCCCCATCTCGCTGTATCCTGCCCTCGCACCTCCCTCTCTGCCCCATCTCGCTGTATCCTGCCCTCGCACCTCCCTCTCTGCCCCCTCTCGCTGTATCCTGCCCTCGCACCTCCCTCTCTGCCCCCTCTCGCTGTATCCTGCCCTCGCACCTCACTCTCTGCCCCCTCTCGCTGTATCCTGCCCTCGCACCTCCCTCTCTGCCCCCTCTCGCTGTATCCTGGCCTCGCACCTCCCTCTCTGCCCCCTCTCGCTGTATCCTGCCCTCGCACCTCCCTCTCTGCCCCCTCTCGCTGTATCCTGCCCTCGCACCTCCCTCTCTGCCCTCTCTCGCTGTATCCTGCCCTCGCACCTCCCTCTCTGCCCCCTCTCCTCACGTCCCTCTCTGTTTTAGGGCAGTATTACGGATCTGTATCAGGTGCAGCAGAGCTTGGATTTAGCCAGTGAGTATTCTGCCCCCGGGTTTTGCCCCTCTCGTCCCTCGCAGGTCCTGACTGCCCTGTCTCTGCAGATATAGGTAATAACCTTGCGAGTAGGGAACGCTTTCTGGAGGCCGCCAACTACTACACGGAGGCAATTAAACTCAACCCCGCGGAATATAGGTGAGCTCTCTGTGACCATCTGCCCCTTGGCTTTGCCCTTCCCCCCTTGGCTCGGCGCAGCCCCTCTGTCCGCCTGACGCCCCGTCCGCCTGACGCCCCGTCCGCCTGACGCCCCGTCCGCCTGACGCCCCGTCCGCCTGACGCCCCGTCCGCCTGACGCCCCGTCCGCCTGACGCCCCGTCCGCCGGCCCCCGCCTGACGCCCCGTCCGCCTGCTGCCCCCGCCTGACGCCCGCCCCCGTCTGACGCCCCGTCCGCCTGTCCGGCAGGTTCCTCGGTAACCGCTCGTACAGCTATGAGCGCTGTGGCCGGTACCAGGAGGCTTTGCGAGACGCAGACCAAGCGCTGCAGCTGCAGCCGCACTTTATAAAGGGGCATTTCAGGAAAGGAAAGGCCTTAAAGGGTCTGCAGGTACAGGGTCCGGGGGGGAATAAAGGGTCCTATGTTTGGAGGGTGGGTAAATGGATCATATGTCTGCGTGTAGCTCTGTGTTGGGGGTAGTATGTGCGGTATGTCTGCGTGTAGCTCTGTGTTGGGGGTAGTATGTGCGGTATGTCTGCGTGTAGCTCTGTGTTGGGGGTAGTATGTGCGGTATGTTTACGTGTAGCTCTGTGTCGGGGGTTATGGGTGGGTAGTATGTATGGTATGTCTGCGTGTAGCTCTGTGTTGGGGGTAGTATGTGTGGTATGTTTGCGTGTAGCTCTGTGGGGGTTATGGGGGGTAGTATGTGTGTTATGTCTGCGTGTAGCTCTGTGTCTGTGTAGTATGTGTGGTATGTTTACGTGTAGCTCTGTGTCGGGGGTTATGGGGGGGTAGTATGTGTGGTATGTTTGCGTGTAGCTCTGTGTTGGGGGTTATGGGGGGGAGGTAGTATGTGCGGTATGTCTCCGTGTAATTCTGCACCTGCGTGTTCCTCACATGCCGTGGCTCTCTCCCTTCCAGAGATACTCAGAGGCCATCGCTGCTTTCCAGAAAGTTCTCTTATCTGATATTAATCACACCGAGGCAGCGGCTGAGATAGCCCAATGCCAGACAGACATGCAGGTAAGCCACGCCTTCCCTAAATCCCACCCCTTCACTGTATACTCCCAATCACTAATCAGCTTCTCCCTGCCTCCTCAATTACCTGCCGGCCACCAGCTCCTCCCTCTCCCCTGCTCCTGACTCTGCCCTTCCCGGTACCGGACCCTCTCCCATGCTCCTGACTCTGCCCTTCCCGTGACCGGACTCTCTCCTTCCCGTGACCGGACTCTCTCCTTCCCGTGACCGGACTCTCTCCTTCCCGTGACCGGACTCTCTCCTTCCCGTGACCGGACTCTCTCCTTCCCGGCTCCGGACCCTCTCCTTCCCGGCTCCGGACCCTCTCCCCTCCTGGCACCAGATCCTCTCCCCCTGCTCCGGACCCTCTCCCCCTGCTCCGGACTCTGCGCTTCCCTGCTCCGGACTCTGCGCTTCCCTGCTCCGGACTCTCTCCCCCTGCTCCGGACTCTCTCCCCCTGCTCCGGACTCTCTCCCCCTGCTCCGGACTCTGCCCTTCCCGGCACCGGACTCTGCCCTTCCCGGCACCGGACTCTGCCCTTCCCGGCACCGGACTCTGCCCTTCCCGGCACCGGACTCTGCCCTTCCCGGCACCGGACTCTGCCCTTCCCGGCACCGGACTCTGCCCTTCCCGGCACCGGACTCTGCCCTTCCCGGCACCGGAACCTCTCCCCTTCCCGGGACCGGACTCTGCCCTTCCCGGCACCGGACTCTGCCCTTCCCGGCACCGGACTCTGCCCTTCCCGGCACCGGACTCTGCCCTTCCCGGCACCGGACTCTGCCCTTCCCGGCACCGGAACCTCTCCCCTGCTCCTGACTCTGCCCTTCCCGGCACCGGAACCTCTCCCCTGCTCCTGACTCTGCCCTTCCCGGCACCGGAACCTCTCCCCTGCTCCTGACTCTGCCCTTCCCGGGACCGGAACCTCTCCCCTGCTCCTGACTCTGCCCTTCCCGGCACCGGAACCTCTCCCCTGCTCCTGACTCTGCCCTTCCCGGCACCGGAACCTCTCCCCTGCTCCTGACTCTGCCCTTCCCGGTATCTGATCCTCGCCCCTTTTCCTGTCCACGCCCTTCCTGTGACCTGACCCTCTCCTGTGCTCCTGACTCTGCCCTCCTTGGTCCCTGGCTCTCTCCACCTTCAGTGGCCCTTGGCTCTCCTGCCTGCCTAGGATTTACCATCTGCTTTTCCTTTTCTCCACTGTAGGCCCAGATCACAAGAGTGAAAGTTAATAGTAACTGCCCCCTTAGCCCCCCTCCCACCCCGCCAGGTAAGTGATGGGTTAATGGTTGGGGTTTACACTCGGGGTAGGTGGTGTTCATAGTTTTGATTGACATGCTTGTTATACTCTGCCTTGTAACTGAGTGTGTTGGCAAAGGACGCAGTCATGTGACACCGAGGGAGGCCATTGATAGGCTGGCTGCCCTGGTTGTCTATGCAGCCTCGTGTCATTGGACAGGGTGGAGGGAGGGGTAACTGAAGAGGGGCTCCGGTGAATGTGAGTGAAGCGAAGTCTGCTTGTGTTGCAGAATCCAACTCCGGGAAGGGATTGGTGATTCGGAACTCGCGTTACACGATCGCTAACGGGACTATAACCACCCCCAAAAGTGCAACTAAACAGAAACTGCCCCCGGCCAAGCAGCCGCCCACCCTCAGGTAACAGGGCATGCTCCAGACAGAGCAGATAGGTGCAGGTAGAGGGAGGGGCCCCGTGTCAGAGCAGTGATAGGTGCAGGTAGAGGGAGGGCCTCCGTGTCAGAGCAGTGATAGGTGCCGGTAGAGGGAGGGGCCCCGTGTCAGAGCAGTGATAGGTGCCGGTAGAGGGAGGGGCCCTGTGTCAGAGCAGTGATAGGTGCAGGTAGAGGGAGGGGCCCCGTGTCATGGTAGAGGGAGGAGCCCCATGTCAGAGCAGTGATAGGTGCAGGTAGAGGGAAGGGCCCCCGTGTCAGAACAGTGATAGAGGGAGGGGCCCCCTGTCAGAGCAGTGATAGGTGCAGGTAGAGGGAGGGGCCCCGTGTCAGAGCAGTGATAGGTGCAGGTAGAGGGAGGGGCCCCGTGTCAGAGCAGTGATAGGTAGAGGGAGGGGCCCCGTGTCAGAGCAGTGATAGGTTCAGGTAGAGGGATTAGCCCCGTGTCAAAGCAGTGATAGGTGCAGGTAGAGGGAGGGGCCCCCGTGTCAGAGCAGTGATAGGTGCAGGTAGAGGGAGGGGCCCGTATCAGAACAGTGATAGGTAGAGGGAGGAGCCCATTCCAGAACAATATGTAGTTGAAGGGCGTCCCATATGAGAGCAGTGATAGGTGGTTGAAGGGGGAGGGGCCAGTAACGGTTCTCGTATTAATTGGCTGCACCGACGCTCTCCTTTTAGTTCTCTTTATCCTGTGTGGGTTGGAAACGTCACGAATAAGATTACTGAGGATGTTTTAAGAGCCACATTTGAGCCGTGAGTCGGTTGCCGCCCCCTTCCTCCCCGTCGCGCCGCCCCCTTCTCCCCGTCGCGCCGCCCCCTTCTCCCCGTCGCGCCGCCCCCTTCTCCCCGTCGCGCCGCCCCCTTCCCCCCCGTCGACGCTCACTCTGCTCGTCTCCGCAGGTTCGGCCCCGTCCATTCCATGCGGATTCTGTACAGCAGAACCTGCGCGTTTATTAACTACACCGGGAAGAAGGATGCCGAGAGGGCATTTCAGGAGCTGCAGGTGAATGGGCTGGGGGTAAGGGGGGGTACCGGGATATATTGCCCCCTCCTCTCCCGGTTAACCCTTTCCCTCTCGTCCCCAGGGCCGGAGTATTGAAGGAACCACCCTTGTTTTACAGCTCAGGAACCCGGAGCATTCAAATTTAAAGGTGCCGGGAGCCAAGCAGCTGCTGAAGTGAGCGGCTTCTGCTGATTTGCCCCATGGGGGGGTTACTCTCTGATCATCAATCTTCACTGATTTTAACCCTTTTGAATTAAAATCAAGTTTTTGTGTCCCCTGTGGTGTTGTGTCCTGTAATTAAACCCGTCCGGCTGGAGTTTCATTGCTGGGGCCTGAGGGTATCAGACGTGGAATCATACATGTGGATGAATGGAAAATGATGGTGGGTGGGCTGTGACTGGCCCCCTGTATAATGTATAGATAAATCAGTGAGCCGGCCCCCTGTATAATGTATAGATAAATCAGTGAGCTGGCCCCTGTATAATGTATAGATAAATCACACACAGGCAGACGGACAGAGACAGACTGTATCTTGACGTAAGCGTTGCGCCGAGGGGCCGTGTTGGTTTGGCAGAAAATATTCTGCTATCCAAAAAGAAAAAGTACGCTAGCTTTTTGTTGATTTCTACGGAAAAGTACAAAGAAGAGACTTCCGAGGTTATTGAACGTGCAGGAATTTCCTCAGCTGTCCGCCGCAGCTCTTATAGAATAATTTATGTAATTGCTGCGAAATAACCGCTCTCTCCGTATAACGCCGATGATGGATATGATTCAGATCCGTTATCCGTTCTACTCGTTCGTTACGTTTCCACCTTACATTACATCACATTTATTTATTTATAAAGCGCCGGCAGATTCCGCAGAGGGCCCTGCTCCCGGGAGCTTACAATCTAGTCGGGGTGAGGGGGAAGGAAGACGATAGGAGAGGAAGGCTGGGATGGGGATGAGTTCTGGTTCCGATGGTGTTGTAGCCGCTCTCTGCAGTGGTACTCGGTATGTCGTTTCCCTCCGGTGTAACTCCGGCGTAACTCTTATCTGTCCACTTATGATGAGGCGACAGCAGCTACATTTCCAAGTGAGGCCCGGGAATTTATACGGCTGCCTCACAACTGGTCAGATAAGGTGATTGCGTTCTTGGGTTTTTTCTCTGTAGAGATGAAATCTAGATATTCTTGGGTTTTTTCCTCTAGAGATGAAATCTAGATATTCTTGGTTTTTTTTTCCTCTGTAGAGATGAAATCTAGATATTCTTGGGTTTTTTCCTCTAGAGATGAAATCTAGATATTCTTGGGGTTTTTCCTCTGTAGAGATGAAATCTAGATATTCTTGGGGTTTTCTCTAGAGATGAAATCTAGATATTCTTGGGGTTTTCCTCTGTAGAGATGAAATCTAGATTTTCTTGGTTTTTTTTCCTCTGTAGAGATGAAATCTAGATATTCTTGAGGTTTTTTTCCTCTGTAGAGATGAAATCTGGATATTCTTGGGTTTTTTTTCCTCTGTAGAGATGAATTCTAGATATTCTTGGGTTTTTTTCCTCTGTAGAGATGAAATCTAGATATTCTTGCGGTTTTCTCTGTCGAGATGAAATCTAGATATTGGGGGTTTTCTCAGTCGAGATAAAATCTAGATGTTCTTGGGGTTTTTTTCCTCTGTAGAGATGAAATCTAGATATTCTTGGGGTTTTCCTCTGTAGAGATGAAATCTAGTTATTCTTGGGGTTTTTTCCCTCTGTAGAGATGAAATCTAGATATTCTTGGGGTTTTCCGCTGTAGAGATGAAATCTAGATTTTCTTGGTTTTTTTTCTCTGTCGACATGAAATCTAGATATTCTTGGGCTTTTCCTCTGTAGAGATGAAATCTAGATATTCTTGGGGTTTTCCTCTGTAGAGAGATGAAATCTAGATATTCTTGGGGTTTTTTCCCTCTGTAGAGATGAAATCTAGATATTCTTGGGGTTTTCCGCTGTAGAGATGAAATCTAGATTTTCTTGGTTTTTTTTCTCTGTCGACATGAAATCTAGATATTCTTGGGCTTTTCCTCTGTAGAGATGAAATCTAGATATTCTTGGGGTTTTCCTCTGTAGAGAGATGAAATCTAGATATTCTTGGGGTTTTTTTCCTCTGTAGAGATGAAATCTAGATATTCTTGGGGTTTTTTTCCTCTGTAGAGATGAAATCTAGATATTCTTGGGGTTTTTTTCCTCTGTAGAGATGAAATCTAGATATTCTTGGGGTTTTTCTGTAGAGATGAAATCTAGATATTCTTGGGGTTTTCCTCTGTAGAGATGAAATCTAGATATTCTTGGGGTTTTTTTCCCTCTGTAGAGATGAAATCTAGATATTCTTGGGGTTTTCCTCTGTAGAGAGATGAAATCTAGATATTCTTGGGGTTTTTTTCCTCTGTAGAGATGAAATCTAGATATTCTTGGGGTTTTTTTCCTCTGTAGAGATGAAATCTAGATATTCTTGGGGTTTTTCTGTAGAGATGAAATCTAGATATTCTTGGGGTTTTCCTCTGTAGAGATGAAATCTAGATATTCTTGGGGTTTTTTCCCTCTGTAGAGATGAAATCTAGATATTCTTGGGGTTTTCCTCTGTAGAGAGATGAAATCTAGATATTCTTGGGGTTTTTTCCCTCTGTAGAGATGAAATCTAGATATTCTTGGGGTTTTTTCCCTCTGTAGAGATGAAATCTAGATATTCTTGGGGTTTTCCGCTGTAGAGATGAAATCTAGATTTTCTTGGTTTTTTTTCTCTGTCGACATGAAATCTAGATATTCTTGGGCTTTTCCTCTGTAGAGATGAAATCTAGATATTCTTGGGGTTTTCCTCTGTAGAGAGATGAAATCTAGATATTCTTGGGGTTTTTTTCCTCTGTAGAGATGAAATCTAGATATTCTTGGGGTTTTTTTCCTCTGTAGAGATGAAATCTAGATATTCTTGGGGTTTTTTTCCTCTGTAGAGATGAAATCTAGATATTCTTGGGGTTTTTCTGTAGAGATGAAATCTAGATATTCTTGGGGTTTTCCTCTGTAGAGATGAAATCTAGATATTCTTGGGGTTTTTTTCCCTCTGTAGAGATGAAATCTAGATATTCTTGGGGTTTTCCTCTGTAGAGAGATGAAATCTAGATATTCTTGGGGTTTTTTCCCTCTGTAGAGATGAAATCTAGATATTCTTGGGGTTTTTTCCCTCTGTAGAGATGAAATCTAGATATTCTTGGGGTTTTTCTGTAGAGATGAAATCTAGATATTGGGGTTTTTTTCCTTCTGTAGAGATGAAATCTAGATATTCTTGGGTTTTTTTCCTTCTGTAGAGATGAAATCTAGATATTCTTGGGTTTTTTTCCTTCTGTAGAGATGAAATCTAGATATTCTTGGGTTTTTTTCCTTCTGTAGAGATGAAATCTAGATATTCTTGGGTTTTATGAGGGGGATCATCCTAAAATAGTAGAGCCATTTGGGGACGTAAGATTTAATAACATTTATTCTTCCCATCCAGGAAACCCCGGATGAACCCCTGTCCCTTTTAATGTTTGTTTTTTTAATTGATGAATTCTTTTGGCCAGGTTTCCATCCCAGATTCCTTCAGGCTGAGGAGCGATTATTATTATTTTTATTATTTATCAATTCAGGTGTCCTGATTTCAGAAATACCTCATTTATGTAGATTTTCCATACTTTCCCAGCGTACTATAAGGTGTAATTTTTTTGTATAATTTTTATGCTTATGGCTTAACGGGTTTGGGGGTTGTGAACGGGGGCAGGAGGGGTATATTGGGTAGAAGTTGTGTTAGGGCAATGGGATGTAAGGGTTTTTTCTTTTTTAATGATCTTTATTTAATTTTTTATATATATTTTTTGTTTTCAGTGCAGTATGGTTAGAGGTCCTCTTGAAATGTTATTAATGCCAGTGATGTCACAATGACATCACTTAGCTCACTTTATCGATTTAAAAAAAAAATTATTTATTGTATTTTAGTGATTTTTTTTCTTTTTTTAAATGACTAACCGTTTTTTTTCTGCTTTTCTGTTTCAGGACGGGAGGGGGGGTGAGAGACATGGTTTCTCACTCTCCTCTCCGCGATCCCCCTGCACCGATCACACTGGGCGGTCCCGCTGACGTCGGTGGGCGGTCCCGCTGACGGCAGCGGGAAACACCCCCATATAAAGGGGAAAATGGGCGGGGAGTGGGGCGTGTCAAGACCCCGCTCACCCGGCAATCTCCGGGTCAAACCGGCGATGCTGCCTTCTGCTGTCAGTGGGGAGTCCAGGATTTGTCCCTGCCGCTGCAAGAAGGTCAGGACGTACCAGTACGTCCATAGGGGACTGAAGGGGTTAAAAAAAAAATTCTGACTCTCTTGTAATTTTATCCATGACTTCTGGGACAGATAGTAGTGAATCCTTCATTCTGCAAACTGTCTTTTTCACTATACATTATACAGGGGCCAAGAGGCAGCAGCTGGCAGACAGTCACAGAGACAGCCTGACCATTGGATGTGGCCCCTGGGGACCAGTCTGCTGGTTATAGGGGGCGTTATAGGGAGTAATAAGAGGGGTATATATGGAGAAATGGGAGAGGTTATAGGGAGGGTTATATGGAGTAATAAGAGGGGTTATAGGGAGGGGTTATAGGAAGGGGTATATGGAGTAATATATGGACCGGAGAAGCTCCCTCCCCCTCCTGTTAATGTTTAATTTATTTCTACTCCTAAACTGGGGCCCCTCACAGCTCTTCATTATCTTTAATTGAATTTTGTGTGAATAACCCCCCCCTGCGGGGCGGCAGCGGCTGAGATAACCAATAACCCCCGTCCAGCTCGGTATTGCCCCACACAGATGCCTCCTAGAGATGGAGTCAGCATTTGGAGTCCTTGTAAAATGAGAATTTATTGTGTATCTCCAGCCTGTCTCCTCCCGGCTGCCACCCCCTGTACCCACAACCCTGTTATCTGTCCAGCTCCAGGGGCAGCAAGTCATAGATCTCTCTTCTCTGAAGTAGTATTAAAATCCACCGCCAGGCAGGTCAGGTACAGTCCCTGAATCCCTCACCCAGTGTTGCAACATGGTATGTGTTACATATGGCGAGGAGTAGTCTGCGCCTGGAATGATATCCCAGCAGATGCAGTCAGGAAACACCTCTGCAGCATGTTTCATATGAAATCTACACGGAGGTAAAGTGCCGGGGCCCCTCTAGTCATCCACATCGATCTCTTCGTCATCTGAGAAGGCGCCTGGCGTGTGCTCCGCGGGGGCGTGTCGGGGAGGCTGGGCGTAAGCTTCACGGGAGGCCCCCGCCGACACCAGCCTCTCCAGGGCCTGGGGCGGCAGCTTGTTCAGGGACTCAACGTCGGCCCTCATTTCCTCCAGGTCCCGCTTCAGCTTGGCCCGGCGGTTCTGGAACCAGGTGATGACCTGCGCGTTGCTGAGTCCCAGCTGCTGCGCCACGTGGTCCCTGTCCGCGGGGGCCAAGTACTTCTGGTACACAAAGCGCTTCTCCAGCTCGTAGATCTGCTGGTTGGTGAAAGCCGTCCGCGACTTACGCCGTTTCCTTGTGCTGTGGCCGTGTCCGCAGGGGCCGAGAGGATCCTGACCTGACAAGGAGAAAAGGAGGACGTGAGAGACCAAACCACTCATGCCGGGAAGCTGTTCCACTTATCCACCACCCTCTCAGTAAAGTAAAAATTCCTTCCATTCCATCTCCAGCTCTGACGCTCTAGTGTTGGTTTCCCAGTCTCTTGTTGTAACTTTTCTCCTCCTTTGGAATCATTTCCCTCCCGTCCTTTATCCCTTTATGTGTTTAAATGTCTCCCATCCCTTCTCTTCTCTTTCCTGTCTATCACCCTCTCTCCCCCCTCCTCTTCTCTCCCCCTCCTCTTCTCTCCCCCTCCTCTTCTCTCCCCCTCCTCCACTCTCCTCTCTCCCCAACTCTCTCCCCATCTCTCTTTCTCTTGCCCCCTCCTTTTCTCTCTCTCTCCTCTCTCCCCCATCTCTCTCTCTCTTGTCTCTCTCTCCTCGCTCCCCCTATTCTCTCTTCTTTCTCTCTTTCCCCATCTCTCTCCAATGTCTCTCTTCTCTCACTCATCTCTCCTCTTTCCCCCTTCCCTCTCTATCCCCCCTACCCATCTCTCGCGTCTCTTTCCCGCCTCTCCTCTCTCACCACCTCTCTTCTCCCCCTCTCTCTCTTTCCCCAATCTGTCTCTCTTCTCCCTCGTCTCTCTTCTCTACCCGTCCCTCTCTCTCCTCTCTCTCATCCCCCCCCCCGTTTCTCTCCCCCAGGGGACACAGGCTGGCAGGGAGGGGCAGGAGCGAACGCAGGGGACACAGGCTGGCTGGCAGGGTGGGGCAGGATGGGGCAGTCGTTACAGTGAGTGACATGGCTGGCAGGGGCTCTGGATGTGTCTTTATTACAGATTTATGTGGATTATGATGTCACAGTTAATATTTCCGGACTCCAAGCCTGTAATGGGAGAGCCTCTCCCCGGAGCCTCCGAATGGAGGGCAGACTCCGTGAGTGAGCCTAATCATGCATACCCCCAGAACATACCCCAGAGCACAGAATCTGCAAATACCCCCAGAACATACCCCAAGGGACAGAACCTGCAAATACCCCCAAGAAAGTATCACCAAATATATTGACAGGGTCCTCTGTAAATATAACTATTTATTTTGGTCAAATCTGTATTGTATGTATATAATGGGTTAAATCTGTATAGTGTGTGTATATATAGTAGGTTAGAGCTGTATGGTAAATATGTATACTTTATATAATGAGTTAGAGCTGTAAAGTAAATATAATGTTTAAAGCTGTATAGTAAAAATATATATAATGAGTAAATCAATATAGTATATATAATGGGTTAGAGCTGTATAGTAAATATAATGGATTAAAGCTGTATAGTAAATATATATAATTAATATATGCATAATGGGTTAAATCTGTATAGTATATACAATGGATTAGCTGTATACTAATATATATATATATATATATATATATATATATATATATATATATATATAGTGGTTAAAGTATATATATATATATATATAATTAGATTTAATCTGCATAGTATATATAAGTGGTTAAAGCTGTATACATAATGGGCCAGTGCTGTACAGTATATATATATGGGTTAAATCTGTATAGTATATACAATGGGTTAGAGCTGTATACTATATATATAGATATATATATATATATAGATTAAATCTGCATATTATATATAAAATGTTAGAGCTGTATAGTATATATAAGTGGTTAAAGCTGTATGTTGTATATATATAATGGGCCAGTGCTGTACAGTATAATATATATAGATATATAGTGTTATTTTATTATTGGTATTTTTTGTTTTTATTATTTATTATTGTTGTTATTATTGCTATTGGTATTATTATATATATGTTGTTTTTATTATTATTGTTGTTGTTGTTCTGAGGTTTGTGTAGAAATTAAAATATAGCAACAAAAAATGAGAATTCAAAAATTTTCCCGACATTTACTTAAGAAATAAAATGTAGGTCTTAGCCCCCCCCCTTTTCTCTTAGGGTTCCGAATCAAACCGAATCATTCTAAATATTTAGATTATTACAAATTATAACGAACCATCCATAATGACCATAAATCCCCGGTTTTCATGGCAAAAAAACCCTTCGTAAATCTTAAAGAAATAAAATGTAATAAGATAAAGATCAGAATCGAATGTTTTATAAGAAGGGATACAATTCGTTTTTCTCAAACCGATTCCGTGAATGTTGGGGGGGGCATTTCTCAGCAATTTACTAAATCGAATTCATCAACATTATTAATAACAACAATAATAATAACAACAGTAATAGTAATATGAAATAAATAAAAATAATACGCCCCCCCCCCCCCACACACGTTCTGATAAATAAAATGCTGATAATAGTAAATCCCGATAAACCGGACCTGATGCGGTATCCCGGATGGAATCGGCTCGCGGCGAATAATTAAAAGAGAGAAGAGAGGGAAGGAGTACGGAAAAGAGGGAAGGAGTAAGACAATGGAGAGAAGAGAGGGAATGAGTAAGAGAAGGAATGGAGGGGGTTAGAGAAAAAAAGGGGTAAAAGAGAAAGTGACATAAGAGAGAAAAAGAAGGGGGTGGATGAGACAGGTAGAGAGAGAGAGAGGAAGAGATAGAACGAGAGAAAGTAGAAGCGAAGGTGAGAGAAAGGATATAGAGGAGTGTAGGAATAAGAGAGGTGATGGGTAGAGAGACAATAAAGAGAGGAAAACATACAGAGAAAGGAGTAAGAGAGAAAGAAAAAGAAAGAAGAGAACAGAGAGGGGGGATAACGGGAAGAAAGAGGAAACAGAGTGATGAAGGGAGGTCGACGTAAAGGGAGAAGGAGAGGAAAAAAAAAACGTGAGAAAGAGAGAGACTGAGAGAGAGAGAGAGATCACAGAGAAAATAACACAAAGAGGAAGCAAAGGGACGAGAGAGAGAGAGAGTTAAGGAAAGGGAGACAAAGGTGGGGAGAAAGAATGAAGAGAGAGAGAGAGAACAGAGTAAGACAGATAGGAGAGATGTATGAGTGACAGCACACCAGTGCATAGGCAGTACCCTCTGTTGGCGGTATACTCGGTGTCTCCTATCTCCTATGTCTCCTATTCCTATCGAATCCTTAAATAAACGGTTTTATTTATTTATAACGAAATTACGGATCCCGACTCCGGTGCATGTTCTATGTTTTATAATAAATAACCCCCGCCGGCGGTGTGCTCCCAGTCAGGCAAGAGTATAAGATGAATATATTATATATATATATATATATATATATATATATAATAAATAACCCCCGCCGGCGGTGTGCTCCCAGCCAGGCAAGAGTATAAGATGAATATATTATATATATATATATATAATAAATAACCCCCGCCGGCAGTGTGCTCCCAGTCAGGCAAGAGTATACGCTGAATATATATATATATATATATATATATATATATATATATATATATATATATATATATATAATAAATAACCCCCCGCCGGCCGTGTGCTCGGGCTGTACCCCTAAACACCGTACAGATCAGTTAATGTTGCAGATTCTGTACAATATTAGTTATTAATAATATAATAATTAATACCAATTATAAAGATATTACAATATTTAAAAAAATAAATATCATAAATAATTCGATTGAAATAATACATCGAATCTTTTTATTGGGGCCAACATAGAAAACAAAACAAAAAAGATTCGCAGAAGCATTTGGAACCTCAGAAGTCTCTTCTTCACTGGGGGCTCCACCGGCACCAGGTATAAGCGATTTATTAAAACAAACAAACGGCATTTTCAGCAAAAAAGCCTGAAATCCGGCAATAAGTGAAAAAAAAATCAGTGATATTATTACTATTATCATTATTATTATTACTGTTATTAGTACTATTATTAATATTGTTGTTATTATCGTTATTATGATTATTGGTATTATTAGTATTGTTATTATTATTATGACTACTGTTATTATTAGTATTATTAATATTGGTATTATTGTTATTATTATTATTATTATGATTATTGGTATTATTAGTTATTATTATTATTATTATTGTTGTTACACCGGAGAAATTATCGAGAGCAAAGTGGTAATATTTTACGAATAATAATAATGACAATAGTAATAATAATAATATACTTTTGCGAATTATTATTATTATTATATACCCCTTATACTCCACATAATAACCCTTGTACACCGCTGATAATATACCCCCGTATACTGAGCATAATACCCCTATATACCCCTCATAATATACCCCGTATACTGCGCATAATACCCTTGTACACCGCTGATAATATACCCCCGTATACTGCGCATAATACCCCTCATAATGTACCCCCCTATACTGCGCATAATACCCCTGTATACCGCTGATAATATACCCGTATACTGCGCATAATACCCTTGTACACCGCTGATAATATACCCCATATACTGCGCATAATACCCCTGTATACCGCTGATAATATACCCCCGTATACTGCGCATAATACCCCTGTATACCGCTGATAATATACCCCCGTAAACTGCGCATGATACCCCTTTACACCGCTGATGATATAACCCCGTATACTGCCCCAGGAGGGAAAAATCGGCTGATATTTTACCCCAAGCAATAGGACTAGATCTCCTGAACAGAGAGCAGATCCCGCCAGATCCCAGCGGATCCCAGCAAATCCCGGCCATATCAAAAATATAACCCGAACAAATCCCGGCCATATCGATTCTGTAATCCGAACAGATCCCGACCATATCGATACTGTAACCCGAACAGATCTCCGCCATATCAATTCTGTAATCCGAACAGATCCCGACCATATCGATTCTGTAATCCGAACAGATCCCGACCATATCGATTCTGTAACCCGAACAGATTCCGACCATATCGATTCTGTAACCCGAACAGATCCCGACCATATCGATTCTGTAACCCGAACAGATCCCGATAGAGCCCAGCGGATTCCCGGCGGGGACCTACCTTCTGCCGCCCGCAGTCCCGTCAGCTCCGGCCCCGGGAAGGTCTTGCTGGCCAGCTGCTCCAGGGCGCACAGAGGGGATGACTGGAGGAGCCCCCCTGGCCGGGCCCCTCCGCCTGGCAGCCTGTGCTGTGAGGGGGGCCCCAGGCAGCTCAGGGGCTTCTTGACGGACGGCTTGCTGAGGATGTCCTCAATGCTGAAAGGTGTGAGGGGCTTCCCGGCCGCTTCCATCTGCCCCGTCCGATCCTTCATGTCCCCTCCACGGCTCCCTTCTGCCCCCCGTCAGGGAGACCCCCAGAGCTGTGCTGCAGGGGGGCAGCAATGGAGGCAAGGCAGCTTTCTGTGTACAAGTGATCCAAGAGGGGACAGTCAGGGGACAGGAGGGGACAGGGAGGGGCCACTCACAGCTCTCCCCAACTTTTGGGGAAGGACCAACACTTACCCTCTGAGATCTAACCCTGAGATCCCTGCTGATACTCGGAGATCGATAACCCCCTACTGAGTGATCCCCGGAGGTCCCAGAACCTCCTACTGAGTGATCCCAGAACCTTCTACCGAGTGATACCCAGAGATCCCAGAACCTCCTACTGAGTGATACCCGGAGATCCCAGAACCTCCCACTGAGTGATACCCGGAGATCCCAAAACCTACTAGCGAGTGATCCCCAGAGATCCCAAAACCTACTACCGAGTGATCCCCGGATATCCCAGAACCTACTACCGAGTGATACCCAGAGATCCCAGAACCTCCTACTGAGTGATACCCGGAGATCCCAAAACCTACTACTGAGTGATACCCGGAGATCCCAAAACCTACTACCGAGTGATCCCCGGAGATCCCAGAACCTACTACCGAGTGATACTCGGAGATCCTAGAGTGATACCCAGAGAACCCAGAACCACTCACTGAGTGATCCCCGGAGATCCCAAAACCTACTACCGAGTGATCCCCGGAGATCCCAGAACCTACTACCGAGTGATACTCGGAGATCCTAGAGTGATACCCAGAGAACCCAGAACCACTCACTGAGTGATACACGGAGATCCCAGAACCTGCCACTGGGTTATACCCGGAGATCCCAGAACCTCCCACTGAGTGATACCTGGAGATCCCAGAACCTACTACTGAGTGATACCCGGAGATCCCAGAACCTCCTACTGAGTGATACCCGGAGATCCCAGAATCTCCTACTGAGTGACACCCGGAGATCCCAGAACCACTCACTGAGTGATACCCGGAGATCCCAGAACCACTCACTGAGTGATACCCGAAGATCCCAGAACCACTCACTGAGTGATACCCAGAGAACCCAGAACCACTCACTGAGTGACACACGGAGATCCCAGAACCTGCCACTGGGTTATACCCGGAGATCCCAGAACCTCCCACTGAGTGATACCCGGAGATCCCAGAACCTACTACTGAGTGATACCCAGAGAACCCAGAACCACTCACTGAGTGACACACGGAGATCCCAGAACCTGCCACTGAGTGACACCCGGAGATCCCAGAACCACTCACTGAGTGATACCCAGAGAACCCAGAACCACTCACTGAGTGACACACGGAGATCCCAGAACCTGCCACTGGGTTATACCCGGAGATCCCAGAACCTCCCACTGAGTGATACCTGGAGATCCCAGAATCTCCTACTGAGTGATACCCGGAGATCCCAGAACCTACTACTGAGTGACACCCGGAGATCCCAGAATCTCCTATTGAGTGATACCCGGAGATCCCAGAACCTCCTACTGAGTGATACCTGGAGATCCCAGAATCTCCTACTGAGTGATACCCGGAGATCCCAGAACCTCCCACTGAATGATACCCGGAGATCCCAGAACCACTCACTGAGTGATACCCAGAGATCCCAGAACCACTCACTGAGTGATACCCGGAGATCCCAGAACCACTCACTGAGTGATACCCGGAGATCCCAGAACCACTCACTGAGTGATACCCGGAGATCCCAGAACCTACTACTGAGTGATACCCGGAGATCCCAG
Organism: Spea hammondii; assembly: GCA_029215755.1. Lineage (NCBI taxonomy): Eukaryota > Metazoa > Chordata > Amphibia > Anura > Pelobatidae > Spea > Spea hammondii. Next base: position 424,831 of record JARDYJ010000001.1, read on the forward strand.
AACCTACTGCTGAGTGATACCCGGAGATCCCACAAACTCTCACTGAGTGATACCCGAAGACTCTGGACATTCTCAGTATATCCCAGACTCTCTCATTGGGTGTTGCCCTGGAGATCTTAGAACCTCTGGTCGATGGTCATGCTCACTTCGCCCACTGTACCCATGGCTGGGTAAGATATTTAGGGCCCTGTATAATGAAAATGGTTAAAGGTATAATTATAAAGATTTGGTGGTACTAATCCGGGGTGAATCTGGTTTTATGGTTGTGTCCCCCATGTCTGTATCCCTCCTTCTGAAAACCTTCACATCCCCTCCCTGCATCCCCTCTCAAACACCTTCTCCCTATCTACCCCCATATCACCCCCTCTATCCCCTGTATCCCTCTCTCACTCTCCCTCCTCATATCCCTCCTCTCCTGCAGTCTGTCCCCTCTATCCCCTATGTTACCCCAAAGCCCAAGCAGGTTTCTATCTGTCTGCGTATGTTTGCCCCCCTTATGGACAGACATAACTCTCTCCCATGACTCGGGGGGGGGTGGTGGAATAGAAGGGGCAATTAATCACTCACCTGTAGAGCGATATGAAGTATACACAGGCCAGGCGCAGCATCTCACACAGACACTTTACGCTAACTGAAGGGGAAGGAATGAACCCTGCGTTACACTCAGCGAGTGGAGGAAGACAACGGCCACGGACCACCAGAGCCCCTTCTGGGGTAATTGCAATGAAATTAACCTGCGATAAAACATCTGGAGCCGGGGTAGATAAACAAGGTTTTAATGGGGCAGTTATTGAAGGCCGGGCGTGTGACTGTCAGGTTAATCTGTTGCACTTTATCTGCCATCATCCCCCACGACCTCCATGACCCCAGAGTCTCCTCATTCCCACGTTTCTCACCCTCCTGCCCCAAGCTCCGCACCAGCAAACGCTCCCATTTTTCTTCCACTCCCTCCTGTCTCTCACACGGCCCATATTAATCAGCAATAGCTTTTCTTTCCTAAAGTCATCTCTCCCGCTTCTCCTCTCCCGCTTCTCCTCTCCAGCTTCTCCTCCCCGCTTCTCCTCTCCCGCTTCTGCTTTTCCACTTCTGCTCTTCCGCTTCTCCTCTCCCGCTTCTGCTCTTCTGCTTCTGCTCTCCCTCTTCTGCTCTCCCTCTTCTCCTCTCCCTCTTCTGCTCTTCCGCTTCTCCTCTCCCTCTTTTCCTCTCCCGCTTCTGCTCTCCCGCTTCTCCTCTCCCTCTTCTGCTCTTCCGCTTCTCCTCTCCCTCTTCTCCTCTCCCTCTTCTGCTCTTCCGCTTCTCCTCTCCCTCTTCTCCTCTCCCTCTTTTCCTCTCCCGCTTCTGCTCTCCCGCTTCTCCTCTCCTGCTTCTGCTCTCATGCTTCTCCTCTCCCTCTTCTCCTGCAATACTGCACTTTTACTGCAGTTTTTTTTTTATATTGCAAACCTACAGTTGTAATTCAATGTGCTGCAGCTTTATTACATTTGTACTTCCGTACAAAAATAACTGCAGTACAACTACAGTACAGTGAAGTCCAAATGCAGTAAAAGTGCAGTATTGCAGTTTTTTCATGTCCAAAAAACTGCAGTATTACTTCAGAAAAACTGCAGTATTTTTTTTGTAAGGGCTGCTTCTCCTCTCCCACTTCACCTTAGCAATCTCTTATTCCACCCCACCAGCTCATTCTATCCTGAAGGGGAGGTAAATAACAATAAGGAGTCAACTCATGATGTCTTTAACCCAGCGGGATTCTTCCAAACCTGGGGCCGCCCCTCATGCGGTTTGGTTGAGGAGGCCTCTTCGACACTATTGTTTCATTCAGTGACTTAATGTCAACCCAGAGGGTCATTCAGTGCTGTGATGTCATCTGAGGAGGCCATTTCCTGCCATGATGTCATTTCAGGTGCCCATTCCCTGCAATGATGTCATCTCAGGGGCTTATTTCCTACCATGATGTCATTTCAGGGGCCATTCCCTGCTATGATGTCATCTCGGGGGAGGGGCATTCCCTGCTATTCCATGTCGTAATGCCATTCCATCCCGTTTTTGGCTTGGGTACCCCACTGGTGTAATATCCAGTATATAGGATGAGTATATGGAATGGGGTATCGTTCCTGGGTGGTATGAAATAGGAAAGAGGTGCAGAGGATAATTGCCCGTTCCTGCGCACTCTCGAATAATCTCGTCTGTCTCTTTCATTCTCAGTATCATTTATGTGAAGTCTCTCTGAACACCCCGCTCCACCCCCCCTTCCGCAGAGCCAGGGCAAATAGAGCATTCAGACCACCCCATCCTCACCCGACCCGCAACCTGGAGCATACAGGTTCTGAAACACCCAGATTTATGGCCTCCTTTGTAAATGGACGTAAAGTGCATGGCCGGCTGGCAGTGATTAGAGGAAGTGGATTCAGTTACATGCTATAAAATCCGTGTACAAATAGCCGCACCATCCAGGCCCCTCATAAACGCAAAGGGGCCCATTTAGACTTAAACTAATCCATGTGTGCTTCAGGTGAGTGGATAGTCTGTCTGTCTGTCTGTCTACCTATCCTCCACAGTACATGGCCAAAAGTATTGGGACACTCCATCGGGATGAACTGGAATGGAGATTGTGAGCCGAGCGTCTCATCCAAAGTATTTCATCCCCCGCTGGACCCCCCCCGTCGCCCGCTGGACACCCCATATCATCCGCTGAACCCCCGTCACCTGCTGGATCCCCACTCACCCACTGGACCCCTCGTTGCCCGCTGGACCCCCCCATCGCCCGCTGGACCCCTCGTCACTCGCTGGACCCCCTGTCATCCGCTGGACCCCCGTCACCCGCTGGACCCCGTCAACCGCTGGCCCCTCTGTCACTCGCTGGACCCCCCGTCACCCCCTGGACCCCGTCACCCGCTGGATCCCACGTCACCCGCTGGACCCCCTGTCACCCCTAGAACCCCCCGTCACCCGCTGGACCCCCCCCCGTCACCCGCTGGACACCTCCCGTCACCCGCTGGACACCTCCCGTCACCTGCTGGACCCCCCCGTCACCCGCTGGATCCCATGTCACCCGCTGGACACCCCACATCACCCGCTGGACCCCCCCGTCACTCACTGGACCCCCTGTCACCCCTAGAACCCCCCGTCACTCGCTGGACCCCCTGTCACCCGCTGGACACCTCCCGTCACCCGCTGGACCCCCCCGTCACCCACTGGGGCGCAATGTGGTTGGTAGATCCATAGCGGCAGACAATACCAAAGAATCACAAGCAAGAAAGGAAGAATCAGAGCCCAGTGTGGCCCCCAGGGACCCCGACGCATTCAACCCAGGGGCCACTGATTACACTTAGCGTGTCTCGTGCTATCGGTGTGTTTCTGGATGTCACACGTGTGTTTGGGGATCAGCGCTCTAAAGCCTCCTGGTAAATGCCTCCCTCACACGTCACGTCTGTCTAATATCCGTGGTCCCGGCAGTTACATGCTGCTCTCAGAGACAGACGGGATGCTCAGGGGCCCCAGCGCTGCCACGCACAGCGAGCCACGGGTATTATCCCCGGCTTCCTATACTAATGGTCACGCTGAGCCCACCTCGATCCCACCGTCACGGAGACCAATAACACGGATGTCGCTCCCGTGTTCACGCATGTTAATGCCTGTCTGGTGCGTGTCCAATGCGCAGGGAACGGGAGACCACCTGAAATGGTCCTGTTTTCTCAGGGGAGATAGTGTGGCGTAGAGCATCAGCCATGTGTAGGGGTTGGGGGGCATTCTATATAGTGCTTAATGCCCCCTGGCAGGACCTTGTATTTGTGTCTGTGCAAGGGAGGGGCAAATGGGGTATTCTGGGTAATAGGAGGGGGTATAGTGAGGGGTATTAGGGGTAATAGGAAGGGGTATAGTGAGGGGTATTAGGGGTAATAGGAAGGGGTATAGTGAGGGGTATTCTGGGTAATAGGAGGGGGTATAGTGAGGGGTATTAGGGGTAATAGGAAGGGGTATAGTGAGGGGTATTAGGGGTAATAGGAAGAGGTATAGTGAGGGGTATTCTGGGTAATAGGAGGGGGTATAGTGAGGGGTATTAGGGGTAATAGGAGGGGGTATAGTGAGGGGTATTAGGGGTATAGTGAGGGGTATTCTGGGTAATAGGAGGGGGTATAGTGAGGGGTATTAGGGGTAATAGGAAGGGGTATAGTGAGGGGTATTAGGGGTAATAGGAAGGGGTATTCTGGGTAATAGGAGGGGGTATAGTGAGGGGTATTAGGGGTAATAGGAGGGGGTATGGGGTTATATTGTTATTGGATGTCATGCTCTTCCACCATCTCTTTATCTTTATGCAGCACACAAGGGGTTAAATATTTTGGGGCTAACAGTTAAAGCCCCTCTGTCACCACCTCCCCTCCCCCGCACCACAAAGCGTTACCTGGAAGATAAATGTCTGATTGGCTGGGAATCTGAGAAGCAGCGAGACAGGGAGAGAAAAATGCCGTCTGTGCCCCCAGAACAACCCCGCCCGCCCACAGAGCTGACACTCTACTCCTAGGAAGACTATCCCACAGAGCTGACATTCTACTCCCGGGAAAACTAACCCACAGAGCTGACATTCTACTCCCGGGATAACCCGCCCACAGAGCTAACATTCTACTCCCGGGAAAACTAACCCACAGAGCTGACACTCTACTTCCGGGAAAACCAACCCACAGAGCTGACACTCTACTCCCGGGAAAACTATCCCAAAGAGCTGACACTCCACTCCCGGGATAACCCACCCACAGAGCTGACACTCTACTCAAGGGATTACTATTCCACAGAGCTGACACTCTACTCCCGGGATAACCTGCCCACAGAGCTGACACTCCACTCCCGGGATAACCCACCCACAGAGCTGACACTGTACTCCAGGGATTACTATCCCACAGATCTGACACTCCACTCCCGGGATAACCCCGCCCACAGAGCTGACACTCTACTCCCGGGAAAACTATCCCAAAGAGCTGACACTCCACTCCCGGGATAACCCACCCACAGAGCTGACACTCTACTCAAGTGATTACTATTCCACAGAGCTGACACTCCACTCCCGGGATAACCCCGCCCACAGAGCTGACACTCTACTCCCGGGAAAACTATCCCACAGAGCTGACACTCCACTCCCGGGATAACCCACCCACAGAGCTGACACTCTACTCCAGGGATTACTATCCCACAGAGCTGACACTCCACTCCCAGGATAACCCGCTCACAGAGCTGAAACTCTACTCCCGGGATAACTCGCCCACAGAGCTGACACTCTACTCCCGGGATAACTCGCCCACAGAGCTGACACTCAATTCCTGGGGTGAGCAGTGTCTGATGGTTTAGCGCTGACAGAGCTCACAGTCTGATCCCCGTCCTCCGGGGGCTTTGGGGTAATTAATAAAGATCTATTTCAGGGTCTCGGGGAGATTAATGAGGGGTCTGTGACCAATTAGCAGCAAGAAGGGGGGGGTGACGGCCCCCAGCACGATCTGCACCTCTAGGACTAGACAGTGAGGCGGGAGCCAGGGGCACATCAGAGGACACACAGCTATCTGCCCCGCGCGCACACAGCTATCTGTGCATATATACAACTTTCTGCCCCATACACGCATCTGTAGCTTCCCGCTCTATGAGCAACCTCTCTTGGGAGCGGATGCTGTTCAGACTACTTCTAAAAATATCTGGCCAGGAAAGTCTCCGTCCTGCCCCCTCCTTGCATCCTGCGTCTGCATCATAGAGTTAACACTTACCTGCCTAGAGGCCGCTCACAGGGGCAGAAGTATAAGGCATGGAGTTCTGTTCATGCGCTGCCCCAGCCGGGCTTCTGCCAGTATACGCTCTGCACCAGGGGCTGGTACCAAACAGCCTGTATACCATCCAGACGGGGGCCGGTGCTGAACAGCCTGTACACCCTGCGCACCGGGGGCCGGTGCTGAACGGCCTGTACACCCTGCGCACCGGGGGCCGGTACCAAACAGCCAGTATTCCATCCAGACGGGGGGGCCGGTGTTGAACGGCCTGTACACCCTGCGCACCGGGGGCCGGTACCAAACAGCCTGTATACCATCCAGACGGGGGGCCGGTGCTGAACGGCCTGTACACCCTGCGCACCGGGGGCCGGTACCAAACAGCCTGTATACCATCCAGACGGGGGGCCGGTGCTGAACGGCCTGTACACCCTGCGCACCGGGGGCCGGTACCAAACAGCCAGTATTCCATCCAGACGGGGGGGCCGGTGTTGAACGGCCTGTACACCCTGCGCACCGGGGGCCGGTACCAAACAGCCAGTATTCCATCCAGACGGGGGGGCCGGTGTTGAACGGCCTGTACACCCTGCGCACCGGGGGCCGGTACCAAACAGCCAGTATTCCATCCAGACGGGGGGGGCGGTGCTGAACGGCCTGTACACCCTGCGCACCGGGGGCCGGTACCAAACAGCCTGTATACCATCCAGACGGGGGGCCGGTGCTGAACGGCCTGTACACCCTGCGCACCGGGGGCCGGTACCAAACAGCCTGTATACCATCCAGACGGGGGGCCGGTGCTGAGCGGCTTGTACACCCTGCGCACCGGGGGCCGGTACCAAACAGCCTGTATACCATCCAGACGGGGGGCCGGTGCTGAACGGCCTGTACACCCTGCGCACCGGGGGCCGGTACCAAACAGCCTGTATAGCGTCCAGACAGGGGGGGCCGGAACCAAACAGCCTGTATAGTATCTACACTGTGGACCAGTATAAAATAGCCTGTATACCCTCCACAATGGGGGCCGGTACCAAACAGCCTGTACATCCTCTGCACCGGGGGCCGGTACCAAACAGCCTGTGCACTGTCTACACCAGGGAGCGGTATCATTCAGACTGTATACCCTTTTCACTGGGGGCCGGAACCAAACAGCCTGTATACAGTTGGTGGTACAGCATAACTCCTATTAATATATAGTGATCCAGACATGGATGGTGGTACAGCATAACTCCCATCATTATATAGCAAGCAGGCTGATGGTGGTAGAGCATAACTCCTACCGTTATATTCTGAGTGAAGCAATGATGATGGTACAGCATAATAACCGTCTCTCATCATCAATCATCATCATCACTGTTTTTGTTGGTATTTTGTTGCTTTTCACTCTTACTAATACTCCAATAATTCCCTTCTCTTTTCCTTTTTACTCTTCTTCCTCTTTCATCTCTTAACCCTTTCTTTGTTTTTCTTTTTCTCCTTCACACATCCATACCTATACCAACACACCCCACACCCATCATATCTAACCACCATCACACCTCATTCCAATCACACACCATTACACCTAGCCACCACACAACATACCTCACTCCTGTCACACGCAGCCATCATGCCAATTTTACCCAGCTATGACATATTACACCTCACTGCCATCAAAATCCAGCCATCATAACGCTCAGCCAGGCTTATAACACCCAGCCAACCCAGACACCCCCTTTGTCTTTAGCACAGGTAGGACCCGCAGCAGCTGGAGCGGGGGGGGGGGGGGGGCAGACCAGAGGGAGCAGGTATTGGCCCGATTGTTATCTGCTGATATGTAAAACCATAGAACTCACACGGCTCTATACATGTATATATGTTTTAAGTGTGTGCCTGTCAGTGTCGGGATTTCATTGTCTTCTTTTTTGTGACTTTTCTCATGATTTCATTATAATCAGCGCTGGGGAAATCCTGTTATCGTTTCTAATCCTTTCTGCTGCATTTTGGGGAAACGCAAACTTTCGGCTCGAACCCAAACATCACGTTTAGAACACGGTCTGCGGTTACTTACTAGAAACAAACATCAGCCTTCAGTGGACGTATCCGAACACGTATCTGGGTTCCGTCATATATGTTGGAATTATGCAAACACATATCTGGGTCCTGTCATGTATGTGAACACATATCTGGGTGCTGTGATGTATGTCAGATGTATGTGAACACGTATCTGAGTTCCGTAATGTATGTGAACATGTATCTGGGTCCTGCAATGTATGCGAACACGTATCTGAGTTCTGTGATGTATGTTGGATGTATGTAAACACGTATCTGGGTTCCGTGATGTATGTTGGATGTATAAGTATCTGTTTGGGGCCCCCGGGGGTAGTGGGGAGGGGGGACAGATCTGTTCTCTGTATCCCACGTCCTCCAGCAAGGTGATGAGAGACGGATAAAAGGAATGAATGAGACCCCCTCCCCCATCGGCACCTATCACCCCCCCCAACACAGCCAAGTGCAGGGGGCAACTTAACCCCTTGAACGGAGGGACAGAAAACCTGTATGCACAATACACAGTACGACCCCGGGGATTACCCCCAGCCTTCAGGCAAATGGGGCAATTTGACTATAATACAATGGACTTCAGAGGGAACAGTTTAATGCCCCCGATGCATAACGAAGGGCAACAATTTATACCCCCTTGCTCAGCGTCCCTCTAAAAACTACACAAGAGACCACAATGCCATCCCTCCATCCTTTCCTCTCCCCCTGCCGCATTACCTGCCCCACCCCTCAGCCTGGGCACCCCACACCAGCACCTCCTTCCCACATTACCGGCCCCTCCGCCTGAGCATCTGCCCAATCCTCACACCCGCCCCTCCGCCTGGGCATCTGCCCAATCCTCACACCCATCCTCCCCTAGTTTGCCCCATGCAGCATTACCTACCCCTCTTCCCTTGAATCCAACAATTAACAGCCCAAACCCCACTATTACCTAACAAGAGCACAGCTCAGCTCCCCCTATCCCCCCCAACCTTACTACGTTCCATTAACCCTCCGCAGGCTCATTCCTAATTGGCCTCCCCCAATTATCAGAGCCTGTCCAAACTGCCCTTTCAACAACTGCCCCTGGATATACAGGGTATCCATTTTTTTTTTTTATTATTTTTCTTTTTTTATTATAAAACTTGGCAATATCTGGTTTCATTTGAAAAATAAGAATCCACAGAAAGCAGCAGCAGCAGCAGCAGGGGCCCCGGGGGCCACGCAGCGGAATCCGGAGTCATTTGATTTATACTGGTAATCACCATGTGGATCGGCACCCGCGGCTGGAGAAGGGCAGCGCCGGTCCTGCAGCGGGCCCAGTTCATTCTGTACATTATATACACGGGAGACGACGGCACGTCCCGCGCATGCGCCGTCACCTCCTCTTCTCCTTCACGCTGTACGATAAGACGAGGGGAGCCGGCTGAAAGACAACATAATCAAGGCATGAATCCGAGCCGGGCACAGGCCCCTGGGGTCATAGCAACCACTGCATACAGAGGGACTCACCTTCCCATACCAGCGCGTCAGCCACAGCTGCTTCATGGTCATGTGATCCGGTAAAGCCTCATTTTCAAACATAAGCTGAACCTGCGCAAGAAGACAACGTGTCACTATGGCACCAGGCCGCGGACACTGAAGCCGCGTCACTACGGAGACAGGGGGGCTGACACGCCGCGTTACTACCGCAAACGGCGAGGTGGCCAGGCAGACACACGTTTCGTTGCTACGGAGGCAGGGGGCGGCCAGGTAGACACACACCCACGCTGCGTTGCTACGGAGGCAGACACACCCACGCTGCGTTACTACGGGGACGGGGAGCAGACACACACCCACGCTACATTACTACGGGGACAAGGAGCAGGCACACCCACGCTACGTTACGTTACTACGGGGACAGGGAGCAGGCACACCCACGCTACGTTACTGCGGGGACAGGGAGCAGGCACACCCACGCTACGTTACTGCGGGGACAGGGAGCAGGCACACCCACGCTACGTTACTACAGAGACAGGGAGCAGACATGCAGACCCACACATCCCGTTACTACGGAGACACGCGCAGATACACAGACCAAAGACACACCGGGCAAGACTTACATGTATAGGGGGAACGCTGAGCTGGTGACAGAGAACCCGTCTGAGGTGGCGGATCTCAGCGCGCACGGAACATCTGATGTATTTATGCTGCAAAATGGGAGAGGGGCAATAAATACACGCAAGGAAACCAGTAAATCGTGCAGGCCTCGCAACCTCAGCCTCACCTGCAGGATAAAGCGCTTCTTGTCCTTCCCCGAACTGCAAAGAAGAAAGAAACATTAACGGGGTCAACCCCCCCTGTTATTACCCCACTTCAGCTATACAACCACCCCCCCCCCCCACTGCCAGCACCCCCCGATCCCCCTTCCACCCGCCAGCGCCCCAGGTTTCTCACCTAAGCTTTTCCAGACACAGGCAGACCTGCTCATCGTTTCTGTAGTAGTGCGAGGTGCTCTGAGACACATCCAGAGAAAGAGACAGTCGCGAGACATCGGCCACTGGATCTACAAGAAAGGAGACCGAGTGAAACGTCCGGCCCGCACCCAGTCGCTGCAGAAACACAGCATTTAGACTTAGTCGCCACGGGATAAGCGTGTGTCCAGGGCCGGGATAACCCGCCCACAGAGCTGACACTCTACTCCAGGGATTACTATCCCTCAGAGCTGACACTCCACTCCCGGGATTACTATCCCACAGAGCTGACACTCCACTCCCTGGATAACTTGCCCACAGAGCTGACACTCAATGCCTGGGGTAAGCAGTGTCTGATGGTTTAGCGCTGACAGAGCGGATCCCTGTAATACCAACACACCTCACACCCATCATAGCTAACCACCATCACACCTCACACCAATCACACACCATTACACCTAGCCACCACACAACATACCTCACGCGTATCACACGCAGCCATCAGGCCGATTTTACCCAGCTATAACATATTACACCTCACTGCCATCAAAATTCAGCCATCACAATTCTCAGCCAGGCTTATAACACCCAGCCAACCCAGACACCCCCTTTGTCTTTAGTACAGGTAGGACCCGCAGCAGCTGGGGGGGGGGGGGAGATCAGAGGGAGCAGGTGTTAGAAAAATGCTTATGTTATCATAAATATTATTGCTGACAAAGACAGTAGAAAATGTCTAGTCTATGATGTATCACGAGTTGCGCCAACATATCTACTAAGAGGCGTAACCTGCTTAAAAAGTAACCAATCAGAATGATGCATGCTATTAGAAGCAGATAAGAAGTATAAGAAGTTATATAAACCATGTAATCCAAATATGTAATTAGGCAACGCTTCGACTTTTGTGTGTTGTGTGCCTTGTCTCGATTATGCGCATGATCTAAATAAAGGAAAAAACTTTTTCTGGGGAGAATTCGACCATTAATTCAAACAACAACAGCAGGTATTGGCCTGATTGTTACAGATGATTGGTATCTGCTGATCTGGGTTCCGTGATTTATGTTGGATGTATGCGAACACCTATCTGGGTTCTGTGATGTATGTTGGATGTAGGTGAACACCTATCTGGGTTCCGTGATGTATGTTGGATGTATGTGAACACATATCTGGGTCCCATGATGTATGTGAACACATATCTGGGTTCCGTGATGTATGTTGGATGTATCCGGACACATATCTGGGTTCCGTGATGTATGTTGGATGTATCCGGACACATATCTGGGTTCCGTGATGTATGTTGGATGTATCCGGACACATATCTGGGTTCCGTGATGTATGTGGACACATATCTGGGTTCCGTGATGTATGTTGGATGTATCCGAACACACATCTGGGTTCCATGATGTATGTTGGATGTAGCTGAACACACATCTGGGGTCCGTGATGTATGTTGGATGTATCCGAACACATATCTGGGGTCCGTGATGTATGTTGGATGTATGTGAACACATATCTGGGTTCCGTGATGTATGTTGGATGTATCCGAACACATATCTGGGTTCCGTGATGTATGTTGGATGTATCCGGACACATATCTGGGTTCCGTGATGTATGTTGGATGTATGTGGACACATATCTGGGTTCCGTGATGTATGTTGGATGTATGTGAACACATATCTGGGTTCCGTGATGTATGTTGGATGTATGTGAACACATATCTGGGTTCCTCCAGGGCCAGCTGGCCAGACACCTTCGGAGGCGCTCACCTTCCACGGCACTCGGCTGAACGACTCGCTCTAAACCGCGGGACTGATAGAAGTCTCGTATCCGACTGTCCTCATCTGAAGCGAGTAAGCAGAACAGACGTCAGACACACATACACAGGACCGCATGCACAGCTCCACACGCGTGGGCTACTCACTCTCCTGCAGCCCTGGCACCAGCTTGTACACGATGTCCTGCATGACGCGGTCCAGCTTCAGGTTCAGCAGTGGCTGCGTCTCGTGGATCTTGATGTTGCAGAGAGGACAGTACTTGCTGGTCTGCAAATACTTCACTATACAGCTCTTACAGACTGCGAGAGAGAGAGCGAGAGAGAGGCGGCGGGGGGTCAGCGAGAGACGGACAGACAGGCAGCCGCAAGTGAGCGAGAGACGGACAGACAGGCAGCCGGCAAGTGAGCGAGAGACGGACAGACAGGCAGCCGGCAAGTGAGCGAGACACGGACAGGCAGGCGGGGGGGGTCAGCGAGAGACAGACAGGCAGGCGGGGGGGGGTCAGCGAGAGACAGACAGGCAGGCGGGGGGGGGGTCAGCGAGAGACAGACAGGCAGGCGGGGGGGGGTCAGCGAGAGACAGACAGGCAGGCGGGGGGGGGTCAGCGAGAGACAGACAGGCAGGCGGGGGGGGGTCAGCGAGAGACAGACAGGCAGGCGGGGGGGGGGTCAGCGAGAGACAGACAGGCAGGCGGGGGGGTCAGCGAGAGACAGACAGGCAGGCGGGGGGGGTCAGCGAGAGTGACAGGCGGGGGGGGGTCAGCGAGAGACAGACAGACAGGCGGGGGGGGGTCAGCGAGAGTGACAGGCGGGGGGGGGTCAGCGAGAGTGACAGGCGCGGGGGGGGTCAGCGAGAGTGACAGGCGCGGGGGGGGGTCAGCGAGAGTGACAGGCGCGGGGGGGGTCAGCGAGAGTGACAGGCGCGGGGGGGGGGTCAGCGAGAGTGACAGGCGCGGGGGGGGGTCAGCGAGAGTGACAGGCGCGGGGGGGGGGGTGAGGGAGGCGGGGGGGGGTCGAGAGGCGCGGGGGGGGGGTCAGCGAGAGTGACAGGCGCGGGGGGGGGTCAGCGAGAGTGACAGGCGCGGGGGGGGGTCAGCGAGAGTGACAGGCGCGGGGGGGGGTCAGCGAGAGTGACAGGCGCGGGGGGGGTCAGCGAGAGTGACAGGCGCGGGGGGGGGTCAGCGAGAGTGACAGGCGCGGGGGGGGGTCAGCGAGAGTGACAGGCGCGGGGGGGGGTCAGCGAGAGTGACAGGCGCGGGGGGGGGTCAGCGAGAGTGACAGGCGCGGGGGGGGGTCAGCGAGAGTGACAGGCGCGGGGGGGGGTCAGCGAGAGTGACAGGCGCGGGGGGGGGTCAGCGAGAGTGACAGGCGCGGGGGGGGGTCAGCGAGAGTGACAGGCGCGGGGGGGGGTCAGCGAGGAGAGTGACAGGCTGCGGGGGGGGGGTCAGCGAGAGTGACACGGCGCGGGGGAGGTTCAGCGAGAGTGACAGGCGCGGGGGGGGGGTCAGCGAGAGTGAGACAGGCGCGGGGGGGGGTCAGCGAGAGTGACAGGCGCGGGGGGGGGTCAGCGAGAGTGACAGGGCGCGGGGGGGGGGTCAGCGAGAGTGACAGGCGCGGGGGGGGTCAGCGAGAGTGACAGGCGCGGGGGGGGGTCAGCGAGAGTGACAGGCGCGGGGGGGGTCAGCGAGAGTGACAGGCGCGGGGGGGGGGGTCAGCGAGAGTGACAGGCGCGGGGGGGGGTCAGCGAGAGTGACAGGCGCGGGGGGGGTCAGCGAGAGTGACAGGCGCGGGGGGGGGTCAGCGAGAGTGACAGGCGCGGGGGGGGGTCAGCGAGAGTGACAGGCGCGGGGCGGGGGTCAGCGAGAGTGACAGGCGCGGGGGGGGGTCAGCGAGAGTGACAGGCGCGGGGGGGGGTCAGCGAGAGTGACAGGCGCGGGGGGGGGTCAGCGAGAGTGACAGGCGCGGGGGGGGGGTCAGCGAGAGTGACAGGCGCGGGGGGGGGTCAGCGAGAGTGACAGGCGCGGGGGGGGGTCAGCGAGAGTGACAGGCGCGGGGGGGGGGTCAGCGAGAGTGACAGGCGCGGGGGGGGGGTCAGCGAGAGTGACAGGCGCGGGGGGGGGGTCAGCGAGAGTGACAGGCGCGGGGGGGGTCAGCGAGAGTGACAGGCGCGGGGGGGGGTCAGCGAGAGTGACAGGCGCGGGGGGGGGTCAGCGAGAGTGACAGGCGCGGGGGGGGGTCAGCGAGAGTGACAGGCGCGGGGGGGGGGTCAGCGAGAGTGACAGGCGCGGGGGGGGGGTCAGCGAGAGTGACAGGCGCGGGGGGGGGGTCAGCGAGAGTGACAGGCGCGGGGGGGGGTCAGCGAGAGTGGACAGGCGCGGGGGGGGTCAGCGAGAGTGACAGGCGCGGGGGGGGGTCAGCGAGAGTGACAGGCGCGGGGGGGGGTCAGCGAGAGTGACAGGCGCGGGGGGGGTCAGCGAGAGTGACAGGCGCGGGGGGGGTCAGCGAGAGTGACAGGCGCGGGGGGGGGTCAGCGAAGAGTGACAGTGCGCGGGGGGGGGGTCAGCGAGAGTGACAGGCGCGCGGGGGGGGGTCAGCGAGAGTGACAGGCGCGGGGGGGGTCAGCGAGAGTAGACAGGCGCGGGGGGGGGGTCAGCGAGAGTGACAGCGCGGGGGGGGGTCAGCGAGAGTGACAGGCGCGGGGGGGGGTCAGCGAGAGTGACATGGCGCGGGGGGGGGTCAGCGAGAGTGACAGGCGCGGGGGGGGGGTCAGCGAGAGTGACAGGCGCGGGGGGGGTGTCAGCGAGAGTGACAGGCGCGGGGGGGGGTCAGCGAGAGTGACAGGCGCGGGGGGGGGTCAGCGAGAGTGACAGGCGCGGGGGGGGGTCAGCGAGAGTGACAGGCGCGGGGGGGGGTCAGCGAGAGTGACAGGCGCGGGGGGGGGTCAGCGAGAGTGACAGGCGCGGGGGGGGGTCAGCGAGAGTGACAGGCGCGGGGGGGGGTCAGCGAGAGCGACAGGCGCGGGGGGGGTCAGCGAGAGCGACAGGCGCGGGGGGGGGGTCAGCGAGAGCGACAGGCGCGGGGGGGGTCAGCGAGAGCGACAGGCGCGGGGGGGGGTCAGCGAGAGCGACAGGCGCGGGGGGGGGTCAGCGAGAGCGACAGGCGCGGGGGGGGGTCAGCGAGAGCGACAGGCGCGGGGGGGGGTCAGCGAGAGCGACAGGCGCGGGGGGGGGTCAGCGAGAGCGACAGGCGCGGGGGGGGGTCAGCGAGAGGCGACAGGCGCGGGGGGGGGTCAGCGAGAGCGACAGGCGCGGGGGGGGGGTCAGCGAGAGCGACAGGCGCGGGGGGGGGTCAGCGAGAGCGACAGGCGCGGGGGGGGGTCAGCGAGAGCGACAGGCGCGGGGGGGGTCAGCGAGAGCGACAGGCGCGGGGGGGCAGCGAGAGCGACAGGCGCGGGGGGGGGTCAGCGAGAGCGACAGGCGCGGGGGGTGCCGCGGCCGTCAGCGAGAGCGACAGGCGCGGGGGGGGGTCAGCGAGACGCGCGACAGGCGCGGGGGGGGTCAGCGAGAGCGACAGGCGCCGGGGGGGGGGTCAGCCGAGAGAGCGACAGGCGCGGGGGGGGGTCAGCGAGAGCGACAGGCGCGGGGGGGGGTCAGCGAGAGCGACAGGCGCGGGGGGGGGGGGTCAGCGAGGAGCGACAGGCGCGGGGGGGGGTGTCAGCGAGAGCGACAGGCGCGGGGGGGGGTCAGCGAGAGCGGACAGGCGCGGGGGGGGGTCAGCGAGAGCGACAGGCGCGCGGGGGGGGTCAGCGAGCGAGCGACAGGCGCGGGGGGGGGTCAGCGAGAGCGACAGGCGCGGGGGGGGGTCAGCTGAGAGCGACAGGCGCGGGGGGGTCAGCGAGAGCGCAGGCGCGGGGGGTCAGCGAGAGCGACAGGCGCGGGGGGGGGTCAGCGAGAGCGACAGGCGCGGCGGGGGGGGTCAGCGAGAGCGACAGGCGCGGGGGGGGGGTCAGCGAGAGCGACAGGCGCGGGGGGGGTCAGCGAGAGCGACAGGCGCGGGGGGGGTCAGCCGAGAGCGACAGGCGCGGGGGGGGGTCAGCGAGAGCGACAGGCGCGGGGGGGAGTCAGCGAGAGCGACAGGCGCGGGGGGGGTCAGCGAGAGCGACAGGCGCGGGGGGTGTCAGCGAGAGCGACAGGCGCGGGGGGGGGTCAGCGAGAGCGACAGGCGCGGGGGGGGGTCAGCGAGAGCGACAGGCGCGGGGGGGTCAGCGAGAGCGACAGGCGCGGGGGGGTCAGCGAGAGCGACAGGCGCGGGGGGGGTCAGCGAGAGCGACAGGCGCGGGGGGTCAGCGAGTAGCGACAGGCGCGGGGGGGTCAGCGAGAGCGACAGGCGCGGGGGGGTCAGCGAGAGCGACAGGCGCGGGGGGGTCAGCGAGAGAGCGACAGGCGCGGGGGGTCAGCGGAGAGCGACAGGCGCGGGGGGGTCAGCGAGAGCGACAGGCGCGGGGGGGTCAGCGAGAGCGACAGCGCGCGGGGGGTCAGCGAGAGCGACAGGGCGGCTGGGCGTCAGCGAGAGCGACAGGCGCGGGGGGGTCAGCGAGAGAGCGACAGGCGCGGGGGGTCAGCGAGAGCGACAGGCGCGGGGTGGTCAGCGAGAGCGACAGGCGCGGGGGGTCGCGTGAGGCGAGCGGAGCGTCGCGGACAGAGGGCGGCGGGGGTAGCGAGGAGCGACAGGCGCGGTGGGTCAGCGAGAGCGACAGGCGCGGGGGGTCAGCGCGAGAGCGACAGGCGCGGGGGGTCAGCGAGAGCGACAGGCGCGGGGGGTCAGCGAGAGCGACAGGCGCGGGGGGTCAGCGAGAGCGACAGGGCGGCGGGGGTCAGCGAGAGCGACAGGCGCGGGGGGTCAGCGAGAGCGACGAGGCGCGGGGGGTCAGCGAGAGCGACAGGCGCGGGGGGTCAGCGAGAGCGACAGGCGCGGGGGTCAGCGAGAGCGACAGGCGCGGGGGGGTCAGCGAGAGCGACAGGCGCGGGGGGTCAGCGAGAGCGACAGGCGCGGGGGGTCAGCGAGAGCGACAGGCGCGGGGGTCAGCGAGAGCGACAGGCGCGGGGGGTCAGCGAGAGCGACAGGCGCGGGGGGTCAGCGAGAGCGACAGGCGCGGGGGTCAGCGAGAGCGACAGGCGCGGGGGTCAGCGAGAGCGACAGGCGCGGGGGGTCAGCGAGAGCGACAGGCGCGGGGGGTCAGCGAGAGCGACAGGCGCGGGGGGTCAGCCGAGAGCGACAGGCGCGGGGGGTCAGCGAGAGCGACAGGCGCGGGGGGTCAGCGAGAGCGACAGGCGCGGGGGGTCAGCGAGAGCGACAGGCGCGGGGGGTCAGCGAGAGCGAGCGGACAGGCGCGGGGGGTCAGCGAGAGCGACAGGCGCGGGGGGGTCAGCGAGAGCGACAGGCGCGGGGGGTCGCGAGAGCGACAGGCGCGGGGGGGTCAGCGAGAGCGACAGGCGCGGGGGGTCAGCGAGAGCGACAGGCGCGGGGGGGTCAGCGAGAGCGACAGGCGCGGGGGGTCAGCGAGAGCGACAGGCGCGGGGGGTCAGCGAGAGCGACAGGCGCGGAGGGGTCAGCCACGAGAGCGACAGGCGCGGGGGTCAGCGAGAGCGACAGGCGCGGGGGTGTCAGCGAGAGCGACAGGCGCGGGGGGTCAGCGAGAGCGACAGGCGCGGGGGGGTCAGCGAGAGCGACAGGCGCGGGGGGTCAGCGAGAGCGACAGGCGCGGGGGTCAGCGAGACGCAGCCGACTAGCGACAGGCGCGGGGGGTCAGCGAGAGCGACAGGCGGCGGGGGGTCAGCGAGAGCGACAGGCGCGGGGGGTCAGCGAGAGCGACAGGCGCGGGGGGTCAGCGAGAGAGCGACAGGCGCGGGGGGTCAGCGAGAGCGACAGGCGCGGGGGGTCAGCGAGAGCGACAGGCGCGGGGGTCAGCGAGAGCGACAGGCGCGGGGGGTCAGCGAGAGCGACAGGCGCGGGGGGTCAGCGAGAGCGACAGGCGCGGGGGGTCAGCGAGAGCGGACAGGCGCGGGGGTCAGCGAGAGCGACAGGCGCGGGGGGTCAGCGAGAGCGACAGGCGCGGCGGGGTCAGCGAGAGCGACAGGCGCGGGGGGTCAGCCGAGAGCGACAGGCGCGGGGGGTCAGCGAGAGCGACAGGCGCGGGGGGTCAGCGAGAGCGACAGGCGCGGGGGGTCAGCGAGAGCGACAGGCGCGGGGGGTCAGCGAGAGCGACAGGCGCGGGGGGTTCAGCGAGAGCGACAGGCGCGGGGGGTCAGCGAGAGCGACAGGCGCGGGGGTCAGCGAAGAGCGACAGGCGCGGGGTCAGCGAGCGAGAGCGACAGCGCGGGGGTCAGCGAGAGCGACAGGCGCGGGGGGTCAGCGAGAGCGACAGGCGCGGGGGGTCAGCGAGAGCGACAGGCGCGGGGGGTCAGCGAGAGCGACAGGCGCGGGGGGGTCAGCGAGAGCGACAGGCGCGGAGGGGTCAGCGAGAGCGACAGGCGCGGGGGGTCAGCGAGAGCGACAGGCGCGGGGGGTCCGTCAGACGAGAGCGACAGGCGCGGGGGGTCAGCGAGAGACAGACAGGCGGGGGGGGGGGTGAGCGAGAGACAGACAGGCGGGGGGGGTCAGCGAGAGCGACAGGCGCGGGGGGTCAGCGAGAGACAGACAGGCGGGGGGGGGGGTCAGCGAGAGACAGACAGGCGGGGGGGGTGTCAGCGAGAGACAGACAGGCGGGGGGGGTCAGCGAGAGACAGACAGGCGGCGGGGGGGGGTCAGCGAGAGACAGACAGGCGGGGGGGGTCTGCGAGAGACAGACAGGCGGCGGGGGGGGGTGGTCAGCGAGAGACAGACAGGCGGGGGGTCAGCGAGAGACAGACAGGCGGGGGGTCAGCGAGAGACAGACGGGCGGCGGGGGGGGGGGGTCAGCGAGAGACAGACGGGCGGCGGGGGGGGGGGGTCAGCGAGAGACAGACGGGCGGCGGGGGGGGGGGGTCAGCGAGAGACAGACGGGCGGCGGCGGGGGGGGTGTCAGCGAGAGACAGACGGGCGGGGGGGGGTCAGCGAGAGACAGGCGGGCGGCGGCGGGGGGGTGTCAGCGAGAGACAGGCGGGCGGGCGGCGGGTCAGCGAGGAGGACAGGCGGGCGGCGGCGGGTCAGCGAGAGACAGGCGGGCGGCGGCGGGTCAGCGAGAGACAGGGCGGCGGCGGCGGGTCAGCGAGAGACAGGCGGGCGGCGGCGGGTCAGCGAGAGACAGGCGGCGGCAGGGGGGGGGTCAGCGAGAGACAGCCGGACAGAGGCGGGGGTCAGCGAGAGACAGGCGGACAGACGGGCGGCGCGGGGTCAGCGAGAGACAGCCGGACAGAGGCGGGGCGGTCAGCGAGAGACAGACAGGTAGGTGGGTAGGCGACAGGTGGCGGGCTGTCAGCGACAGACAGGTGGCGGGCTGTCAGCGACAGACAGGTGGCGGGCTGTCAGCGACAGACAGGTGGCGGGCTGTCAGCGACAGACAGGTGGCGGGCTGTCAGCGACAGACAGGTGGCGGGCTGTCAGCGACAGACAGGTGGCGGGCTGTCAGCGACAGACAGGTGGCGGGCTGTCAGCGACAGACAGGTGGCGGGCTGTCAGCGACAGACAGGTGGCGGGCTGTCAGCGACAGACGGACAGACAGACAGGCGGCGGGGGGGGGGGGGTCAGCGAGCGAGACGGACAGACCCGGGAATGAGGGGCTCACACAGGGGCCGGGGAGCTGTGCGATTGCGTGGGCTGGGCTTGCATAAAACACACGGGTTAGCGTGTAACCCATAACCACAAGGGTACGTGGGACTGCATGGCTCAGACAAAGATGGTGGGGGGGGGGGTTAGCAGCGCGGGGAGGGGTGTGGCACTGCGGGGGTGGGGCATGGCATGCATTAACTCACACGTGTGCAGACATTCCGTGATAGTCGTGGCATCGATGAAGTAGCCGGCACACAGGTAACACACGATGTGCTCGTTCAGCTCCTTGATCTTCACCTTCACCGCCTCCTGCCGGTCAGAGGGGAGTCATTAAGAGACATGGAAGCACCGGCGCAGCACCGGGGGGCCAGCGCCACACATGCACGCAGTCAGCCACAGGCAATAATAAGCCCAGGGGGTGATAATATATATCAGCTGTAATACCCTGTTACCATGGCAGCCAACATATCACAAATAAAGTCGCTCAGCACCCCAGCGAGGTATATTTAATTCAGCAACACGGCCACCTTTCAGGGCAACTGGCCCATTTTATCTAAACACGTGCCACAAGGTACCAGACATCTAGATGTGGACACGTGTTTCTTTACATGTGACGGGGGACGTGCCATTTGTCATTTTGTGTTTAATTCCACAAATTATGGAGCGTACAATTATTTGTACATACGTGTTCTATATGTGCACGTGAATGTATACCATACATCACATTTATTTATAAAGCGCCGGCAGATTCCGCAGCACTGTTACAGTCAGAAGAACAATTTCACATACAACAACGCATACAATACTAACACATACAATAACAAACCGGTGCAAAGGAGAAGAGGGCCCTGCTCCCGGGAGCTTACAATCTAGTCAGTGGTTGACTCAACATTCCCCAGTCTCCATACTGTGATTGGCACCATGCGCATTTATCTCAACATTCCCCAGTCTCCATACTGTGATTGGCACCATGCTCATATATCTCAACATTCCCCAGTCTCCATACTGTGATTGGCACCATGCTCATATATCACAATATTACCCAGTCTCCATACAATGATTGGCACCATGCTCATACACATCAAAATACCCGGGTCTCCATGCTGGGACTGGCACCGTGTCCGTACAGATCCGTATAGCCCAGTCCTCATTTTGAGGTTGGCACCGTCCGTGCACATACCGCAGTACCAGAGCCTCCATCCCAGGAAAGGCAGTGTGGGGCCACCTCATAGCTGGCTTGATGGCAGCCCCTCCCCCGTGAGCCCGCGCTCTCTCTCACCTCATTCCTGAGCGGGTCCATCTTGTACACGGACTGCAGCTGGTTCCGAAGCCGCATAGCAATCACCATCGGCCCCTGGGTCGCCATTTTGCCGGGATATAAACGGACTTCCGGTAGAGGAAGGCCTCTTGCGTCACCACAAGTTTCCGACTTGGAGGCGGGTTCTCTGGGGCACACGCCAGCGCGTCACCCGAGTCCTAAACAAAACACCAGAGATAGAAGTCGCCCTTCTGGCGTAAGTTGCGATATATAAACAACAACACACTTTGTACAACACTGCAGCGTATGATGGCGATATATAAATAATAACACACATTGTACAGCACTGCAGAGTATGATGGTGATATATAAATAATAATAACACACATTGTACAGCGCTGCGGAGTATGACGGCGATATATAAATAATAATAACACATTGTACAGCGCTGCAGGGTATGACTGCGATATATAAATAATAACACACATTGTACAGCGCTGCGGAGTATGACGGCAATATATATATATATATATATAATAACACACATTGTACAGCGCTGCGTAGTATGCCGGCGATATATAAATAATAATAACACACATTGTACAGCGCTGAGGGGTATGACGGCGATATATAATAATAATAACACATTGTACAGCGCTGCGGACTATGACGGCGATATATAAATAATAATAACACGCATTGTACAGTGCTGCGGGGTATGACGGTGATATATAAATAATAATAACACACATTGTACAGCACTGAAGAGTATGATGGCGATATATAAATAATAATAACACACATTGTACAGCGCTGCGGAGTATGACGGCGATATATATATAATAATAACACACATTGTACAGCGCTGCGGAGTATGACGGTGATATATAAATAATAATAATAATACACATTGTACAGCGCTGCAGAGTATGACGGCGATATATAAATAATAATAACACACATTGTACAGCGCTGCGGAGTATGACGGGGATATATAAATAATAATAACACACATTGTACAGCGCTGCGGAGTATGACGGCGATATATAAATAATAATAATAACACACATTGTACAACGCTGCGGAGTATGACGGCGATATATAAATAATAATATACATTGTACAGCGCTGCGGGGTATGACCGCGATATATAAATAATAACACGTACAGCGCTGCGGAGTATGACGGCGATATATAAATAATAATAACACACATGTACAGCGCTGCGGAGTATGACAGCGATATATAAATAATAATAACACACATTGTACAGCGCTGTGGAGTATGACGGCGATATATAAATAATAATAACACATTGTACAGCGCTGCGGAGTATGACGGCGATATATAAATAATAATAACACACATTGTACAGCGCTGCGGAGTATGACGGCGATATATAAATAATAATAACACACATTGTACAGCGCTGCGGAGTATGACAGTGATATATAAATAATAATAACAACACATTGTACAGCGCTGAGAAGTATAACGGCGATATATAAATAATAATAACAACACACATTGTACAGCGCTGCGGAGTATGACGGTGATATATAAATAATAATAATACACATTGTACTGCGCTGCGGAGTATGACGGCGATATATAAATAATAATAATAACACACATTGTACAACGCTGCGGAGTATGACGGCGATATATAAATAATAATATACATTGTACAGCGCTGCGGGGTATGACCGCGATATATAAATAATAACACGTACAGCGCTGCGGAGTATGACGGCGATATATAAATAATAATAACACACATGTACAGCGCTGCGGAGTATGACAGCGATATATAAATAATAATAACACACATTGTACAGCGCTGTGGAGTATGACGGCGATATATAAATAATAATAACACATTGTACAGCGCTGCGGAGTATGACGGCGATATATAAATAATAATAACACACATTGTACAGCGCTGCGGAGTATGACGGCGATATATAAATAATAATAACACACATTGTACAGCGCTGCGGAGTATGACAGTGATATATAAATAATAATAACAACACATTGTACAGCGCTGAGAAGTATAACGGCGATATATAAATAATAATAACAACACACATTGTACAGCGCTGCGGAGTATGACGGTGATATATAAATAATAATAATACACATTGTACTGCGCTGCGGAGTATGACGGCGATATATATATAATAATAATAACACATTGTACAGCGCTGCGCAGTATGACGGCGATATATAAATAATAATAATACACATTGTACTGCGCTGCGGAGTATGACGGCGATATATAAATAATAACAACACATTGTACGGCGCTGCAGAGTATGACGGCGATATATAAATAATAATAATAACACACATTGTACTGTACAGCGGAGTATGACTCCGATATATATTTCTGGAAATGTCTTTGTAGTAGTTACCCGGCTCCGCCACCAGGGGGAGCCCCAACATCACATCACATTCTAAATAAGCTTCAGCTGCCGGTCCCTGTGGACCTAGTGAAGCCCCGACATTGGATGCAGCGAGAACCCCTGTACACTTCCATTGGGTACAGGGGGCATCATGGGGCCCCTGTACACTTCCAGTGGGTAGAGGTGGGCATCACGGGGCCCCTGTACACTTCCAGCGGGTGCAGGTGAGCATCACGGGGTCTGTGTACACTTCCATTGGGTACAGGCTGGCATCACGGGGCCGCTGTACACTTCCAGCAGGTGCAGGCGGGTATCACAGGGCCCCTGTACACTTCCAGCGGGTACAGGTGGGCATCACAGGGCCCCTGTACACTTCCAACGGGTAGAGGTGGGCATCACAGGGCCCCTGTACAGTTCCAGCGGGTGCAGGCGGGCATCACGGGGCCCTTGTACACTTCTAGCAGGTACAGGTGGGCATTACGGTGCCCCTATGCAGGTACAGGTGGGCATTACATGGGGCCCCTGTACACTTCCAACGGATGTAGGCGGGTATCACTGGGCCCCTGTGCAATTCCAGCGGGTTCAGGTGGGCATCACGGAGCCCCTCTACACTTCCAGCGGGTACAGGCGAGCATCAAAGGGCCCCTCTACACTTCCAGTAGGTACAGACTGGAATCACGGGGCTCGTGTACACTTCCAGCGGGCACAGGCAGGCATCACGGGCCCCTGTACACTTCCAGCGGGTACAGGCGAGCATCACAGGGCCCTTCTACCCTTCTAGTAGGTACAGGCGGGCATCATGGGGCCCCTCCAACGGCAGTCGGAAAGAGAAATTATAAATTTAGTTGCCTGGTACATGGAATCTGCTGCCCACTGGCATGTTTGAGACTGTAGGGAGATCCTGTCCACTTACCTTCCGAGTGGGTCCTGTCCATTCATTGTGACCTCCTGTGACCGGCATGAAAGCTCTTTGGGATGAAGCCCATTTCAGTGACCTCTCCCCACCCCCATTCTAATGGAACAGGATCAGAGCATTAACTGCCACCCCCAAGGGTGGGCATATCTCACTGGTTTCATTTAGGTTATTATTTGGATGTCCTGTTCGGGGCCCCTTATATACCCCGTGGGAATACAGGTAGGGAAATGCAAGTCTATGCAGACTCCGGCACAGAAAATTGGAACGATGAAACTTGCTGCCAGGAGTTACCTCCCTAGAACAACGCTATCGGAGGCCTCCTAGGAGCTTGTGTGTGATATTGGTTTCTGGCTGGATGTGGAGGGGCCCCTGACACGTGGTAGATGAAGACCCTCCATTTAACCATCTCGGCCACTGTGACAGGGCCAGGTTAACTGGAGTTGTCCTGGACCTCCTGTCCCCGGGCAGAGACAGACATTTTCATGTAATTCCAGGTCAGGTTGTCAGGGGGCAGTTTGCACAAAGTGTTTCGTTGGGTGAGGGGGTTTCAGGTAACCTGGCTGGACCTCTTAATCGGCCATCACAGCCCTGTTTTCCCAGACGGCAGCCTCACTACAGGGGGATAACACAGGTGGGGAAAAACCATTGTGTCACCTAATCCCCTAATTTTATCCATTGTCTGTGTCCTTCCCGAGCTGATTGGATTTGGGCATACCTGGGAACTCTCCTGGTTTGCCTGGAGATTGCCGAATGAAGCACCATTTTTCCGGGTCAAGACCCGAATCCTCCGGGTCGCGGGAGCGGGGTCTTGACACGCCCTGCTCCCTGCTCATAATGCCTTTAAATGGGAGTGTTTCCTGCTGCCATCCATAGAAGCT
Organism: Spea hammondii; assembly: GCA_029215755.1. Taxonomy (NCBI): domain Eukaryota; kingdom Metazoa; phylum Chordata; class Amphibia; order Anura; family Pelobatidae; genus Spea; species Spea hammondii. The sequence goes on from JARDYJ010000001.1 coordinate 450,018, forward strand.
GTGTGTACGTGAGCATGGATGTGCATGTATAAGTGTACTTGAGCATGGATGTGCATGTATAAGTGTACTTGAGCATGGATGTGCATGTGTGAGTGTAGGTGAGCATGGATGTTTATGTATGAGTGTACATGAGCATGGATGAGTGTACGTGAGCATGGATGTTTATATATGAGTGTACTTGAGCATATATGTGCATGTATGCGTGTACGTGAGCATAGAGTGTACATGAGCAAAGATGTGCATGTATAAGTGTACTTGATCAAAGATGTGCATGTATAAGTGTTCGTGACATGGATGTGTATGTGTAAGTTTATGTGAGCATGGATGTGCATGTCTGAATGTACACGAGCATGGATGTTTAGGTATGAGTACGTGACCATGTATGTGTAAGTGTACATGAGCATGGATGTGCATGTATAAGTTTACATGAACACAAAAAAAAACAAAGGGATCGATCCAGCATTTGAAAAAAAAACTTCCAGCTTTATTTTACTTCATGATTAAAAAGCATAGTTCACACCTGTGCATCTAGTGCACAGGAAACCCCAAATCTGACGCGTTTCAAGCGGCACCCCACTCTTTATCACAGATCTGTGATAGATCAGATCATAGTGTGAACTATGCTTTTTAATCATTAAGTAAAATAAAGCTGGACGTTTGTTTTTCAAATGCTGGATCGATCCCTTTGTTTTTTTTTGTGTTCATTCCACGCATCAAGTCCGTGCGGATCCGTGCAGATGAATATATAGGGAGGTGAGCTGGCTTTTGCATTTATTCAATAAGTTTACATGAGCATGGATGTTACATAGTTCATAAGGTTGAAAAAAGACCTAAATCCATCAAGTTCAACCCTTCTACCTAACCTTGATCCAAAAGAAGGCAACCCCCCCCCCCCCCCAATTAAGCTACTTCGAATTCTGCCATCAGGGGGAAAAAATCCTTCTTGACTCCAAGAGGCAATCGAATTTCTCCTTGGATCAAGAAGTTCTAAAATATTAAAGTTATTCTATTTATAGCCCTGTATGTCATGCCTTTCTAAAAAATATCCAGACCCCTTTTGAAGGCATGTGGTGTATTTGATAACCACCTTCCTTGGAAGTGAATTCCATACCTTTATTGTCCTCTCTGTAAAGAATCCCTTCCTTTGTCATCTATTAAACCTGCGCTCTTCCAGTCTCAGAGGGCGACCTCTTGTTCTTTGTATATTTCTGTTAATGAACAGGTCACTGAAGAGCTCTTTATATCAGCCCCGCATATATTTATATAATCTATATCAGCCCTGCATATATTTATATCATGTATTTTGGGCCCGCATGTATTTATATAATGTATTTTGGCCCTGCATATATTTATATAATGTTATCATATCCCCTCTGAGACACCGTTTTTCTAGCGTATATAATTGTAACTTTTTTAGTCTCTCTTCATAACTAGTATCTCCCAATCCCCTTATTAATTCCGTAGCCCTCCTTTGCACATTTTCTAATTCCATAATGTCCTTTTTAAGGACTGGTGCCCAGATGTGTATGTGTACGTGAGCATGAATGTGTAAGTGTATGTGAGCATGGATGTTTATATATGAGTGTATATGGGCATGGATGTGCATGTATGAGCGTATGTGAGAATGGATATGTAACTGCGTGTGTGAGCTTGGATGTGTAACTGATGTGGGATGGAGTGTGTGATAGCATGAGTGTGTAAGTTTGTATTAGTGTGTTAACATACAGAATGTTTACAGAGTGCATGGGGTGGCAAAGAAGGCACAGACAAGCTGTTTGAGGGCAATGATGGCACAGGAGAGATATTTGTGGACACTGACAAGCTGGTGGTAAAGATGGCAATGGCAGGCTGTTTGGAGGTTAATATGGCACTGAAAAGCAGCTTGGAGGCAAAGGTGGCGCTGTGGGACATGCTGCTTGGTGAAGTTAGGGGGCCCTGGGGCAATTTTTGTTCCTGGGCCCTGTGGTTTCTAGTTACGGCCCTGACTGAGCCCTAATTACTTCTACAAGAGAGCTACTACTCCCTCTTTTTTGTTGCAATTAACCCTACCACTCCCTTAGATTGTAAGCTCACATGCGGGGCCCTCAAAAGCCCACTATTCCTGCCAGGAATTTTGTATAAAAGTAAATTTAAAAGTCTCTCCCTCTCATCCTTACAATTCTCTGTCTCTCTCCCATCCCCTCTCTCACTTCCCTCTTCCATCTCTCTCCCACCCCAATTTCTCTTCTCTCCCCATCTGTCTCTCCCCCAGCCCCCTTCTCTTCCCCAAGCTGGACATATTTAGAACCCTCAGTCTTTCCTGATCATTTTTCCACGTTTTAGTTGCCCTTATCTGTCGATTACCTTCTGTAGATGGGGTTTAAAATAGTTCTTTCCGGCAGTGAATGGGTTAAAGAGCGTACACAGCCTGCTCCTTTCCATCCTGGCAGTGAAGGGGTTATGGGGTATTTTGCAGAGGTCTCTGTAATGCTTCACTCCCTCTAAACTGCTCCTAATGAGACTAATTGCCTCTGATTAAGAGGCTCGTTACCCGCGTCGCGCCAGCCGGGCTCTTCCACATGTTTATTATCGAATCAGCTAAAGAGAATAATTAAATTCCAGCTCCATGTCCCCGGCGTCTGCAGCACAGCCTGCAGCTAGAGAGCGGGGTAACACAGGCAGAGAGTGCCGCTAGAGCACAGGGTAACACTGGCAGAGAGCGCCGCTAGAACGCTGGGTAACACAGGGAGAGAGTGTGGCTATAGTGGGGGTGACAAATGAAGAGAGTGCTGCTTGAGTCTGGGGTAACACAGGGAGATAGCTGCTAGAGCGTGGGATAACACAGGCAGAGAGCACCACTAGAACGTGGGGTAACACAGGCAGAGAGCACCACTAGAATGTGGGGTTACACAGGCAGAGATCGCTCCTTGAACGCTGGGTGACACAGGAAGAGAGCACTGCTAGAGCGTGGGGTAACACAGGGAAAGAGCAGCTAGTGTGCGGGGTACCACAGGGAGAGAGCGCTGCTGAATGCAGAGCAACAACAGCTTATGCAGGCCGAAAGCAGGGCACCGTCTCACCCAGGGAGAGGGGTCTCCGTCAGGCTGGAGCCAACATAATGATGCTGGATTCCCAAATGAAGGAAAAGGCTGCTCTGGAACCCAATTACCCTCTAATTACCCTCTAATCGCTCGTTAGACTCGGCAAGCGATGCCTGGGGAGATCGGGAGCACTTAGTGCCAGCATTAACCTCCTCACCGGCGGAAATCTAATACACAAACATTACGCACTGACAGCAGAGTCACTGATACCTGATGCTGGGGTAATTGTTCCCATTGCTGTGAGTGATGGGTTAGGGCAGCGAAGTTGTGACGCTACACAAAGTCACATCGTGCCATTCAAACCACTGGGTCATTTACAATCCCATGGAGTGCGTCCTTACATAGTTACATAGTACATAAGGATGAAAAAAGACCTAAGTCTATCAAGTTCAACCCTTCTACCTAACCTTCCTATTCTTGATTACAAAAAAAAAAAACCCTAATTAAGCTACTTCGAATTCTACCCTCAAGGGGAAAAATTCCTTCTTGACTCCGAAAGGCAATCGGATTTTTCCTTGGATCAAGAAGCTCTAAAATATTAATTCTATTTATAGCCCTGTATGTCATGCCTTTCTAAAAAAATATTCAGACCCCTTTTGAAGGCATCTGATGTATTTGATAACCACCTCCCTTGGCAGTGGATTCCATACCTTTACTGCCCTCACTGTAAAGAACCCCTTCCTTTGTCGTCTATGAAATCTCCTCTCTTCCCATCTCAGAGGGTGACCTCTTGTACTTTGTACATTTCTGTTAATTAACAGGTCACTGGGGAGCTCTTTATATCGGCCCTGCATATATATATTTAAATAATGATCGTCGGGGCCACATATATCTATATGTTATCATATGCCCTCTGAGACGCTGTTTTTCTAGCATATATAACTTTTTTTAGTCTCTCTTCATAACTAGTATCTTCCAATCCCCTTAATAATGTTGTAGCCCTCCTTTTTCTAGTTGCATAATGTCCTTTTTTAGGACCTGTGCCCAGAATTATACTACATATTCAAGGTGAGGTCTTAACATTGACCTGTAAAGAGGCAAGATAATATCCTCCTCCCTTGAATCAATATCTTGTTTTATGCATGCCAAGACCTTGTTGGTCCTTGCAGCTCGTCTGTTGTGTACCATTAAATCCTTCTCATTGGTAGTTTTCCCCAGAAATATACCATTCATAATATAGGTTGCATTTTTATTACCGTATTTCCCCATGTATAAGATGCACCTTTTTTTAAAAATGTGGGGTCTAAAAACTAGGTGCGTCTTGTAGATTGCAGTTACTACTTCCCAGTCCCTACCTGCAGTCACACTGACAATTGGCCCCCGCCCCTTTCTGATTAACAGTCAATCCCTGGAGTCACACTTACTACTGGCCCCACCCAGGGCCGGCCCAAGACAAAATGCCGCCTGGGGCAAAGTTTAAAATGCCGCCCCCCCCCCATTATCTACCCTTCCTCTCCCTGCCGCCCCCCCCCCCATTAACTACCCTTCCTCTTCCCTCCCCCGTACTTACCTTTCAGCAGTCCTGCGGTGAGTCTCCCTGCTCGGTCTCGGTGCCGGCGTGTAATGCTGGGCGCCGGAAATGACGTCATCTTCCGGCGCTCAACATTACACGCCGGCACCGAGACCAAGCTAGACGGCTCGCAGAGAAGAGAGAGAGGGGCGCCGGGCGGGTACTGACAACTCGGTGTCCATTCTCACTTCTCGGCTTTAAAAAAAAAACAAAAAGCCCCACTCAGCTCCACCCCTTTTCTTATAGCATCCACATGGCCCAGCAACTCATCTAACAGTAAGTATAACTGCTGAAAGTTAGGGGAGGTGGGGGTAAATTTAGCGGCAGTTATGGTTAATGGGGTGTTTAGGGTTCATTTAAAGCAACTATGGTTGATGGGGTCTTTAGGGTTAATTTAGGGGGCAGTTATAGTTAATGGGGTCTTTAGGGTTAATTTAGGGGCACTTATGGTTGATGGGGTCTTTAGGGTTAATTTAGGGGCAGTTAATGGACAGGAGTTATGAGAATGAGGAGTATGAATTTTATGATAAATAAAACTTGAGTTCAATAACTATGTAATACTTTTTTTTTTTTTTCTCCAAATGTAAGGTGCGTCTAATACATGGGAGCATCTTATACATGGGAAAATAGGGTATTTTTACCATAATGCATAACTTTGCATTTATCTATGTTGAACCTCATCTGCCACTTGCACGCCCAGTCCCCAACTCTGTCTAAATCCTCCTGCAAAGAAGAAACATCCAGATTAGCCTGAATTACCGGCCTAATGATGTGTCATCAGCAAAAACTGTGATGTGGCTCTCAATGCAGATTGGGAGATCATTTATAAAGAAATTAAAAAGAAGAGGACCAAGGACAGACCCCTGAGGCACTCCACTTAACACCTGCCTACAGTCTGAGCAACATCCATTCACAACTCTCTGCATTCTATCTTTTAGCCAATTGTCTATCCAAATACAGACATTTGTCCCTAAGCCTATTTCTGTTAATTTGTAGAGTAACATTTTCTTGTGGAACCGCATCAAATACCTTAGCGAAGTCCAGATAAATCACATCTACGGCCAAACACCCAGATCTATATTTTTACTAACTTCTTCATAAAATGTTAATAAGTTGGTTTGACAAGACCTTTCCTTCACAAATCCATGTTGACTTCTTCTGATTGGATTCTGGTCCTTTGTATGTAACAATACATGGAAACTCTATCCTGTCCGTTAGGAGCACCGTCACTGTGCTGGGAGGGACAGCTGTTGATATGAAGATCACCAGCTGCAGTAGAAATGGATGTTAGGATGTCACTTGGAATGAATTGACTTGGTGACTCAACAGGCAGGTAACAGAGGCTCTGAAGCAGGTTAATGATGGAGGCTCATTCCCTACAATAACTTTTAACCCAGTCCCTTTTGTTTGATTGGTTGATACAGCTGAAGGTACAGGGGTTACTTGTAAGGATGCAGCAGAGAGCGTTTGCAGCCTTTAGTGTTGAGGTTGTTGGGGTATCAGAGGGATTCTACCGCGGCCTTAATACTCCTGACTCACCCCTGATGTTGCGTCTTCCTACTCCGTTGCCCTCCATTGTTTAGGAGCAAATCAACTGATTTGTGGGATGGTTATGGTTGGGGAGATCCTATACTTATTCATTTCCCTGTCGCTTTACCTCCTGCTGATCTGCGTTGGGATGGAGTAGAGTTCATGGAATGCTGAACGTCACAGTATTGCGGTATAGGCAGGAATACTATACTGCGCCTTATACGGGGTGAACCTACTGGAACTTTCTCTGTATTAAAGAGATTTTGTGACAAAAACGTACTTAGAGACCAAAGGATAGAGGCCAGACTGCCTGGACTCTGAAGCACAGGGGCCAGGCAGCCTGGACTCTGAAGCACAGGGGCCAGGCAGCCTGGATTCTGACGCATAAGGAAACCCCCATTAATAAAGAATGTAATTGGGGAGATATTACACAATGCATAATCCGGAGCACTTGCATTGTGTGATTGATGATTGAGTTACATCGTCTCACTGGGGACCCGCAAACTAGTACAACAAGACCCTCACACACACACACACACAGAGCTGCTACCATATAGACACGTCTGGATGAGTTTGGAGCGGAAGCCGTTACATCTGAAAAGGGGGAACAACTTCGTATGAATGTCTATGTATTTAGAATGCAGTGTCATCAAAGCCCCTGTTGGTGTAACGGTCAGGCGTCCCAATACTTTTGACCATATAGTGTATATGTAGATATACTGTATATCCATATAGTGTACAGTATGTTGTGGTCTTTTGACCCTTATTATGTGTTCCTCCTGAGAGGGTGTTTTGTACAGACACCTGTGTCATTGCGCCCAGTGCTTGGAGAAGGAGCAGGACGCCTGGCTTCCACAGACACTGAACCACTCTAACAGACTGAGACCCACGTTCATGGCCACAGAACTGCTCCGACAGACCAAGTGCACAGACACAGAACCACTCCGTCAGACCGAGACCCATGTTCACGTACGCAGAACCGGTACGACAGACAGAGACCCAAGTTCATGGGCGCAGAACCACTCCGACAGGCCGAGACCCAAGTTCACGGACGCAGAACCTGTCACAGGGTCACCATGCATCTTTAACAGACATTCTCAATGTACACAGAGCCCAACCCCAAATCCCATCAGGGATAAGTGATACAATGGGTTTCCCCCTCCTGTATTATCCCTCCCTGTAGTGAGGCTGTTGTCTGTGCTGGCTGATTAAGAGCTCCAGCCAGGTTACGATTGTTCCTTTGACGGGCTGGAGCTGCTGACTGAATCATTAAGTCTCTGGGGCCGGTTATAACTTAATGCACTTTATAGAACCTCACGTTCATGGATGCAGAACTGCTACCACATACCGAGACCCACTTCACGGACGCAGAACAGCTACGACAGACAGAGACCCAAGTTCACGGACGCAGACCGTGACCCACACTCACGGACACTAAACCGCTCCGACAGACCAAGACCTACATTCATGGACACAGAACTGCTGCAGACAGACCGAGACCTACATTCACAGACACAGAACTGCTCCTCACAGACCGAAACCCACATTCATGAACACAGAACCGCTCTTGACAGACCGAGACCCACATTCATGGACACAGAACCACTCCTGACAGACCAAGACCCACATTCATGGACACAGAACCGCTCCTGACAGACCAAGCCCCACATTCATGGATACAGAACCGCTCCTGACAGACCAAGACCCACATTCACGGACACAGAAACGCTCCTGACAGACCGAGACCCACATTCACGAACACAGAAACGCTCCTGACAGACCGAGACCTACATTCACAGACACAGAACTGCTCCTCACAGACCGAAACCCACATTCATGAACACAGAACCGCTCTTGACAGACCGAGACCCACATTCATGGACACAGAACCACTCCTGACAGACGGAGACCTACATTCACGGACACAGAACAGCTCCTAACAGACCGAGACCTACATTCACGGACACAGAACTGCCGTGAGGTAAACTGAAACCCGCTATTGCGCATGTGTAAGTAACAGGCCCCTCCCCCCACATAGAGAGGGAACTCTAAACAAGATGGCGTCTCCTAACAGACTCAAACAGGAACTGCTGCCATGGCAACCCCAGACGCCAGCCACGACAACTGGAGAACGGAGTCCCCGCACTGCAGGAACAGAAGGATGGTAGCAAACAAAGGGTTAAACAGGCACAAGGTTATTTATATACCTTTAAATGCCAGACTGTCATTCGTGGGCTAACCTTTAACCCCTTTTGTCTCTAATGTCTTCGTGTCTGGGATGAGTAAAGAGAATAATATTCCGGCTTGCTTTATATCATTATTTATTTCCGTAGCGTTGTCATTAAAAGCATTTCAATCACAAACAATAACAACCTGGTTCAAAGGAGGATGAGAACCGGCCCCAGGAGCTTACAATCTAGTCTGTGGGATAGTTTTCTACTTAATTCAGTGACATTCACACCTAACCTTTATATATGTAACACCCACCCCACTATAACACCCCAAATACCCCACTATAACACTATCATACCCCTATAATACTGTCATACCCCAAATGCCCCACTATAACACTATCATGCCCCAAATACCCCCTATAATACTGTCATATCCCACTATAACACTATCATACCCCAAATACCCCACTATAACACTATCATACCCCCAAATACCCCCTATAATACTGTCATACCCCAAATACCCCACTATAACACTTTCATACCACAAATAACCCCCTATAACACTACCATACCCTCCCGAATACCCCCCATAAAACTATCATACCCCAAATACCCCACTATAACACTATCATACCCCAAATACCCCGCTATAACACTATCATACCCCAAATACCCCCTATAATACTGTCATACCCCAGATACCCCACTATAACACTATCATACCACAAATAACCCTCTATGACACTATCATACCCTCCCGAATACCCCCCATAAAACTATCATACCCCAAATACCCTCTATAACACTATCATATCCCAAATACCCCACTATAACACTATCATACCTCAAATACCTCCTATAATACTGTCATACCCCAAATACCCCACTATAACACTATCATGCCCCAAATACCCCCTATAATACTGTCATACCCCAAATACCCCACTATAACACTATCATACACCAAATACCCCGCTATAACACTATCATACCACAAATAACCCCCTATAACACTACCATACCCTCCCGAATACCCCCCATAAAACTATCATACCCCAAATACCCTCTATAACACTATCATACCCCAAATACCCCACTATAACACTATCATACCCCAAATACCCCGCTATAACACTATCATATCCCAAATACCCCGCTATAACACTATCATATCCCAAATACCCTGCTATAACGCTATCATACCCCAAATACCCTGCATGTAATAGACATATGAATAGATAAGTGGAACAGCCTCCCAGCAGAAGTGGTAGAGGGAAATACAGTGAGGCTGTTTAAGGTCGGAGTCTTTACAGACCAGACAGGACGGAGGGGGCTGATCTGTTGGTTGTGGGCTCCTAGGAGCGGGGCCCATTCCGTGTTACTCTTACTGTCAGACTGTATAATATTACTGTAACAACGCCACGGCGTCTGCCGGCGCTATATAAATCGAAGGCCCAGAAATGAGAGCAGGAACCGGGGCTGCGCATGCACAGCGTGAGTGCCGGGAGAGCAGCAGGCCAGCGAGCACTCGGGGCTCTGGATTAGGTTCCACCCTGGGTTAGCAGGGGGTATTTATACGGGGGGATGGGGAGCCAGGAGACCCCGGGGCAAATCTCATTCCTGCCCCCTGCTGCTCCCACCATCGGGGCTTTTACAGGGAAATGCAGCCAGTGCCGATTGGTTTCTGGGGAATAAAAGCCTTTTCTCTCAATGTAAACACCGCATTTTCATGTGAATCACAGTATGCGGGTGACCCCGGTGGCCATTGTCATTTACCCCCCCCCCCCCGTTCTGATAACTGCCCTTCCCTGCAGACAGAGACCCCCTATTATGTGTATTTAAAGGGCAATCCCCACCTAATGCATTTATCACTAATATGCGATTAACAATAAGTTTCTGCCCCAGATGTAATAAAATCGTTATCATACCACCTGCGGGGAAGTGGAATGGCTCGGTCTTAATCACCCAGCCAGGCGCTCTGTGTGTTTTATTTGCCCAGCCAGTTCCTGCGGTTTCTATACACATTATCGGGGCTTTTAGGGCTGTAGAACCCTGCGATCCCCTCACACCCAGCAAACATTCTGACCTCCTAGAAAAGAGGGGCAACAGGGGGAGGAAATCAGGGTCTGTAAAATGCAAGGCCCTGGGGCCCTCGCCCCCTGTACCCGCTGAGGGTATAAAGCGCTGGGGCCCTCGCCCCCTGTACCCGCTGGGGGTATAAAGCGCTGGGGCCCTCGCCCCCTGTACCCGCTGAGGGTATAAAGCGCTGGGGCCCTCGCCCCCTGTACCCGCTGAGGGTATAAAGCGCTGGGGCCCTCGCCCCTGTACCCGCTGAGGGTATAAAGCGCTGGGGTCCTCTCCCCCTGTACCCACTGAGGGTATAAAGCACTTGGGCTCTCGCCCCCTGTATCCACTGAGGGTATAAAGCCCTTGGGCCCTCGCCCCCCGGTATCCACTGAGGGTATTAAGCACTGGGGCCCTCTCCCCCTGTACCCACTGAGGGTATAAAGCACTTGGGCCCTCGCCCCCCGGTATCCACTGAGGGTATAAAGCGCTGGGGCCCCTGCCCCCTGTACCCGCTGAGGGTATAAAGCGCTGGGGCCCTCGCCCCCTGTATCCGCTGAGGGTATAAAGACATGGGGCCCTCGCCCCCTGTACCCGCTGAGGGTATAAAGCACTGGGGCCCTCGCCCCCTGTACCCGCTGAGGGTATAAAGCACTGGGGCCCTCGCCCCCTGTACCCGCTGAGGGTATAAAGCGCTGGGGCCCTCGCCCCCTGTACCCGCTGAGGGTATAAAGCGCTGGGGCCCTCGCCCCTTGTACCCGCTGAGGGTATAAAGCGCTGGGGTCCTCTCCCCCTGTACCCACTGAGGGTATAAAGCACTTGGGCCCTCACCCCCCGGTATCCACTGAGGGTATTAAGCACTGGGGCCCTCTCCCCCTGTACCCACTGAGGGTATAAAGCACTTGGGCCCTCACCCCCCGGTATCCACTGAGGGTATAAAGCGCTGGGGCCCTTGTCCCCTGTACCCGCTGAGGGTATAAAGCGCTGGGGCCCTCGCCCCCTGTACCCGCTGAGGGTATAAAGCACTGGGGCCCTCGTCCCCTGTACCCGCTGAGGGTATAAAGCGCTGGGGCCCTCGCCCCCTGTACCCGCTGAGGGTATAAAGCGCTGGGGCCCTCGCCCCCAGTACCCGCTGTGAAATGGTGACCTGATAGTTGGGGTTGGGGCAGGTCTACAGACAGATCTCGTCTATAGATTGTCAGCTCTTGCACCCACTGTATGTATATTATCCCTCCCCCTCTTTTCTAGTCTTTGTGAAAAGTAATTGCCCCTCAGGTAATCAATCACAATGGGTTGGGGGAGAAAGGGGAGGAGGGGCAGGTGAGTTAACCATGTCACGGCTTTAGATCCCAGGAACGGAGGGCAAACAATGAAATTATCCCTTCCAGCAATGAAAGAGTTAATGTGATTGCCTCTCTGTCTATAAAACCCCAGTGACCAGTCTGGGAGTCACATAGCAGCCTGATACCCCTCTGCCTTCCCCACACACACCTACAGATACCCCTCTGCCTTCCCCACACACACCTACAGATACCCCTCTGCCTTCCCCACACACCTACAGATACCCCTCTGCCTTCCCCACGCACCTACAGATACCCCTCTGCCTTCCCCACGCACCTACAGATACCCCTCTGCCTTCCCCACGCACCTACAGATACCCCTCTGCCTTCCCCACGCACCTACAGATACCCCTCTGCCTTCCCCACGCACCTACAGATACCCCTCTGCCTTCCCCACGCACCTACAGATACCCCTCTGCCTTCCCCACGCACCTACAGATACCCCTCTGCCTTCCCCACGCACCTACAGATACCCCTCTGCCTCCCGCACGCACCTACAGATACCCCTCTGCCTCCCCCACGCACCTACAGATACCCCTCTGCCTTCCCCACGCACCTACAGATACCCCTTTGCCTCCCCACGCACCTACAGATACCCCTCTGCCTCCCCCACGCACCTACAGATACCCCTCTGCCCCCCCACACATCTACTCTATACACTACCCTCAGATACCCCTCTGCCTCCCCCCCCACACACACTACCCCCAGGTACCTTCATCCACTAACTAAATGTTCAGTTTTCTGCTTCTAGTTTTCCTTCTTTCCTGCCCATGGATGGTCCTACCCATGTATTTGCCCCAGGGGCTCAGGGAGGTTAAGGAGCCAAATGGTTGCTCCACTTGCCAGGAGGAAACATGCCCCCCATTGCCCCACATGTGCTGGGCAAGCCGGGTGCGGGACCCCTGTGGCTGCTGCTGGAAGTGCGCCAACGTAGAGGGGCAGAGGTGCGACCTTCCCGGGGGCATTTACCAGTTTGGGGAATGTGGGGACGGGCTGCTCTGCCACGAGGAAACCAGGCGCTGTATCTGTGAGACCCAGGAGAAGGTGTGCGGGACGGACAGACGAACGTACAAAAATGTCTGCCGTCTGAAGGAAGCTGCCAGATACAAATGGAAGAGGAGCCTCAAAACTTATCAGCCGGGGCCCTGCCCCTGGGAGCAGGAGAGAGGTGAGTGTCCCGGTGTCTGTATATTAGGTGGGGTGAGAGGTCCGTGTCCCGGTGTCTGTGTATTAGGAGGGGGTCCGTGTCCCGGTGTCTGTGTATTAGGAGGGGTGAGAGGCTCGTGTCCCAGTGTCTGTGTATTAGGAGGGGGTCCGTGTCCCGGTGTCTGTGTATTAGGAGGGGTGAGAGGCCCGTGTCCCGGTGTCTGTGTATTAGGAGGGGGTCCGTGTCCCGGTGTCTGTGTATTAGGAGGGGGGGTCCTTGTGTCTGTGTATTAGGAGGGGTGAGAGGCACGTGTCCCGGTGTCTGTGTATTAGGAGGGGTGAGAGGCGCATGTCCCGGTGTCTGTGTATTAGGCGGGGTGAGAGGTGGGGGTCCCGGGGTCTGTGTATTAGGTGGGGTGAGAGGTCCGTGTCCCGTTGTCTGTGTATTAGGAGGGATGAGAGGCGCGTGTCCCGGAGTCTTTGTACTAGGAGTGGTGAGAGGCGCGTGTCCCAGTGTCTGTGTATTAGGAGGGATGAGAAGCGCGTGTCCCGGTGTCTGTGTATTAGGAGGGGTGAGAGGTCCGTGTCCCGGCGTCTGTGTATTAGGTGGGGTGAGAGGTCCGTGTCCCGTTGTCTGTGTATTATGAGGGGGTCTGTGTCCCGGTGTCTGTGCATTAGGAGGGGTGAGAGGCGCGTGTCCCGGAGTCTGTGTATTATGAAGGGGTCCGTGTTCCGGTGTCTGTGTATTAGGAGGAGTGAGAGGCGTGTGTCCCGTTGTCTGTGTATTAGGAGAGGTGAGAGGTCTGTGTCCTGGTGTCTGTGTATTAGAAGGGGTGAGAGGCGTGTGTCTCGGTATCTGTGTATTAGGAGGGGGTCCGTGTCCCGGTGTCTGTGTATTAGGAGGGGTGAGAGGCGTGTGTCCTGTTGTCTGTGTATTAGGAGGGGTGAGAGGTCCGTGTCCCGGAGTCTTTATATTAGGATGGGTGAGAGGCGTGTGTCCCGGTGTCTGTGTATTAGGTGGGGTGAGAGGTCCATGTCCCGGTGTTTGTGTATTATGAGGGGTCCGTGTCCCAGTGTCTGTGTATTAGAAGGAGTGAGAGGTCCGTGTCCCAGTGTCTGTGTATTAGGTGGGGTGAGAGGTCCATGTCCCGTTGTCTGTGTATTATGAGGGGGTCTGTGTCCCTGAGTATTTGTATTAGGAGGGGTGAGAGGCGCGGGTCCCGGTGTCTGTGTATTATGAGGGGGTCTGTGTCCCGGAGTCTTTGTATTAGGAGGGGTGAGAGGCGCGGGTCCCGGTGTCTGTGTATTATGAGGGGGTCCGTGTCCCGGTGTCTGTGTATTTGGAGGGGTGAGAGGCGCGGGTCCCGGTGTCTGTGTATTAGGAGGGGTGAGAGGTCCGTGTCCCGGAGTCTTTATATTAGGAGGGGTGAGAGGCGCGGGTCCCGGTGTCTTTGTATTAGGAGGAGTGAGAGGCGCAGGTCCCGGTGTCTGTGTATTATGAGGGGGTCCGTCTCCCGGTGTCTGTGTATTAGGAGGGGTGAGAGGCGCGTGTCCCGGTGTCTGTGTATTAGGAGGGGTGAGAGGCGCGTGTCCCGGAGTCTGTGTATTAGGTGGGGTGAGAGGTCCGTGTCCCGGTGTCTGTGTATTATGAGGGGGTCTGTGTCCCGGTGTCTGTGTATTAGAAGGAGTGAGAGGGGTGAGGCGCGTGTCCCGGTGTCTGTGTATTAGGAGGGGTGAGAGGCACGGGTCCCGGTGTCTGTGTATTAGGAGGGGTGAGAGGTCCGTGTCCCGGAGTCTTTATATTAGGAGGGATGATAGGCGCGGGTCCCGGTGTCTGTGTATTAGGAGGAGTGAGAGGCGCAGGTCCCGGTGTCTGTGTATTATGAGGGGGTCCGTCTCCCGGTGTCTGTGTATTAGGAGGGGTGAGAGGCGCGTGTCCCGGAGTCTGTGTATTAGGTGGGGTGAGAGGTCCGTGTCCCGGTGTCTGTGTATTATGAGGGGGTCCGTGTCCCGGTGTCTGTGTATTAGAAGGAGTGAGAGGGGTGAGGCGCGTGTCCCGGTGTCTGTGTATTAGGAGGGGTGAGAGGCGCGTGTCCCGGTGTCTGTGTATTAGGTGGGGTGAGAGGTCCATGTCCCGGTGTCTGTGTATTATGAGGGGGTCCGTGTCCCGGTGTCTGTGTATTAGAAGGAGTGAGAGGTCCGTGTCCCGGTGTCTGTGTATTAGGTGGGGTGAGAGGTCCGTGTCCCGTTGTCTGTGTATTATGAGGGGGTCTGTGTCCCGGTGTCTGTGTATTAGGAGGGGTGAAAGGCGCTTGTCCCGGTGTCTGTAAATTAGGAGGGAGCGATAATATGGATAATAAGGGGTAGAATAATTTATTGCCCCAGGATATTCTGTGGATATTTGTATGACCTTTGACCTCCCTCCGTAGCTCCAATCTTCATCACGCCCCCGCGGGACACTTTGGCCCTTGCCGGTCAGGGCATTATCCTGGGCTGCGTGGTTTCTGCCCATCCAGTGGCACGAATTCAGTGGAGGAAGGAGGGCACCGAGGAGCCACTGCCAGGTGGCAGCAGCAACATGATTGTTCAGGTACTGATTTTCCTGCCTGGTGCCCATTCCTCTCCCCTGTGGCCCCTTCCTCTGATACTCATGTATACGTGCTTTGTACTTGGCAGACTCATGAGGGGCCCCACAGACACCAAGTGGCAGGCTGGCTGCAGATCCACCCCCTTGGCGAGGCCGACGAGGGGCAGTACGTCTGCGTCGCATGGAATAAGTTTGGAAGCATCTCGGCATCTGCGACCCTGAGCATCAGCCGCCCTGGTGAGTATGTGCAGCCACTGGAAGAGAGCAGTGCAAAGGGGGCACATATGGTCCGGGGGGGGGGGTGGCCATGTTTGGTTGGGGCTGTTTGTTACTTTGTGCCTGTTTCTATACACATTATCGGGGCTTTTAGGGCTGTAGAACCCTGTGATACCCTCATACCAGCAAACATTCTGACCTCCTAGAAAAAAGGGGCATCGGGGGAGGGAAGTGCCCCAGGAAATGGCACCATGTCTGTCCTGTCTCCCCAGGAAGAATACACCACATGTGCCCTAGGCAGCCCTTCCCTATAACCTCTTCTATTATTCTTTCATATTGGTCCTCTAATCACACTGTCTTTTTATGTGGCCCCCTATCTAATGCCCCTTCTGTTTGCAATGCAGATACCCTCTTTGCTGCCGGGGAGTACGGTCTCCACGCTGCTGGGTTTGACTTGTCGGATGATGAAGATGCTCAGGACAGATCCCAGGATGGTCCCTCTGGATCAGATGTGTGACTTGGACCCAGCCATTCTCCAGCAGACATCGGGTCCCTGTGAATTGGGAAGATGTGACTGTTTTATTGTCTTAATTTATGACGTTCACCCAGGGTGTGTCTGTCTAGCCATCAGAGTCCCGCCCCCGAGGAGCAGCCAGCCTTGTCTCTTTGTAATTATGTGTTTTCTTAGCCATGGACAGATCTACCTCGTTGAGCTGTATGTCTGGTTGGTAGCAATTACCCAGCCTATGGCACTTGGCCAGCTAACTGGCATCAGTAGGGTTAAAAGATTTTTTTTTTAAATTGACTTTTTGGGTTAATGAAAAGAGAAAACTGGATGAGACATCTCTGGGGCAAGAGGACAAAGGGGGAGTCCAGCTGGAAAGATCCTGCAGAAAATTATGAAGCAGAACCCCCGGATGGAGAGACACCAACAACCAGTTCGGCCCCCGTGGCAAAGATAAGATGGGAGCGGTGTTCCCTGGAACACTAATCCAAGCTCTAAGGCCACATGACCTTTTCCTCCTCTTTGACAATGAACCGCTCCTAGGTGTGCCAGGACACTATACCTGTGCCTCTCCACTGTCTAGCTTTGAGCGGGACATTCCTCATTTGGCCCTTCAATCCGGCTGTCCTACCAAGCTCTGCCTCTGTCCCGCTTTCCTCTGGGACACCGGAGAATGCATGCTCCGCACCACCAACCCCGGCATCCTGATTCGCCAAGGGTAGTTTGGAGGTATGCTGTACCCCTCCCACATCTATGCCATGACACTGTATCCCCCACCCCCTATATGTGCCAGGACCCAGTACACCCATTCCACATATGTGCCAGGACACTTTACCCCCTATGTGTCGGGGCAGAATACCCGCTACCACCCTCTGTATCTGGACCTTGTACTCCTAATCGTCTCAATCCATTGATGTTTTATAAAGAATCTGTTTATGTGTGAAGGTTCCGATTTTCATTCCTTCTGAGGTGTGGGGGGTAGAGAGAGTGGTCCAACTATGGGAGGTCAGGGATGTAATACATACAGTTAACAGTGATGTCGTTTGATATGGTAATGGGGGTCAGGAATGAATGAGGTGTCGCATTTCTATTACAAGAAGCCCTCACTGAAATAATAATTATAGAATAACTGATAAGGGTACCGGTTCAAACCATAAAGTGTTAAATTAATATAAAAGTGACTCCCAGTAAATCATCCACTACCAATAAGTGAAAAAAGTAAGTAATGCTTCCCGTATCTTACAGCCGTTGCCTGAGCGCAATACTTACCACTGTTTTGATAGATTACAAGTGTTGTAATTGGCTACACCATTATATTTTATTCCCTTTTTCCCAATCATTACGACCGCCCTTAAGTGGAGGTGTGAAATAATAAGTATGTCTGAAAAATGCCTTCCTGATGCCAAAAGGGAGACCTTTTCATGCCTCCCAACTATCCCACTTTGTGCAAGACACTCTGTATATTCCTCATATATACTCTCCCGCCGTATAACCAATCCCGTCCTTATAACCTGTTATATCCCTGCATATTCCTCATATATTATATATTATATACTCTCCGGCCGTATAACTAATCCCATCCTTATAACCCGTTATATCCCTGTATATTCCTCATATTATATATTATATACTCTCCGGCCGTATAACTAATCCTGTCCTTATAACCTGTTATATCCCTGTATATTCCTCATAATCTATATTATATACTCTCCGGCCATATAACTAATCCCGTCCTTGTAACCCGTTATATCCCTGTATATTCCTCATATTATATATTATATACTCTCCAGCCATATAACTAATCCTGTCCTTATAACCCGTTATATCCTGTATATTCCTCATATTATATATTACATACTCTCCAGCCATATAACCAATCCCGTCCTTATAACCCGTTATATCCCTGTATATTCCTCATATTATATATTATATACTCGCCCCCGTATAACTAATCCCGTCCTTATAACCTGTTATATCCTGTATATTCCTCATATTATATACCTCCCGGCCGTATAACTAATCCCGTCCTTATAACCCGTTATATCCCTGTATATTCCTCATATTATATATTATATACTCTCCGGCCGTATAACTAATCCCGTCCTTATAACCCGTTATATCCTGTATATTCCTCATATTATATATTACATACTCTCCAGCCATATAACCAATCCCGTCCTTATAACCCGTTATATCCCTGTATATTCCTCATATTATATATTATATACTCGCCCCCGTATAACTAATCCCGTCCTTATTACCCGTTATATCCCTGTATATTCCTCATAATCTATATTATATTCTTTCCCCCCGTATAACTAATCCTGTCCTTATAACCCGTTATATCCTGTATATTCCTCATATTATATATTATATATATATCCGGCCGTATAACTAATCCCGTCCTTATAACCCGTTATATCCCTGTATAGTCCTCATATTATATATTATATACTCTCCGGCCGTATAACTAATCCCGTCCTTATAACCCGTTATATCCTGTATATTCCTCATATTATATATGATATACTCTCCTCCCGTATATCTAATCCCGTCCTTATAACCTGTTATATCCCTGTATGTTCCTCATATTATACATTATATACTCTCTGGCCCATATAACTAATCCTATCCTTATAACCTAAACTCAGGACAAATATGAGAAGCTGTTTTTCATTAGGTTTTGTAGATAAGTAAAAGATAAATAAGGGTCAGAAAAAGTTGTTTTTTATAGTAAATTAGATTACATGATCAAAATAATGGCATCTAAAAGAAAAAAACAATATATAACGTGTGTGGGTTCAGTAATGAGAGAGAAGAAATATACAGCTAAACACAAACCACAATTGCCACAAACAAGGGTATGAAACATAAAAACGTCTGTCCTTAATGGGTTAAATTCTCCAGTCTTTACTCAGCACTTCTTATTCCCTCTGTCACCAGCATACATTTTAAACAAGTTACTTCGTATGCCTCGCAAAGAGCACTTATCACGCATGTAAAAATATCAGACCTCCAGAGAGCTGACTGACATTAACCTGGAAAATATGGTTCAGTGAAGCTGAGCGACCCGATCAGATGTGTCCAGATCCCCTTGATATAAACAGTAACTGAAATGCAACTTTAATACATATAGAGTATATAGAAACAATACACATTAGCATCATATACAGGGTGGGAAATAACCATATTCTGGGGTCTATATCTGATAGTTTATGTGTTTGTGAGTATGTGTATGTGTGAGTGTGTGTTTGTGACTGTGTATATGTGTGAGTGTGTGTTTGTGAGTGTTAGTATGTGTGTGAGTGTATGTGTCAGTGTGAATCTGTAGGGGTGGTGACAAAGAACTCACAACCCCTACAACTCACTCTCCTGCCCCATCTCATCTGCCCCTTACCCCTTCCAGAGAGGCTCAAATTTTAATGAGACTTTGGTCTCAGGAGCCATATGCCAATCCCATGCATCTATTAAGCTCTACCACGTCTGCTGGGAGGCGGTTTCGTTTATCTACCACCCTCATCATTTTTCTGGCACCACTTACTGCCATATGGGGGGCAGGGCTGATAAACCCTTTTCTAAATATATTTCTCTATATATTAAGGAGATATCAAAATAGCAGTTTCTGTTTATTTCTGTGAATCTGGCTTTAAACCTTCTATTAACCCTTTAAGGTCATTTGATTGACTGTTCCCTCATTAACCCATTAGCGTCCAGTTACTGGATGCCATTCTTTGAAACGGATCTGATGCCGATTCTGCTAATGACGGGAATCCATGAAGCGGAATAGTGATGATTTTGTTATGCAGATTTTAGTTAATTTTTCCACTGATTATTATTCCTCTGATCAGTGCAGCCCATCCCCCAATTTCATGTTAATAATGCAGATATTTTTATTATATTTTTATTAAATGGAGACATTTTGATTAATTAATTTATATCCAGAACTATCGCTATTTCGTTATTATAATTGAAAATCTGTTTTAAAGCAAATTATTTAATGAATTTACTCATCTACATTGCGCTGCGATTCGATGCGTTTAGTTAATGATTTTATTAACCGGAGATATTTTGATGATTTAGTTCATTAATGATCTATATTTTATTATTATATGTTATGATCTCGGTTGAATGTATTAATTAATATATACATATTGTTGGGATTTGTGTATTTAACAATTTTTAATTAGCGCTAATTATTTCATTTGTTTTCTGAAATATATTATGTTGGAATTGGTTCATGTAATTCGCATGTAATTCGATGTTTGTGGAGAATTAATCGTTTTATTAGAACGAATTAATTGATTAATTAATTAATATATTTTGTTGGGATTAGTGTATTTAATACTTTTTTATTAGCGCTAATTATTTCATTTATATACTGATATATATTATGTTGGAATTGATAAATGTAATTTGATGTTTGTGGAGAAATAGTAGTTTTATTAGAACGAATTAATTGATTGATTAATTGATTAATTGATATATTGTGCTGGGATAATTGCGTTTGGAATTTGATGTTACTAGATAATCCTTTGTGAAATGATTGCATTTCGTGTATTTGCTGATAAATTCTTTTTAACAGCTTCGTTTGAGTTATTTGCTGATTTCATTGAATTCGATGTTTTTAGATATGAATCGTTTTATCAGAACGGATTATTTATTAAAGTGTTTGGTTGTGTTAATTATCAAATTAATATTAATAGTCCTCGGCGGCACACAATAGCTTAAATAGATCGAGAGATCGGATTTTACTGATAAGATCGATATTACAGAGAGAGATAATAGAGATAAAAACAGGTATATATATATATATATATATATATATATATATATATACATCAGAGAGATAATAGAGATAGAGACAGGTTTAGAGACAGGTTTATGTATATATATATATATATATATATATATCATACAGAGAGAGATAATAGAGATAAAGACAGGTATAGATACAAATAGATACAGATATACATATACATCACATAGACACAAACAGATACGATTTTACTATTTTCCGATTAGTGAGTAATTTTGGGACAAAAATAATAATGAATCTGTTAATTATTATTATTATTTATTAGGCGCTGGTGTCAGGGGACGATACGGACGAATACAGAAATAAATACCCGGGGTATTAAATAAAATATATTCCGACGCATTAATGTCATATATTCTCTGTCCGGAGAGACCCCCAAAATCCAGAGATGCCCCCCCCCAGGCCAGACATCTGCCCCGGTGCAGAGACCCCCCATTCCAGAGATACCCCAACCCTGAGACCACCATCCCCTGCCCCGGTGGTTCTGTGCCTCGGACTCACTTTCTCGGATTTCTTCTCTTCGCTGTCTGGCTCTTTTGGCTTCTTTGGAGTAAAAGGGGTTAAAGATCCAAGATCCGCCCCTTTGGGTGGGGTCCCTCAATTTAGGTGTCAAAGACAGCCAATCAGAGGACGATGATGTCCCCAGCCTGGGGAGAGAAGTGAGGGGGATACAGGATTCTCCCAGACCCTTGCCCAGGGGCATCACGGCACCCCAGGGCAACAAGGACTCTCCCCACTGCACCACAGGGCAACAAGGACTCATCCCACTGCACACCTGGGAAACAAGGAGTCTCCCCACTGCACCCCAGGGCAACAAGGACTCTCCCCATTACAGTCCAGGGCAACAAGGACTCTCCCCATTGTACCCCACGGCAGCAAGGACACATCCCACTGCACCCCACGGCAAAAACGACTCTCCCCACTACACCCCAGGGCAATAAGGACTCTCACCACTGCACCCCAGGGCAACAAGGACTCTCCCTACTACACCCCAGGGCAACAAGGACTCTCTCCACTGCATCCAGGACAATAAAGACTCATCCCACTGCACCCCAGGGCAACAAGGACTCTTTCCACTACACTCCAGGGCATCATGAACTCTATCCACTGCACCCCAGGGTAATATGGACTCTCCCCACTACACCCCAGGGACTCTTCACACCGTGAGATTTAGGCTGGGACAGTAGATACAGGAATTGCCTCACTGGATACCCCTGTCCAGACGGGGGCAGATGTTCGGATTTACCTTGGATATTACTGAGAGGGGCAAGAGAGCAGACCTGCACTGGACATAACTCACCGACCACCGGGGCATTACTCAGAACCTGCCCTCCCGGAGCAGTTGCCCCATTTGGTGGTCACACTGCGTGGGAGCAGTTAACACTGGGGTAGATGTCTCTCCCCCGACACTAATTGGGGTCCCTCCCTATATACAGAGCTCTCCCTCATCTCTATGACTGGGGACACAGTAGAAGCGGCCCGGGGGCCACAGAAGCAGCGATTTACCCTGCCAGCGCTCCCAGTGCATCCCCAGTACACCCAGTACACACTACAAGTGCAATAATCACTACTTCCCCCCAGTGCCCACTCCCAGTACACCATTGCCCACTCCCATTACTCCCAGTGCACGAGAATATCACTCCCTGTACATCAGTGCCCACTCCCATTACTCCCAGTACACCAGTGCCCACTCCCATCACTCCCAATACACCAGTGCCCACTCCCATCACCCCAGTACATCAGTGCCCACTCCCATCACTCCCAATACACCAGTGCCCACTCCCTTCACTCCCAATACACCAGTGCCCACTCCCAGTACATCAGTGCTCACTTCCAGCTCATCGGAGCCCATTCCTATCACTTACAGTACACCAGTGCCCACTCCCATCACTTCCAGTACCTTAGTGCCCGCTCCCATTCTCCCCACTCCTATCACTCCCAGTACATCAGTGCACATTCCCATTATCCCCACTCCCATCACTCCCAGTGTATGGAAAGCTATCTCCATCACTCCTAGCACATCAGTGCCCACTCCCATCACTCGGTGCACAGCCCCAGCATGGCCCAGGATCACATCAGCTTTGGCATCGACCAGATCCTGAATAACCCGGAGCAGACTGTGGGTCCCAGGAGCGTGGGGCAGGGGTATCCGGAGGGCAGCAGCGCCCTGTATAACACGAGTACACCGCCCTGCAGCCTCAGCATGAACGGGAACATGCGCCCCAGTGGGGTCATTAGAGTGCCAGCTCATCGCCCCCTGCCCCACGGGCACCCCAATTACCCCAGCCTGGGGGGCAGCAGCAGCCTCTTCTCCTGGATGGAGGGCAGCAGGAGGGCAGCAAAGGACAGGATGGCAGGTAAACCAACCCCTGGGTGCCAAACTGTTAAAAGAGTCACCCCAGGGGCAGGTATCTGTAGTCTGGGGGGTAACAGGGGGTTATAAAGTCCCATAAATTGAACCAAACTGAATTATTTGTAAACCTCTAAAAAAAATGGAAGGGACTTGGCTGAATTTCAGAAAAATAACTTTCATCTCATCTTTTTGTCCAAAATCGGATTTTTACAATTTCTAAAATAAATTTATCAAAACCCAAAATTCACAGAAAAAAGGGAATTTCGGAGAGTCCAGGAAATGGCGTTATATAAGAAATATTTTGAAATGACATTATAAAATAATCAATAAATCTATTAATATCTGTAATCATTATGTAGCCAAATCATCGCAAATCCTCTTTATACATAATTCATTTATTTCACATTTTCACTCATACACCCAGCTGTATAAACTAAATACTGTCACACTTTTGGTAAAATCATCCATTTATGGATTATTTTAGTTTATTAATTCGTTTTTTCCCCCTGGGCAGAAGTTTAAATGATTTTGTATTTTATGGAAAAGATTAATTTCTGTATATTTTGGGTTTCAATATATTTTTGGGATATGAGATTTGGGTTAAAAAACGGAGATTATGATATGAGACCATATGCAGGAGGTACATAATGATTATTACCCTCAGATCAATCAGAAAAAAAATTGATTTATGTGGGAAATTATTTCTGTGGGATTCAAACTAGTATTTTATTTGGAAAAATATACTTTATATCAGATTTATGTAACGAAAACTTTAGGCTAATACAATTTTATATATAGTTACATAGTTGCATAGCACATAAGGTTGAAAGAAGTCCATTAAGTTTAACCCTTTTGCCCAACCTTTCTAAAAAAAACCCCTAATTAAGCTTCTTCAGGGGGAAAAATTCCTTCTTGACTCCAGGAGGCAATCGGATTTCTCCTTGGATCAAGAAGCTCTAAAATATTAATTCTATTTATAGCCCTGTACAAATCAAAATATTGAGATTACAAGCAATTAGATTAAAAGAAGGTGAAAAAAAGACCAGTCCACAGCTGTATATGATATAATTCTATATATAATATAATATGAAAAATATACCCTGATATAATATGATGAATTTACCCTGATATTCTATGAAAAATATACCCTGATATACTATAATTTGATGAATTTACCCTTATAAAATATAATATGATGAATTTACCCTGCTATCATATGATGAGTTTACCCTAATATAATATGCTATATCAGGAATGTATTATAACATATTCTGAGGAATACACTCTGATATGATATAATAGGAGGAATATACACTGATATAATATATACTACGAGGAATATATTCTAATATACTATGAATAATATGACCTGATATAATATAATATGAGAAATATACCCTGACATAATATAAGGAATGTAACCTAATATAATATGAGGAATATAACCTGATATAACATGAGGAATATATTCTAATATAATATGAGGAATATACCCTGATATAATATGAAATTGTACCCCAATATGATTTAATATAAGAAATATACCCTGATATGATATAATAGGAGGAATATATCCTGATATAATATACTATGAGGAATATATTCTAATATAATAAAATATGAAAAATATAACCTAAGATAATATAATGTGAGGAAAATAACCTGATATAATATTGTATGCAGAATATACCCTGATAAAATATAATATGAGGAATACATACACCCCAATATAACATACTATGAGGAATATATTCTTATATAATATAATAATATAACGTGATATAATATTGTATGTGCAATGTACCCTGATATAATATAATATGAGGAATATACCCCAATATAACACAATATGAGGAATTTATTCTTATATAATATACTATGAATAATTTAACCTGATATAATATAATATGAGGAATATAACCTGATATAATAAAATCTGATGGACGATAGAATGTGAGGAATGTAACCTGATTTAATAAGGGAATGTGCTCTGCAAAACATGACCCATGATATCAAGTTGGATTTTATTTAATGCTGCTGAACATGATGGCGCTATATAAATCAATAAATAATAATTACGAGACCACAATTAAGCACTGCGATCAGCATGGTGTCCAGGGGCCGCGTGTGGCTCACGGAGTATTTGTAATCCTGCTTTTAAAGGCCATAGATGTTTTTGGAGGGAAGGAGTTAATCACAGAGCATCAGTTCTTCTGTATTCAGTCACTTCATTTGATAACATGTCTCCCCGCAGGCTTAATGCCACAGAACCGGTACTGGTGCAGTTCAATCCGCCCTCCGCTGTGTGCCGGTGCGGGGTATCTGGTTTGTTTATAAAAACCAAAATATTTTGGTCTCATTCGAAGTGACCTCAATAGATAATAATTTCTAGGCAGGATATTTCATGAATCAAACTCCAGAGCCCAGGAAGCTGCCCCGGGGTCTATAGAGTGCCCCTCGTTCATCAGGAAGTGAACACATTCGGGGATCTAGCGGGACATATAACCTGGAATCGATCGATCGGGCGTGAAGGAATTTCTTTTCTGGTTTTCTCTATTTTGCAGCAGCCGCTCTGTCTCCATTTTCTGTCACCCGCCGGATCGGACACCCATATCAGAACCGCACGCCGCCGAAGCGCAAGAAGCCGCGCACGTCCTTCAGCCGCTTGCAGATCTGTGAGTTGGAGAAGAGGTTCCACCGGCAGAAATATCTGGCATCAGCGGAGAGAGCGTCGCTGGCCAAGACTCTCCACATGAGCGACTCTCAGGTCAAAACCTGGTTCCAAAACCGCAGGACCAAGTGGAGGTGAGCGGGCGGCCTGGGGGGGGGGGAGGGAATCCACAAAAAAGAACAATGGAGAATAATCAGGAGAACAGGTGGTGGGGGGATAGGGACATCCAAACAAAATGAGGGGAAGCTAGAAGGAGGTTGTGGTGGGAGGTGGAGGACGCAAGAAAAGGGGAAAGTGAGGAAAGGGAATGCAAAGAGGAGGTGGACGGAGGGTGAGGAGAGAGAAAGAGAAGCTTCACAGGGCCAGCTGCGCATGTTTACGTATTTTATTACATAGTGTCACAATATCCCTACTTTCACTGTCAGGCGGCAGACGGCAGAGGAGAGGGAGTCCGAGCGCCAACATGCCAACCGCATGATGCTGCAGCTCCAGCAGGAGGCTTTCCAGAAGAGCTTGTCTCAATCCCTGCCCCGGGACCCTCTGTGTGCCCACAATGCCTCCCTCTGTGCCCTCCAAAACCTGCAGCCCTGGGCAGAGGAAGCCCCCAGCACATGATGTCTCCATCTGAACTGCCTCATGAGAAGCTGCAGCTCTGGCCCACAGGAGACAACCTCATCTATGCGCCCTACGAGGCTACGACAGGTGACATTGTGTCAGCTCCGGGGACATTGAGCCCGGAGACCCCAAATTCTGCCCTCTGCATTCACCGTCAGTCCTTCTTTATGCTGCTCCTTCCGACACAAGGAAACCACAAAGATGCCCCCATGTGTCGTACAACAGAGGATAGAAAAAATATGGCGCTGGTGCGCGGACAATGTAAAGAGACGTACAGTCTGGGGACATGTAGTCTAAAAAAGGGGCCTTTAGCATAGAAAACTGCCTTATAAAACATGAAAAGGAGACTATTAAGGTGCTGGCATTATTATATGCTTTAACAATAGTGAATATACATAGAGTGTACCACGGGGTGCCGGCTGCCGCCAACACGATATAGAGTGTACCACGGGGTGCCGGCTGCCGCCAACAGGATATAGAGTGCACCACGGGGTGCCGGCTGCCGCCAACAGGATATAGAGTGTACCACGGGGTGCCGGCTGCCGCCAACAGGATATAGAGTGTACCACGAGGTGCCTGCTGCCGCAAACAAGATATAGTGTGCACTACGGGGTGCAGGCTGCCGCAAACAGGATATAGAGTGCACTACGGGGTGCCGGCTGCCGCCAACAGGATATAGAGTGTACCACGGGGTGCCGGCTGCCGCCAACAGGATATAGAGTGTACCACGGGGTGCCGGCTGCCGCCAACAGCATATAGAGTGTACCACGGGGTGCCGGCTGCCGCCAACAGGATATAGAGTGTACCACGGGGTGCTGGCTGCCGCAAACAAGATATAGTGTGCACTACGGGGTGCAGGCTGCCGCAAACAGGATATAGAGTGTACCACGGGGTGCAGGCTGCCGCCAACAGGATATAGAGTGTACCACGGGGTGCCGGCTGCCGCCAACAGGATATAGAGTTTACCACGGGGTGCCGGCTGCCGCCAACAAGATATAGAGTGTACCACGGGGTGCCGGCTGCCGCCAACAGGATATAGAGTGTACCACGGGGTGCCGGCTGCCGCCAACAGGATATAGAGTGCACTACGGGGTGCAGGCTGCCGCAAACAGGATATAGAGTGTACCACGGGGTGCAGGCTGCCGCCAACAGGATATAGAGTGTACCACGGGGTGCTGGCTGCCGCCAACAGGATATAGAGTTTACCACGGGGTGCCGGCTGCCGCCAACAGGATATAGAGTGTACCACGAGGTGCCTGCTGCCGCAAACAAGATATAGTGTGCACTACGGGGGGCAGGCTGCCGCAAACAGGATATAGAGTGCACCACGGGGTGCCGGGTGCCGCCAACAGGCTATAGAGTGTACCACGGGGTGCAGGCTGCCGCCAACAGGATATAGAGTGTACCACGGGGTGCCGGCTGCCGCCAACGGGATATAGAGTGTACCACGGGGTGCTGGCTGCCACCAACAGGATATAGTGTGCACCACAGGGTACCGGCTGCCGCAAACAGGATATAGAGTGTACCACGGGGTGCTGGCTGCCACCAACAGGATATAGAGTGTACCACGGGGTGCCGGCTGCCACCCACAAAATATAGAGTGTACCATGGGGTGCCGGCTGCCGCCAACAGGATATAGAGTGTACCAGGGGGTGCAGGCTGCCACCAACAGGATATAGTGTGCACCACGGGGTGCCGGCTGTATATGTGTGTGTAAGAATGAATGTGTATGTATAAGTGTATGTGAGCATGAATGTGTATGTATAAGTGTATGTGATTGTGACGGGATCCTCCATCACTGGGGCCACTGGAGAGGCCTGACTGCCAGCCTCCTCCCTATTGACTATGGGCCCTGACTTTGTAAAGACTTCTGTGGCTACCCCCAGCAGTATATCATCTCATCAATGGCTGAGGGGATTATCTCTGTCAGACAGCCAGGATCTGCAACCAGGGAGAGACCGCCATTGTTTCAGTTTAATGTTGTAGAAGTCAGCCCCCCCTCCCCACCCCCCAGTTCCACCACTACAGACATTTACTCCGGCCATCCCTGGAACTGATTTGGGCCAGTAATAGATAGTGGAGGTTGGGACCCTATTGTATTGTTAATCCCGTTACTGCCCCTGTTGTCTCCGGGAGGCAGATTAAGGGGGCGGTTTGTACCCCAATATCTTGTTTTATGTTAATGTGTGTTTTGCCGGATATATCCAGCCCTGTGTGTGAGAAACAGGCCCGGACCAGGCGGGCGGCGGCAGGGCCGTATTGACTTAGGGGCTGATGGAGCTGCAGCTCCAGATCCCTACCTTAAAATAGGCCCAGTCAGGACCGGACTGACTGGGCCTATGCGGCCGTCCTTCTCTTCTACCGCCAGGGGGATGCAGGAATCGTACGTCACATGACCCTGCTGCACGTCTGCTTCCCCTGTGCAGTAGAACAGGTTGTTCGCGGAAGTCTGCGTGCGGCGCGTACATCATCAGTTCAGGTAAGGGGGAGGGAGGCTGTATGAAGGAGTATGTGAGATTGAGTGAGTGAGTGAATTAATGAGTATCTGTGAAGGAGTGAGTGAATGAATGTTTGTGAATGAGTATATGTAAATGAGTATCTGAATGAGGGAATAAATGGGTATCAATGTATGAATGAATATCTGAATGAGTGAATGATTATCTGTGAATTAGTGAATAAATATTTGTGAACGAGTAAATGAATATGAGGGTGTGAAAGCATGGATGTGTAAGGGGGGGCAAAGATGCCACAGGCAGGCTCTTTTGGTGGCAACGATGCCACAGGCAGGCTGTTTTGGTGGCAAAGATGCCACAGGTAGGCTGTTCTGGTGGCAAAGATGCCACAGGCAGGCTGTTCTGGTGGCAAAGATGCCACAGGCAGGCTGCTTTGGTGGCAAGGATGCCACAGGCAGGCTGTTCTGGTGGCAAAGATGCCACAGGTAGGCTGTTCTGGTGGCAAAGATGCCACAGGCAGGCTGTTCTGGTGGCAAAGATGCCACAGGCAGGCTGCTTTGGTGGCAAGGATGCCACAGGCAGGCTGTTCTGGTGGCAAAGATGCCACATGCAGGCTGTTTTGGTGGCAAAGATGCCACAGGCAGGCTGTTTTGGTGGCAAAGATGCCACAGGTAGGCTGTTCTGGTGGCAAAGATGCCACAGGCAGGCTGTTCTGGTGGCAAAGATGCCACAGGCAGGCTGCTTTGGTGGCAAGGATGCCACAGGCAGGCTGTTCTGGTGGCAAAGATGCCACATGCAGGCTCTTTTGGTGGCACAGATGCCATAGACAAGCTGTTTTGGGGGCAAAGATGCCACAGGTAGGCTGTTTTGGGGGCAGCGACCATCACATAAATCAATACCAAAGTGAAACCGTCCTTGGAAACCCTCCGGATGCGGGTGTCAGTGTGGCAGAGCCTGTCCTGGTGTTTGTGTGTCAGTGTGGCAGAGACTGTCCTGTTGTGTGTGTCGGTGTGGCAGGGCCTGTCCTCGTGTGTGTGTGTGTGTGTGTGTGTGTGTTTGGGTGTCGGTGTGGCAGAGCCTTTCCTGGTGTGTGTTTGTTTATGGGTGTTGGTGTGACAGAGCCTGTCCTGGTGTGTGTGTGTGTGTATGGGTGTTGGTGTGACAGAGCCTGTCCTGGTGTGTGTGTTTGAGTGTCAGTGTGACAGAGCACGTCCTGATGTGTGTGTCTGGGTGTCGGTGTGGCAGAGCCTGTCCTGGTGTGAGTGTTTGGGTGTCGGTGTGGCAGAGCCTGTCCTGGTGTGTGTGTCTGGGTGTTGGTGTGACAGAGCCTGTATTGGTGTCTGTGTTTGGTCATCTATTTCCTGGCACTTAACTTACAGTTGGAATTATTTCATTTTTACTTATCCAGAGCTAAACCGCCCTCCTGAAATTGTAGTGACTTCAGGGGACAAAACTCTCAAGGCCCTGAAATTATTTAGTGGATAATATTTATTTCAAGGATTAGTCGCACTAAATTGTGGCTTCAGGCTTCCCATGTTGAATGACCAAGTATTATGTATGTGTATGCACATATATTTTTTTTCATAAAAATGGGTTGCTCAGTCTGAAACGCCCAGGCCTATTTTTTGTCCCAGTCCGGGCCTGGTGAGAAATAAATCAGTCTTCGTTTGGTTTTACCCTACACTGAGTCTCGGCTAGTGACTGGGGGACTGGGGAAAGAGTGTGAGTCCCAGACTAAGGGAGCACAAGTCAGCGGAGGTAGTCGCTCGGACTATTCAGATCCGTGACAGTGATTATGAATGTCTATGTATAAGTGTATGTGATTATGAATGTCTATGTATAAGTTTATGTGATTATGAATGTCTATGTATAAGTTTATGTGATTATGGATGTCTATGTATAAGTGTATGTGATTATGAATGTCATTGTCTATGTATAAGTGTATGTGATTATGAATGTCTATATATAAGTTTATGTGATTATGAATGTCTATGTATAAGTTTATGTGATTATGGATGTCTATGTATAAGTGTATGTGATTATGAATGTCATTGTCTATGTATAAGTGTATGTGATTATGAATGTCTATGTATAAGTGTATGTGAGCATGGATATGGATGTGTAAGGATGTGGTGTGAGAGGGAGTGTGTGTCAGAATGAGCTTGTACGTGCTTGTTAGTGAGTATGAGTAAGTGTGTGTTAGCATGTGTAAATTTGTGTGTTTACATATGTGTGCCAGAGTGTATGTTGGAGGAGGGGGGCAATGATGGCAGAGACAAGCTTTTTTTTGGGGGGGGGGGGTGTTAATGGTTTTTAAAGGTCTATCTACTGGGGAAACATTTCTGGTGAAGAAAGCCAAATGTGATTTAGAAGGGATCTCCCTCTATATATGGAGCCCACAGTGGCAGCGCATCACACACATGACCTGCTTGAGTTATTGCACATGGAATAGAGGCGCTAACTCCCATGCAAACTTTAATAGATATATAGTATACGCATATTGTACAGCGCTGCAGAAAATGTTGGCGCTATATTCAAATAATAAATAATAATAGGGAGGGACCAGGCCCCCCCACAGCACCTCAGGCCCAAAAAAACCAGCTTTGACAAAATCTTCTCTATTCCTTGGGACCCAGAATTTAACAGGATGGACAGACTTGCAGGATCCCAGTCACCAGCACTCAATTCAACACGCCGCTGCTTAGGGGAGGGTGAGTGGGTTTGATTTAAGGCTCTGAAAGTTCTTGGCTATAATGGTCTGTTTATTTATATAGCGCCAGCAGATGCCTTAGCACAGCCAGCATAGGGGACGGCGAACATGAACAATGAGATTAAATTTGACAGCATTGCCAGTAAGGTGGACGAGACATAGAACAGGAGGAGACGAGGGTCCTGCACTTTGTGACTCGGCGCTCTCTTGGCTGCCAACCCAATAAACGGCATTTAATGAAATCTCCAAAGTGTCCGATCAATTAACGGCGTTCTCTTTCCGCAGGTGACGCTCTCCTTGCTCTGCATTATATTGTTTGACTCGGTTCCAGTTCTGCGCAAATGAATCCCATTACTGAGCCGTGTCTTGAATTACCGCCTCGTTCCATAATTACAGATAATTTCTGGATTCATTTAATTACTGAGTGATTGGTGTCCATTTAACAGCCGAACGCGTGACGGGAAGAGTGCCGAATCAGAGAGCGGCTGTGGAGTCCACAGAGCGGCGGGCGGTATCAGAACTGCTAACCTTGTACATGTTACGGTGCGGAAAAGCGTTTGTGGGACATTAAGCGCTGCCACAGTGGGCACTCAGACAACGGGCAGTCTGACAATGAGCACTCAAACAATGGTAACTCAAACAGTGGGCACTCAGACAACGGGCAGCCTGACAATGAGCACTCACACAGTGGACACTTGGACAGCGGGCACTCAGACAGTGGGCACCCGGACAGTATTTCCCTGTGTTTATTGCGCATGCTGTTGGCGCAGCGTCTCCTTATACAAAATATATAAATATATATTATAACACTTTATCTGCGAGCCGGTTAACCCTTTGTCGGTTACATAAATCGTCACAGAGTTAATTCTCCCCCTTGTGTGCACAGAGTGAATCTTAACCCTCACCCCGCCAAAAGAACAGGGTTAACGGTGGCGTCTGGGGCATTAATATCAAATAGTGTAAAATATGAGTCTCTGGGGTCTCTGGTGGGAGCCCCCATACAGTGTAATGCGCAGCGCAGTCCCGCTGGCCGCCCCTTATACCCCCCCAGGCATGAAAAGCATAGACGGGTGAACATCGCAGATATCAAACCACTGCTCGTTAATGGGGCGTCGGGGTAACAGGGCATTAAAGGGGAGCCTGGGGTCCACCGGGAAGCCTTGGTAATTCGCCAGACGCCACACGTGCACACCCTTGAAGAAGAAGATATTGTTGTGGGTGAAGGAAAAATAAACAGCATCCAAGTCCCTGATGGGGTGGTCTCCAGGGGTCCCTGCAGGGTACACGTCGCTGATCGCCTTGGGGTAGCCGCTTATCACCTGGTTATCCTTCACACTAAATGCTGTCACCTGAGGACGGGGAGGAGAGTTGGTATACATTACACACACGCAATAAACCACGGATGGAGAGAGATGGGCAGTGTGTAGGAGGGTACAGTGTATGTGTGTGTGGGGGGGGTACAGTGTGTGTGTGGGGTAAAGTGTGTGTGTGGGGGGTACAGTATGTGTGGGGGGTACAGTGTGTGTGGGGGGTAGTGTGTGTGTGGGGGTACAGTGTATGTGTTTGGGGGTACAGTGTGTGGGGGGGGTACAGTGTGTGAGGGGTATAGCGTGTGTGTGTGTATGGGGTATGTGTGTGTGGGGGTGCAGTGTGTGAGGGGGTACAGTGTGTGGGGGGTACAGTGTGTGTGGGGGGGTGTACAGGGGTATAAGTGTATGTGAGTATGAATGTGTAAGTGTATGTGAGTATGAATGTGTATGGATAAGTGTATGTGAGTATGAATGTGTAGGTGTAAGTGTATGTGAGTATGAATGTGTATGTGTAAGTGTATGTGAGCATGGATGTCTATGTATAAGTGTATGTGAGTATGAATGTGTAAGTGTATGTGAGTATGAATGTGTATGTTTAAGTGTATGTGATTATGAATGTCTATGTATAATTGTGTGGGGGGGTACAGTGTGTGTGTGGAGTACAGTGTGTGTGTGGGGGTACAGTGTGTGTGTGTGTGGAACAGTGTGTGTGGGGCAGGGCCGGCCCGACAATGGAGCCGAGTGGGGCAACTGCTCCAGGCGGCAATTTTGAAGGGGCAGCACTTTGCCCCCCCAAGCCCTTTTTTTTTTTTTAAAGCGGAAGAGAGAGAGAGCGTTTTCGCTTACCAAGTTGTCAGTACCCGCTCGGCGCCCCTCTCTTTCTCCTCTGCGGCGAGTCTCCCTGTTTGGTCTTGGTGCCAGCTTGTAATGCTGAGCGCCGGAAGATAACGTAATTTCCGGTGCTCAGCATTACAAGCCGGCACCGAGACCAAACAGGGAGACTCGCCGCAGGACTGCTGAAAGGTAAGTACAAGGGGGGGGGGGATAATAGGGAGGGAGGGAGAGGAAAGGTAGATAATGGGGGGGGGGCGGCAGGGACGGAGGGAGAGGAAGGGTAGATTATGGGGGGAGGCGTCATTTTAAACTTCGCCCCAGGCGGCATTTTGTCTTGGGCCAGCCCTGGTGTGGTGGGTATAGTGTGTGTGTGTGTGGGGTACAGTGTGTGAGGGGTATAGTGTGTGTGTGGGGTACAGTGTATGTGGGGGTGCAGGGGTATAAGCGTATGTGAGCATGAATGTGTATGTGATTATGAATGTCTATGTATAATTGTGTGTGGGGGGCACAGTGTGTGTGTGGGGGTATAGTGTGTGCGGGGTACATGTGTGAGGCATACAGTGTATGTGTGTGGGGGGTACAGTGTATATGTGGGGGTACAGTGTGTGTAGGGGGTACAGTGTATTTGTGTGTGTGGGGTACAATGTGTGTGGGGGGTACAGTGTGTGTAGGGGGTACAGTGTTTATGTGGGGTACAGTGTATGTGTGTATGGGGGTACAGTGTGTGTAGGGGGTGCAGTGTTTATGTGGGGTACAGTGTATGTGTGTGGGGGGTACAGTGTATATGTGGGGGTACAGTGTGTGTAGGGGGTACAGTGTATTTGTGTGTGTGGGGTACAATGTGTGTGGGGGTACAGTGTGAGTGAAGGGGTACAGTGTGTGTGTGTGTGAGGGGGTGCAGTGTGTTGCGGCACAGTGTGTGTGTGGGGGTACAGTGTGTATGTGGGGAGTACAGTGTGTATGTGGGGGGTAGTGTGTGGGGGGTACAGTGTGAGTGTGTGGGGGTACAGTGTGTGTGTGTAAAGGGGTACAGTGTGTATGTACGGGGTACAGTGTGTGGGAGTACAGTGTTTGTGTGTGTGTCGGGTGTACAGTGTGTATGTAGGGGGTACAGTGTGAGTGTGTGTAGGGGGAGGTACTGCCTGTGTCTGGGGTACTTTGTCTTTAAGCTTTAACCCCCCTTACACACTCTCATCACTCACATTCCTCCCTCGGAAGAAGTAGACATTCTGATCTCGCGGGTCGTAGAAGGCCGTGTCGATGGGTCCTGAGATTCCGGGAAAGCCGTCAGATATGAGTCGCGGGTAGACGTGCCCATCGGGGGCAGTGGTGTAGGCTCTGTCATTCTCATTGTCGTAGCGCCAGTACTGCATGCCTAGGGAAGGACACAACCAGTGAATCACCAACCCATCACCAGCCAATCACTAACCCATCTCTAGCCAGCCTATCACCAACCCATTAACAGCCGATCACCAACCAATCACCAACCCATCACCAGCCCATCAGCAGCCCATCTCCAGCCGATCACCAACCCATTACCAGCCGATCACCAGCCTATCACCAACCCATCACCAGCCCATCTCCAGCCGATCACCAACCAATCACCAACCCATCACCAGTCATTACCAGCCCATATCCAGCCGATCACCAAGCAATCACCAGCAAATCACCAACCCATCACCAGCCAATCTCCAGCCGATCACCAACCAATCACCAGCAAATCACCAATCCATCACCAGCCCATCTCCAGCCGATCACCAACCAATCACTAATGAATCACCAAGTCATTACCAGCCCATCACCAGCCGATCACCAACCAATCACTAATGAATCACCAAGTCATTACCAGCCTATCTCCAGCCGATCACCAACCAATCACCAGCAAATCACCAACCCATCTCCATCCCAACACCAACCAATCTCCAGCCAATCACCAACCAATCACCAGCCCATCTCCAGCTGATCACTAACCAATCACCTGCCAATCATCAATCAATCACCAGCAAATCATAAACCAATCACCAACTGATCACCAACCAAACAGCCAAAATCACCAACCAATCACCAGAGGTTCGCCAGCAAACCACTAACCAATAGACATTGGTTACAAACTAATCACCAACCAATCACTAGCGATCCCAGACCGGGTGAATGGTGACAATATCCCAGATTAAAAGGGCCAATGGTGGCCGAAGAGTGAAGGAAAGGTGTGAGTAGGGGCCAGATTTACAGCCGGTGAGAAGGTGTATTTATGGAACACAGTGAGGAATGTATAGTCTCTACCCCAGTATGCCCCATCACATACCAGTATACCCCAGTATGCCCCATGATATACCAGTATACCCCAGTATGCCCCATCATATACCAGCAAACCCCGGTATACGCCAGTATGCCCCATCATATACCAGCATACCCCGGTATACCCCAGTATGCCCCATCCTATACCAGCACACCCCGGTATACCCCAGTATGCCCAATCGTATACCAGCACACCCTGGTATACCCCAGTATGCCCCATCATATACCAGCATACCCAGAGTACCCCAGTATGCCCAATTATATACAGCGTACCCGGAGTACCCCAGTATGTCCCATTATATACCAGCCTACCAGGAGTACCCCAGTATGCCCCATTATACCCTGGTATACCCACGTCACATTACGTGTTTGTACCTTTGAAGAAGAGGGTGAGCTTGAGGTCGCCTGTGTAGATGGAGAGGAATGCGTCGATATCAGCTTTGGGGAGCCCCCTCCAGCCGGCAGTCACCATGCGCGGGTAGCGCTGCTGCGGTCGGTTGTTGTGGTTCTCGTATCTCCAGTACCAGCTGCGCCGGAAGAAGTAGGTGACGAAGACGCGCGTTCCCTGCACTTCCTGCACCCAGTCAAAGACCGTATTAAAGCGTCCCGAGCATCGGCCTGCGCCACAAAAACAGATGATGTGACTCCCAGCCACGCGTCCGCCCCACAATACTCCTTTCTCCTTTCAATGTACCCCTTTCTCCTCCCCTCATGCCCCTCTCTCCTCCTCTGTACCCCTCCCCTGTTCCCCCTCTCTCCTCCTCGGTACCCCTCCCGTGATGCCCCTCTCTCCTCCCCTGATCCCCCTCTTTTCTAGGAGGACAGAGTGTTTGCTGGCTATGAGGGTATCACAGGATTCTACAGCCCTAAGGACCAGTGAGGAAGAGGGACATGACTGCTGGCCTAGGCCTGAATGATTTGTCAGAATCCCCTGTTCTCACTGGCTGAGCTTTGCAACTTTGTTGCGGGCCCTAAGGGGTTAAAGGAAGGTGAAGGGGGATCATCTCCATCTTTGCCTTCCTGAAGCTACCGTCTGCGATTGTCCCGCCGCCCACCCTTAGTTCTTCTGTCAGGTCCGGTTGTTTTTTATTGTCACAGCGGAGGCGTTGTTCCCCCCCCCCTGGCCAGCGCTTATGAGTTCGTTATTCTGGAATTTGCCCTACGGATTTGGGGAGGCGTGTCCTGAAGACGGCTGATGGCATCGGATGGACTAGGACTCTTGGTGCACGTGGTACACTAACCCCGTATCGGGCCAAAAGGTTCGGTAGCTGGCGGTTCATTTAATTATGTAATTAATGTGAATTAATTGGTTCATGTTCTGCTGGTCAATAAAGGGGGGATGTAAATAAAGCTGTGGCCTCCGCCCTACCCACAACAGTTGTGTCTGGTCTCTTACCTTAGGTATTGGGTGGGGAGTTTTCTTTTGGCTATAGGCCTAAGCAGTCATGTGTATAGAAACAGCAGGAAACTGCTTTATTACTAAAACGGGCTAAATAAAACCCCATTATTCTTCTAAATGCCCCACTCACAAATACCCAGCGATAGGGCACAAAGCCCTGCCCGGCCACGCCTCTAACCACACCCCAATACAAAAGTGTTCCTCCCAGCAATGTGACATGGAAAAAGCTGCCCCCGCACTTGGAGGGGCAGATATGTTTGCTGCCCCCTGCAGTCTCCTGGTGGGAATCTCACCGTATATCCCTTGGACGGCTCTCCGGTCTGTCCACTCCAGCGCCATCATAGTGTTTATGGGGGTGTAATTTGGCTGCATGACCGACGTTCGCTCGTTCATGTGACTCAGACCCAGCACGTGTCCGATCTCATGTACCGCCACCTTCACAGAACAGACGTGTCGTTAGGCGCATGCGCAGAGAGAGAGCTGCAGCTCCAAATCATCCCCTAGAAAGGGGTATCACTGAGGGCGTGGGTGAGGTTGCACAGGAAATGCTCAACGGGAGTGGAAATCCTAACTTCCAGCGCGCATTCAGTTCTCTCCATTATTGTTAAGCTGCTGATTGTTGCTGATTGGTTAACGCCGCCTTTGTGAGGTGGGGACAGAGATAATAATAAGTAACACAATAAAACAATTACACTACTCCTGCTACTACTACTAAGAATCCTAATAATAATAATACTAATAATAATACAAAAATTCTAACAATAACAATTTTAGTTTTGGTAAAACTCATTATGTTCTCCTACGGGTATTGATTGAGGGGTAAATATGGATTCTGGGACCAAGTCTCTAACTTGGAGCCTTAGTTCCAAGCTGACCTCCCCTATTCCAACAGCGTCTGTAACCCTCGCTTGATCTACCTCTTCCTAGAAGCCTCGGGTGGCGCCTATCCTTCCCCTCTCCATACCTTCAGGAGGCTGATGCCATGTTCACTGTCCGGGGGTACAAAGTGTTCGTCGTCATTGAAATGAATATCCCCCAGCTGCCAGGCGTGTGCAAACTCTCTGCTCATCTCAGCGAACAGCTGGGAGCAGCCGAGGTGGCGGCCTGAGGAAATAGTACAGGTGGAGGATCAGCCATCGTCTGGTTCAAGAGACAGGTAGAGAGGAAGCACAGAAGACCCAAAGAGGGAGAGAGCAATGTGGGGTCCAACAGGATGTCCAGTGCAAGTCGGACAGGGAGAGGCAGGTGTGGCTCTCAATAAAATTAAAAGGAGGCAGAAGGGTAACCAGAAGAGAGTTACAGACATGGTCTTCACAGAGACCTGAAGAAGACAGCAGAAGAAGAGTTAGAGTTGTCGTTATCAAAGACACCTAAAGAGGGCAACTGCAGACTTAAAGAAGACAACCATGGGACAATTAGACATCTGGCCCACAAGGAGACATGTAGAAGCCATAGGGGTGTTACAGAAGACAGGTGGCATCTGAGGCTGGCAAAGAGGGGAGAGTTCTAGGAACATTTTAAGATGGGAGGAGAATTTGGCAGGAGACCAGATGGAGTAATGAGGACCTCAGATTCATTGATGCCCTCCAACTATGATCTCATCTTCCTTCATTTGCAAGATTAACTCTCTTCCTCTGGCTCTCCGACCCTGCTCTCCACTGACGTCCTCTGACCTCGATCTCATCTATCACCTGCTCGCATGCTTCATGTGATAACTACTTGAGATACAAATGATGGTTGACTAATGCCATACAATCACATCTATCATGAACTTTGACTCCTTGGCAACCTAATCTCTTCCCTGAAGTCCTGTTGTCCTAGCAGTCACGATACTCACCCTAGTAGCCTAACCTTCTGATAACAGCTATGTTAATAGTTCTCTTGCTCCATCATCATCCGCCCTTACTGACCAAACCCTATTTTTGGTCTTACTTACGTGTCCCAAAGCCAAGTTTGATGTCAATAAGGTGAGCAGGAGATACCAGGTCCTCCTCGAAGTTGAGCGGCACCACCTCACTCCAGATGCGGAATGCGAGCTTCAGTACGTAACGCTGCTGGTCTATGGACAGCCACACACTGTAACCTTCACCCAGAAGCCTCCACTTCACTGTAGGTTTGGAGAAGGCCACTTTCCTGTAGCCCACCTTTAGAAGGTGGCTGCGCTTCTTACGGCCAGGACTAGCAAGATTCAGGTACAAATGGTCTCCTTCTTGAGTGTGTGGCCTTGTTTTATCTTTATCTGACTCTTGGCTGTTCCTCACCCACTCAGAGACTCTAGAAGGCGTAGTGGTAACAGTGACCTGCTTCTTCTGCATGGTGGTGGCTCCATTGCCTGTATTTCCATCATCTGGCCACTCTTCCTCCGTGAATTTGCGGTCAGGAACCCCGCAGCGGGGCGCGCTCATGGCTTCTCTCGTGTCTTTATCCAGGACTCCTGTTACCTTTAACCCGTTGGCTTCCTGAAATTTCATCAGTGCTCCTACAAACCGAGGGCTTAATGTGGGCTTTAGTCCTCCATTGGTGTCATCCAGAACAGAAGAGGGAGAGTCATCCCCACTTTGGAGGCTGGTGGCATCTGGAGGGGCCACGTTCTCCACCGATTCTCCTGGCCTTCGACGGGAAGAGTCCCAGTGGACGGGCTCAAACCAGCCATACTTCCAGAGATACTTCTGTGAATAATAGTGGGGAATCAACCTCACCATAAATAAATACAGTACCCAGCATTGCCCCATTATCTAACTGCCCCCGGGGTTGGTGGTAGATCCCACCAGGCATCAAGCGACAGCACGTTATATGAGCTGTGTTGTCACAAATGGTTTTGACATCATGGCCTTTTGGTAGCTCTCTATGTAACCGAGAGTCCAAATTATGTGACTTCCACAGCTGTGATAAACTGCTCTTTGGAATTCTGACACACACCAAACACGCAGGAGGGAGAGAGACAAGAATGCAGAAATAAACAGAAGAGAGAGAGCGCAGGCAAGGCATCTGAAGGGCAACTACTTCACAAAACTCATTGAAGTGCAGGAGGAAGGGGCAACAGACAAAGCAGAGGCATAACCTGCAGGGGAGGGGTAAAGGGTAATAATAAGGCCTCAAGATACCTGCAGAGGGCAGGAGAGAAGAGGGGTGGACACAAAAGCATAGAAGTAAGAAGTTTGTCCCATTTACCCTGGACGAGGCAGCAATAAAGGTGTTATTTGTTAATCAGCACAGACAATGTGGAGCGTTTTTTAACGCTTCTGCCCCACTCAGTGGTCTCACCTGGGCAGATTCGGAGGTGATCATATGGGACTCTTGGTTTTTTGCCCTTGGTGGCAATTCTCGGGGGTGAGAAAGCGTTTCCGTGGCACTGAGATGCAGCATCATGATGTAAAGTGAAAACCAACTCATTATTACGCCTCCCATGATTACTATAACCTGGGGGCCGGGACGGACACTCAGACTCAGGAATCAGAGGTCCAGGACGGGCCCCTCATAGTCAGGCCATGTAGTCAGAGGATCCACGTCGCTGAAAAAGAATCTTGCTGGGTTAACTATACATTATACAGGGCATCTCACCGATTTAACTATACATTATACAGGGGAGCGGTCACTGATTTATCTATACATTATACAGGGCATCTCACCAATTTAACTATACATTATACAGGGGGGCGGTCACTGATTTATCTATACATTATACAGGGGGCCGGTCACTGATTTATCTATACATTATACAGGGGCCAGTCACTGATTTATCTATACATTATACAGGGGGCCTGCTCGCTGATTAATCTATACATTATACAGGGGGCCGGCTCGCTGATTAATCTATACATTATACAGGGGGCCGAAACGCTGGCACTGACCTCTCAAGTTCTTTTGTTTTGTTTTTTTAAATATGTTCTTAGCAGATCCTGTAATAAAAAACAAACAAATTCTGTGTCCCCTGCTCTGTCTCCTGGTACCTGGGGCTGTCTCTGTGTCCCCTGCTCTGTCTCCTGGTACCTGGGGCTGTCTCTGTGTCCCCTGCTTTGTTTCCTGGTACCTGGGGCTGTCTCTGTGTCCCCTGCTCTGTCTCCTGGTACCTGGGGCTGTCTCTGTGTCCCCTGCTTTGTTTCCTGGTACCTGGGGCTGTCTCTGTGTCCCCTGCTCTGTCTCCTGGTACCTGGGGCTGTCTCTGTGTCCCCTGCTCTGTCTCCTGGTACCTGGGGCTGTCCCTGTGTTCCCTGCTCTGTCTCCTGGTACCGGGGGCTGTCTCTGTGTCCCCTGCTCTGTCTCCTGGTACCTGGGGCTGTCTCTGTGTCCCCTGCTTTGTTTCCTGGTACCCGGGGCTGTCTCTGTGTCCCCTGCTCTGTCTCCTGGTACCTGGGGCTGTCTCTGTGTCCCCTGCTCTGTCTCCTGGTACCTGGGGCTGTCTCTGTGTCCCCTGCTCTGTCTCCTGGTACCCGGGGCTGTCTCTGTGTCCCCTGCTCTGTCTCCTGGTACCTGGGGCTGTCTCTGTGTCCCCTGCTCTGTCTCCTGGTACCCGGGGCTGTCTCTGTGTCCCCTGCTCTGTCTCCTGGTACCTGGGGCTGTCTCTGTGTCCCCTGTTACCTGGGGCTGTCTCTGTGTCCCCTGCTCTGTCTCCTGGTACCTGGGGCTGTCTCTGTGTCCCCTGCTCTGTCTCCTGGTACCCGGCGCTGTCTCTGTGTCCCCTGCTCTGTCTCCTGGTACCTGGGGCTTTCTCTGTGTCCCCTGCTCTGTCTCCTGGTACCCGGCGCTGTCTCTGTGTCCCCTGCTCTGTCTCCTGGTACCTGGGGCTTTCTCTGTGTTCCCTGCTCTGTCTCCTGGTACCCGGCGCTGTCTCTGTGTATGCTGCTCTGTCTCCTGGTACCTGGGGCTGTCTCTGTGTCCCCTGCTTTGTCTCCTGGCACTGTCTCTGTGTCCCCCACTCTGAGTCCTGGTACCCGGGGCTGTCTCTGTTTATGCTGGTCTGTCTCCTGGTACCTGGGGCTGTCTCTATGTCCCCCGCTCTGTCTCCTGATACCTGGCACAGTCTCTGTGTCCCCGCTTTGTCTCCTGATACCTGGAGCTGTCTCTGTGTCCCCTGCTGTGTCTCCTGGTACCCGGGGCTGTCTCTGTGTCCCCTGCTGTGTCTCCTGGTACCCGGGGCTGTCTCTGTGTATGCTGGTCTGTCTCCTGGTATCTAGGGCTGTCTCTCACCTGTCTCTGCCGTGTCTGTGTGCTCTGGAGTGCTGCCCGTGTTGACTGCGAATGTCTCGCTGCGTCTGGAATCTCTCATTTAAGGTTTTGGCAAAAGGGGTGGTTTAGGGAGCTGTCTCCTACATTAACTCCTTCCCTCCTGCGCCACCTACAGCAGGTGTCTACATCACAGAGAGAGCGTTCGTGACTCATCTGTCGGCCGTGGCCTTTCTAATCGTTATATATGATACCGTCTAACGTAAGCGAAATGTCTTACGGGGGCGCAGAGAAGACCCCACGCTCTGCCCTTTCCTGTGAATTATTGCCCGACGCGTTTTTCCATGACTATACATTGTGTATGATGTCATTGTTTGTCTGCACAGGAACGCGGTTACAATTTGTCAGAATAGCACCTTTTTCTCCTTAAGGTCAGCTTTATAGAACTGGGCATCCCTTTATATAGTGTCTTCCATTGGGCGGCATTAGATTGCAAGCTCTGTGGGTTAGGCTAAGGTGCTCTTCCATGCAGCCTTGCTATATGTGTGGTACTCCAGATCACTATAGACAGCTGCCGGCCGGCTGGCATATCTCCCAGCAGCTGGCTTTAATCTGAGCGCTGATACGTCTCCTTGAGATCATCGCTCGATGGCATTCAGTTACTTGAAGGTGATGGATGGATCCCTGGGGACGCCGATCGATCCTGCGCGATGTCCGCCCCAAAAGATATCGCGCTCCTGCAGAAAAGGGCTTTTAGGACGATTTGGGGCGAAAACATCACAGGGGATGAAAAAATGTAGCGAATCCTGGAAAGCAGCCCCCGGGTAGAATTTCCGCCCCGGCTGGTCATTAATATCGCCCAGGGGGCTGTTTGGCTGCTGCATACGCGACGCTGCACTCTAATGCATTTTCGGGGGTCAGCTGCAGCACGATAAGTGGCAATAAAGGTAAGTGAGCGTCAGCATCGTGCTCCAGCACATCCTCAACGGTGGCCCCTGCCGGTCCCGGAGAGTCGTGCAGAGCGGGTGGCTGCCAGGGCATGTGGAACGGGGTAATGGGAGCGGGTCAGAGGAGACGTCCACACGAGCGCACCATGTCCATGTACTGACCTCTCTGACCTCCATATGACAAAGAGCTCTATACCTGGGGCTGTCTCTGTGTTCCCTGCTCTGTCTCCTGGTACCCGGGGCTGTCTCTGTGTCCCCTGCTCTGTCTCCTGGTACCCGGGGCTGTCTCTGTGTCACCTGCTCTGTCTGGCACTTTCCTGACCCCTCTGACCTCCAGATGAGGAAGAGCTCTATACAAGAGACAGCGAGAAGAGGCGAGAGAGAGCGGCCCTGGCCAGGCTGCCCAAAAGTGACCCGGGAATGCCAGTCACTTGATGGGTAACTGACGGGCATGCAAATAAGGGGGCTCTAATAATAAATATTAATATTAATGGACCACATTATAATAAAAAGAGTAAAAGTCCACCTAATAATAATAATCATCATCATAATAACAATAATAAATAGTAATCATCAATATAT
Source organism: Spea hammondii (assembly GCA_029215755.1). Lineage (NCBI taxonomy): Eukaryota > Metazoa > Chordata > Amphibia > Anura > Pelobatidae > Spea > Spea hammondii. Next base: position 494,324 of record JARDYJ010000001.1, read on the forward strand.
AATAATAGTAATGGTCAAAATAATAATAATGATAACACTACTAATAATAACAGTTACAATAATAGTAATAATAATAATTGTAACAACTAACTAATAATAGTGATAATAATGGTAGTAATAATAATAATGATAACATTAATAATAATAACAGTTATAACACTAATAATAATTGTAACAAATTAATAATAGTGATGATAATAATAGTAATAATAATAATAATGATAACACTAATAATAATAACAGTTATAACACTAATAATAAGAGTAATAATAATAATAATAATTGTAACAAATAACTAATAATAGTGATAATAATAGTAATAATAATAAATGTTCCCTCTCAGGCTCCGCATGGCCGGAGCGAAGCTCATTAGAGAGGATCGGATATTAATCATTTGACGGCTGAAAGGGCAGGGGCAGTATGGAGGGATAGTGGGTATTAAAGGCAGGGGCAGTATGTACGGATGGTGGGTATTAAGGGCAGGGGCAGTATGTAGGGATGGTGAGTATTAAGGGCAGGGGCAGTGCATAGGGATGGTGGGTATTAAGGGCAGGGGCAGTATGTAGGGATGGTGGGTATTAAAGGCAGGGGCAGTATGGAGGGATGGAGGGTATTAAAGGCAGGAGCAGTATGGAGGGATAGTTGGTATTAAGGGCAGGGGCAGTATATAGGAATGGTGGGTATTAAGGGCAGGGGCAGTATGTAGGGATAGTGGGTATTAAAGGCAGGGGCAGTATGAAGTGACTGGGGCAGGGTGGGGGCAGAGCACTCACACTCATCACTCCATCGCCTCTCACTTCGCTCCCGTGGAGAGATAAGAGACCTCTGCGTGGGAACCGCTGCTGACTTAACCCTTCGCAGCCTGCCTCCCAGCTATCGCATCAACACCACCGCCAGACCCTGCAGAGCATCACACCCCGGTCCGAACAAAGAATGCATGAAGTACTTTACCAGTATATCCCAGTATATCCCAGTATGTCCCAGTATGTCCCAGTATATCCCAGTATATCCCAGTATGTCCCAGTATATCAAATAAAAAAATAAAAGCTGATGAGAGAAAATCAGGTCAGGGTGAGCAGCTTACTGGGGGACTTATCTGCCCCACGACTCCCAACTGTAACCCTTATTGCACTAATCATGATTAATGGTGGCACCTAATGGTTCTAATAGCATCGCTACGGAAACCATTAATCATCAGGAGATAAAGATATTCAGAATGGAGTCACCTGCATTCAAGCAGGGATTCCAGCTCAAATACCTTTTAATCAGAGAATATGAAGTAGTCGTCTCCAGACTGCGTGACCCTCAGAATCTGCCAATTCACCCCGAGATTGGGCTTAGAACCCTGAGAATCTGCCCATTCACTCTGTGACTGGAGGCTGGGGTAAAATCCCTGAGAATCAGCACATTCACCCTGAAACTGGGGTAAGAACCCTGAGAATCTGCCCATTCACTCCGTGACTGGAGACTGGGGTAAAATCCCTGAGAATCAGCACATTCACCCTGAAACTAGGGTAAGAACCATGAGAATCTGCCCATCCAAAACCCTGAGAATCTGCCCATTCACCCCGATACTGGGTTAAAACCCTGAGAATCTGCCCATTCACCCGAGACTGGGGTAAAACCCTGAGAATCTACCCATTCACCCCGAGACTGGGGTAAGAACCTTGAGAATCTGCCCATTTATCCAGAGACTGGGGTAAAAAACCTGAGAATCTGCCCATTCAGCCCGAGACTGGGGTAGAACCCTGAGAATCTGCCCATTCACCCGAGACTGGGGTAAAACCCTGAGAATCTACCCATTCACCCCGAGACTGGGGTAAGAACCTTGAGAATCTGCCCATTTATCCAGAGACTGGGGTAAAAAACCTGAGACTCTGCCCATTCAAAACCCAGAGAATCTGCCCATTCACCCCGATACTGGGTTAAAACCCTGAGAATCTGCCCATTCACCCGAGACTGGGATAAAACCCTGAGAATCTACCCATTCACCCCGAGACTGGGGTAAGAACCTTGAGAATCTGCCCATTTACCCAGAGACTGGGGTAAAAAACCTGAGAATCTGCCCACTCAGCCCGAGACTGGGGTAGAACCCTGAGAATCTGCCCGTTCACCCGAAGACTGGGGTAGAACCCTGAGAATCTGCCCATTCACACTGAAACTGGGGTAGGAACCCTGAGAATCTGTCTATTCACCCTGAGACTGGGGTAAAAAAACAGAAAATCTGCCCACTCAGACTGAGACCCTGAGACTAGGGTTAAAACCCCGATAATCTGCCCATTTACCCCGAGATCATATGCTGTTTGCATATAGAGAAATGTTGCAGGAATTCACCCGTCTTTTGCTCTTTGTAATATTATACGGGCCTAGGATATGTGGACGCTGAGATTTATCGAGAGAGTAATGGAGGGGACACCGCTAGTCCCTGGTGTGCCACAGTTTAGGGGGAAACTAGAAACCCTTATGGAGGTGGCAGGAGAGAACCTCCGAGTGGCCTAAACCAGTCAAAAGTTCTGGTACGAGAGGAAGGCCGGTATAGAGAGGTCCAGGTAGGACAGAGAGCGCTTGCTCCCCAGTCGCGTACGCCGTACATATACTAACATGCTCAAGGAGTACGTCAAGTGCCCCAAAGCTGCCATCTGTGATCCTCCGACAGAAGGTCGAGAGGACACGGCTCTTCCCAACCTTCTAGCAGACACCAACAGAACCCTCTGGTGGAAATCAACCCCCCAGTTAGGCCTGGCTGCTAGACAGCAGGTACAACAGATTTTGGGGTTTAGGACAGCCATGTTCACCCCTCTTCCAGGTAAAACTCCCATGGCTTAACATACTGTTGACACCACAGGGCTTTGCACCCTCAGACAACCCATTTATTGGGTGGCAAAGGCAGCCTCCATGCTTGCACTGGATGTTATTCATCCTTCCAAAAGTTCATGGGCATCCCCTGTAGCGCCTAAAAAGGATGGATTATCAGAGGCTTGATGACATAGACTGTCTGTATTTTGCTTCCAAAAAATCCTGGCCCTTAGGAGAGGCTATTGGCAGATTCCATTTGCCCCAGATGCCCATTTTGCCCTGTACCATTTTACAGTCATGCCTTTTGGGATGAAGAATGCGCCAGCGACATTCCCGAGGCTGGTAGATCACCTCCATGACGGAGCACAAATATGATGTACTAGACAGGATTCAGGCGGCTGACAAATGTCAGATGAGAATGGCCAAGGGGGTATGTATTGTATGTATGTGAGCATTAATGTGTATGAGCATGAATGTCTACATATAAGCGTATGTTGGCATGAATGCGTGAATGTCTTTGTTTAATTGTATGCAAGCATGGATGTCTGTCTATAAGTCTTTATCTGTATGTGAAAGTTTTTGTATGCATGTTAAAGTGTATGGGTGTAAACAGATACAATCATGTAAAAAAGAAAGTACACCCTCTTTGAATTATATGATTTTACATATCAGGACATAATAACAATCATCTGACCCTTAACAGGTCTAAAAATAGGTAATTACAACCAGTGGCGACTCTAGAAACAGTACATAGGGGGGCAGACAAGATACCACAGTCAAACTGGGGGGGGCATTAATAATTACCACCATTAAATCATACCACTGAAAAAACATATATATAGCCAAACATATATATATAGCCAAAAGTAATGTGCTATGGAATGATACTTTTGACAATACAATACTTGATCATTCAACATGGGAAGCCTGAAGCCACAATTTAGTAAGACTAATCCTTGAAATCCTTTAAACAACACAATACCTTAACTTTTGCACTAAATGATTTCAGGGCCTAATATTAGATCCTGCTGCTGATATATATATATATATATATATATATATATATATATATATATTAGCCCCTGCTGCCGATATATATTAATATTAGTCCCTGCTGCCGATATATATATAAATATATATATATATAAATATTAGACCCTGCTGCCAGTAGCAAGTATAGATCAAAACATTAAGACACAAACCAAGCTTTGCATGTATAGATCAATTGAAATTCACTTGTGATCTCAGCACTGAAGGTATATATCAAATAAATAGAATCAGACATACAAATCCTGTATTTGCAGGTATACAATAATAATATATGAAACGTAGCATTGCAGGTATAGATCAAATAAATACATGGAAACAGCATTGCAGGTATTAATCAACTGAACAAGACATACAAACCCTGTATTTGCAGGTATACATAAATAATGTATGGAAACATAGCATAGCAGATATGGATCTAGAGAATAACACAGAAACCCAGCTTTGCAGGTACAGATCAATTGGAATTCACATAAAAACACAGCATTAAAGGTATATTTAAAACCCCCTAAATTACAGGCATAGATCACAGGTTGCACACCCCAAAGCAAACCCTGGCGTTCACACTGTCCACATAGAACCTGGCCAGCACCCAGTTAACACACATAAGATTTGCCATCTCGGTCCCCAAGGCTCAAACATCCTGCTAGTGCCATCTTTGCCCTTCCACAATTATACATCTATGATACACACAATCACATTAACTCATGCTCTCCCTCATTCAGACAATTCATCCACACATTAACTCATGCTCTCCCTCATTCAGACAATTCATCCATTTTAAGAAACTACGCCCCTTGGAGCTTCAAATGAGGGGCTACATGCATTTCGAGGACAAAAGCTGAGTGCACAAATAATGATGGAATATGTCGCTTTGGCTAGAAAATATGTTTTTTCTATCCATAGCGACATGTTCATTTGTGTCTAGCGCACTCCAGGTTTGTACTAGAAACACATACAGCCCCTCATTTGATGCGCCAAGGGGTGTAGTTCTTGCAAATGTGTACTTTTTGTGCCGTAATTTAACTTCCTACATGAGCAGTAATGCCACGTCAAGGCTTCAACTCTAATTACTGATCATTCGCACGCCTTTCATATCTCCATTCACTCGCAGAAGCACACACCATACTTTCCATACATTCACTCACAGAAGCACACACCGTTCTTTCCCCTTACAATCCCAAAGAAATGATGGTAAAGGGAGAAAAAAAAATCACTTTTACAGCAAAAATAAGTTTTGCAGTAAAAATGCAAGGCGCTACAGGGATGATATGGTTACTCACGTACCGCACAGGCTAAATGGCTGATTTTAATAATATTTGCAGTTCATCAGGATTTCAAAAATTGCCTCCCTCTAACGTTGGCTAAATTTAACCCCATGATCAAAGGGATAATGGGATTAAAAATTAGTATCGGCCATTTTTAAAAAGGGAATGTGACTTGTTACAGCTATATGATCGCTGTGGTAACATTGGGTACCACAGTGATCATTTAGCTAGAATACTTAAACTTTTTTTTTTTTATTAAAGTTTAACTACTTTATGTTTAAATCATTTTTTTTTATTTTTTTTTAACGTAAGTTTTTTAATTCTTTTTTTACAAGCTATATACCGTTGGAAACGTGAGATAATTACCTTTCCAACAGTATATGTTGGGGGTCTGTAGCTGCTTAGATGCCTGAGATACAGGCATTTAAGCAGCATGCCCCCATAGCGCTTTAACTGACAGTTATTAATAAAGTTGCGCGGTGCCGTCATCGCGTCATTGCGTGTGCCGTCACCGGCCGGATCGGGTGGCCCCGGTGATGCCCTTCAGTGTGAGGGGCAGATCGCCGGGGTAGGTGGGGATGGGGGTCCACATGCCTCCATCAAGGTAAGATAGTGCTAGCGACGGCATGGTGCCGTCGTTAGCACCTGACTGGGACTGCTAGCGACGGCACCATGCCGTCGTTAGCAGCCAAGGAGACTGTCCTGGGTGGCTCCAAATTCGGCGGGGGGGGCAACAGGGGGGGCAAGGAATATTCTAGGGGGGGGCAATTGCCCCACCTTGACCCCCTGTAGCGACGCCACTGATTACAACCCCAGATGAACAACAACACATGACATATTACATTGTGTTATGATTTATTCAACAAAAATAAAGTCAAAATGGAGAAGCAATGTGTGAAAAACTAAGACGATTACCTTATGATAATTACACCTTATGATTCAATAGCTTGTAGAACCACCTTTAGCAGCAATGGGTTGATGTAATTTTTGTAAGAGTATCAGTCTCCCACATCGTTGTGGAGGTATTTTGGTGCACTCTCCTTTACAGCGTTGCTTCAGTTCATTGAGGTTTGTGGGCATTTGTTTATGCGCAGCTCTCTTAAGGTTTATGCACAGCTGTCACGATCCGGGACGTTCTCGTCCCGAACCGCAGCGGAGCCATTCTCCCGAGTACCCGCGGATAGCGGGTACTCGCCATTTACCTTCCCCGGTGCCCAATTTTCGGTGCCCGCGTCCGGCGGGCACTTGGGGTCTGCTGCTCCCCATGCCGCCCCTCCAGAATAGGGAGGAGGAGCACGCACACATGCCACACCCCCTCCCTCTCTCTATGCCTCAGTGGAGATCACGCTGCACGCACAGCTCCACGTCATCAGCTGGGGGCGGGGCTTGGAGAGGCGGCAAGTTTAAAACCTGAGCACTGACACTCATTCAGTGCTTGGTTGTTGTTCCCAGCTGAGCTGTTCCCTGCTGCATATTGCGTTTACTCCTGATTTGATTTGTTCCTGGCTACTCTGATATCTCCACTCCTGACCCGGCTTGTCTGATTACCCTCTCGTTGCTGACTCGGCTTTTTCCTGTTTACTCTGATTTCTCCACTCCTGACCAGACTTGTCTGAGGATCCTCCTGTTGCTGAACCATTGCCTTACTCCTGACTACGTTACCTTCTCCATTCCTGACCCGGCTTGCTCAACTATTCTTTGGACTCTGTCCGAACTGTTTCTGTTGCTACCTTTCCTGCATACTGGATTCCTTACCTGCATTTACCAACAGAAACATTACAACAGCTCTCTTTTGCATGACCCAATTTCGAATAATCTTTCCCTCTGTAGAATGATGGATTTTAAATTGTTAGGAAATGGCTTTATAATCCTTCCCAGATTGACGGGAAGCAATAATTGCTTCTCTAAGATAATTGCTGATGTCTTTCCTTTTTGGCATTGTGGTAAAACACACCTGAATGCTCCAGACCAGCAAACTGCTATAACTTCACCTTTTATAGAGGTTGTCACACTTGCTGATGTTCAATTAGTCTAAGGCATTCGTCTGCTACTTAACATCTTAGTTCCTATGAAAGGGTGCACTTAGTTTTTCATGCATGGCTTCTCCATTTTGGCTTTATTTTTGTTGAATAAATTATGTCATGGTGTAATATGTGTTGTTCATCTGAAGTTGTATTTACCTAATTTTTAGACCTCCTAAAGAACAGATGATCATTATTATGTCCTGAAATGCAAAATGTTCCTGTCGGACTCAGCCAATCACGAAGCCAATCAAGTGGCAGGAAAGTGCTCCAATGGAAAGGAATGCACTTCACATGCACACAGTGTCTGCACCAACTCCCACCTCAGCATTTGCTGAGCCTGCTGAATCCCCCCCGTGTATTTACAAGGGGCATCACATGGCTGTCATATGCATAAATGGCTATGATGGCTGAAGTGTCTCTTTTAATATGGGTAATACATATACTATACTGTATAGTTACCTGAAAAGGCCAGTGGTGTGTCTGGGACAAACCAATCAGATTCATTTGCCTTTCATATAACTTCATCTTTAATATACAATTATCTTTTACAAACAACAGGAATGGAAAGAAAGATATCTCTGTTTTTTCTAGTACTGCTTGGCTGTCTCCCCATCTGTCTCCCCGGCTGTCTCCCCGGCTGTCTCCCCGGCTGTCTGCCTGCATGTGTCACCAACTGTCTCCCAGGCTGTCTTCCAAGTGCTCTCCCCGGCTGTCTCTCCAGCTGTTTCCCCATCTGGCTCCCCGGGTGTCACACCAACTGCCTCCCTTGCTGTCTCCCAAGCGTCTCCCCATCTGTCTCCCCAATTGTCTCCCTGGATATCTCCCTGTCTGTCTCTCCACTTGTCGCCTCTGTCTGAAGATGGAATCTGTTATCTGATCCAACACCAATCACTGGAAATAGAATGAGATGCCATTAATTGGGTTATTCAGAGAAAAGTCAGTTTATAAAGTCGACAGCTAAGAGCTCTACACTCAGGAAAGAGGTTTTGGGGCAGGTGGATGTCCCCAGGGTTATTAATTTGTCTGTTTAGTTGCCCTCATTGTGGGTTATTAAACTCAATCGCCATAGCAACCGCAGTATTATTAGTAGAAGGTTGGATTATTTTGTATTCCTGACATGATGGGGTAAACAACCTGAAACCAGGCCTTCTGGTGGGTGTCAGTAACCTGCTACATGGGGTATAAAGCACAGCCTCAGAGGGCATCTTCTCTGAGACGTGGGAGATGTTACCTCCGGGATATGTTGGGTGGTTGTGTTGCTCCGGCATACACTGTGTGGTTGTGTTGCTCCGGGATACGTTGGGTGGTTGTGTTACCACGGGATATGTTGGGTGGTTTTGTTACTCCCCGGGATACGTTGGGTGGTTGAGTTACCCCGGGATACGTTGGGTGGTTGAGTTACCCCGGGATATGTTGGGTGGTTGTGTTACCACGGGATATGTTGGGTGGTTTTGTTACTCCCCGGGATACGTTGGGTGGTTGAGTTACCCCGGGATACATTGGGTGGTTGTGTTACTCCCTGGGATACATTGGGTGGTTGAGTTGCCCCTGGAAACGTTGGGTGGTTGTGTTACCCCGGGATACGTTGGGTGATTGTGTTACTCCCCGGGATACGTTGGGTGGTTGAGTTACCCCGGGATTCGATGGGGTGATTGTGTTACCACGGGATATGTTGGGTGGTTTTGTTAATCCCCGGGATACATTGAGTGGTTGTGTTACTCCCCGGGATACGTTGGGTGGTTGAGTTACCCCGGGATACATTGGGTGGTTGTGTTACTCCCCGGGATACATTGGGTGGTTGAGTTACCCCTGGAAACGTTGGGTGGTTGTGTTACCCGGGGATATGTTGGGTGGTTGAGTTTCCCTGGGATTCGATGGGTGGTTGTGTTACCCTGGTATACGTTGGGTGGTTGTGTTACCCTAGGATACTCTGGTGTTGTTTTAAAGTGACAGCACTGCTCTTTTTTTATGAAATAAGACCTTTTGGGCTTTTTCTTTGAGATGGAACCATAACCCAGCATGCTGTGCCAGGACGTAGCTATGTAATGCCACGAACCTCTGAGGAATGACGCGGGACCACGTGCTCCACATGGAGTCATAAAGCAGATCTCTGCATCGGACGCGCAGGCACCGCACATTGCTCAGACTTCGGTTGGATCCGTGAACCAGCTCAGAGACCTGCAAAGGGTTAACAAGATAATTTGTGTGTCTCCTATGCGTCCCGTAAACAGCCCCTGGCAGGGTTCCCACGCATGTGCACTCGCCCCACTCGTAACACTCACTTCATGGTTGTCTTTATAGATCACATTGACCTCAAATAGCAGAGGGAAGAAAGACGAGACGTTTGCCCACGGTGCGGGGTAACTCCACAACACCAAACGGGTGCTTTCCTCCCTAATCTCCGGAGGTCGGGGCATCACTGCAGACACAAACCCAAAGCATATTACACTCTGATGTCAGTGTATGGGGCAAAAGCCAGGGCAGCAACTTGAGGATGGGTAGTGGGAAAGGTAGAGTCAGGGAAAGCAAGGAGTAAGAAAGGTTAAGTGAGGACTTAGGGCAGTGGGGTCTGGATACCTGGGGTTATGGGGCAGCGGCATCTGGGTACCAACGGTTATGGGGCAGTGGGGTCTGGGTACCTTGGCTTGCGGGGCAGTGGCGTCTGGGTACCTGGGGTTTCAAGACAGTGGGATCTGGGTACCTGGGGTTATGAGGCAGTGGGGTCTGGGTACCTGGGGTTTCGGGACAGTGGGGTCTGGGTACCTGGGGTTTCGGGGCATTAGGGTCTGGGTACCTGGGGTTTTGGGGCAGTGGGGTCTGGGTACCTGGGGCTACAGGGCAGTAACGTCTTATTACCTGGGGTTTCGGGACAGTGGGGTCTGGGTACCTAGGTTTTTGGGGCAGTGGGGTCTGAGTACCTGGGGTGATGAGGCAGTGGCGCCTGGCAACCTAGGGTTACAGGGCAGTGGTGTCTGGGTACCTGAGGGTTCGGGGCAGTGGCGTCTGGGTAGGTAGGGTTACAGGGCAGTGGTGTCTGGGTACCTGAGGTTTTGGGCAGTGGAGTCTGGGTACCTGGGGATATGGGTCAGTGGGGTCCGGGTACCTGGAGTTATGGGCAATAGCATCTGGGTACCTGGGGCTACGAGGCAGTTAGGTCTGGGTACCTGGGGTGACGGGGCAGTGGGGTCTGGGTACCTGGGGTTACGGGGCAGTGGGGTCTGGGTACCTGGGGCTACGAGGCAGTGGTGTCTGGGTACCTGGGACTACGAGGCTGTGGGGTCTGGGTACCTGGGGTTACGGGGCAGTAGCGTCTGGGTACCTGGGGTTACGGAGCAGTAGCGTCTGGGTACCTGGGGTTAGGGAAGTTGTGTATAGCTGTAGGAATGGCGTGAACTGTCTTTTTCTAAATTCTATTTAGGGGGAGAATGAAAATTAATAAAACAGTCATAAGACATCTTGGTTCAGGAGGAGACGAGGGCTCTGGTTCTGGGAGCTTACAGTTTATGCTTAGGGTGGGTTAACTAGATTCATGGGGTTCAGGTATCAGTGGGCAGTTTTCTCACCGATGTCCCGGATAAAGTAGGACTTGTACCCAACCGCATATTGGCTTTCAGTCGTTGCCTCCACAGTCACCAAAATGGGGTTTGCCTGCTCTTCGAAAGGACAGAGACCGCGCATTGTCACGTTAAACTCTAGCTTCTCGTTATCATCCTCGGTCCACTTCATATAGATCCACTCCGTGTCCTCCACAGAACTGTGAAAGAAGAGACACGTGAGTCTAGCTCCCAATCTGCATGCGGATCGGGCAAAACGAGTATAAACACACAGATACCCCCTGCAGTATAACCTATCACACTCCATAAACAGTGCCTGCCCGCCACTTACTGCCCTGCCTCACACACCCTGCCTGACAGTTACTGCCCTGCCTGTCCAACAGTTACTGCCATGCCTGACACCGCGCATGATCCCTGAGAGGCATGTATGGGTCTCAAATACATGCCACATCGTTCTAGGGACCCCACACGTGATGCATGAACTTCCAGTCAGTTCTTACCTTACTTTTGCCCGGACACACGTGTCGCTGCTGAAGGGGATGTGAATGGAACACTGGAGCGTGGAGCTGACGTGGGAGTCCGTAAAGCAGAAGATGTTTAAACTCTCTGGAAATACAGATGATGTAAATAGGATGCAGTTAGAGTTCTTCAGTTATATTCACCCAAATCTAGTTATCAACACACACCCTACATACTAATATCTCCCCTGTACAGAGTCTTCTAGCCACTGTCTTGCAAGTGGCTACTGCCCCTATACAGTGATGTTAATGCCCCCCGTGAAGGCAGATCAGTACAGAGAGGGTCAGGGGTGGGGAGTTTAACTTTTGCAGCATGGTTACCCAGGTTAACGCAGGGCCCATCGAGTCCATCCCTTTCAAGAACCCAAATCTGTTCATCCAGAAGACGTCAAAATGCCCAGTGAGGCATTTATCCAAATACTGTCCGAAGGGATAAAACAAATTATTTTTGACATCAAAGGCAAAGGTTAAGAAATATTAACCAAATCCATCAACACCCCTTCACTTGGCAGCGAATTCAATATCTTACCTGCCCTGGCTGTAGAACCCTTTCCTTCACAGAACTCTGACTTGATGATTGTCACGGATCTGGCTAGTCCCAGCGACTACCTCCGCTGACTTGTGCTCCCTTAGTCTGGGACTCACACACTTTCCCCGGTTCCCCAGTCACTCGCCGAGACTCAGTGTCGGGTAAAACCAAACGAAGACTGATTTATTTCTCACACACAGGGCTGGATATATCCAGTGAAACACACATTTATATAAAACAAGATATTGGGGTACAAACCGTCCCCTTAATCTGCCTCCCAGAGACATCAGGCACAGTGACGGGATTAACAATACAATGGGGTCCCAACCTCCACTATCTATTACTGGCCGAAATCAGTTCCAGGGATGGCCGGAGTAAATGTCTGTAGTGGTAGAACTGGGGGAAGGGGACAACATAATAATACATCATGGGGTGGAGGGGTCTGATATTAAAGTAAACCAATGGCGGTCTCTCCCTGGTGGCAGATCCTGGCTGTCTGCCGGAGATAATCCCCTGAGCCAGTGATGAGATGATACTGCTGGGGGTAGCCACAGAAGTCTTTACAAACCCAGGGCCCATCGTCAATAGGGAGGAGGCTGGCAGTCAGACCTCTCCAGTGGCCCCAGTGATGGAGGGTTCTGTCACATTTCTCCCCCCTTCCGAATGGGACTGACCCAGGAGTAGACCCCAAACGGGTTGACTCCGTAGTCAGTCAGTTCATTTGGCCAATTAATGCCCTCCCAAAACTGGTGTTCCTGCTGTTGCTGGGGAGATGGGCCGGCTGCGTCATCTCCCGGGTACTCACTCAGCCGCTGGGGAGTGAAATGCCGCCTGCATCCCCTCCCTGGTGGTCCCACTGTCGCTGAGGAAATGGGTCAGCTGTGACATTTTGCGGGCCCTCTGTCAGCTGCTGGGGACAGGGGGACATTATCATCAGGTCCCTGAAGTGGGATCTGCCGCTGGGCAGGGATGACAGGTTCCTCCGCTCCTGGACTTGGGAACTGCCGCTGCGGAGATTGGCCGGCTGCGTCATCTCCCGGGCACTCACTTAGCTGCTGGGGAGTGATGCCGCCTGCATCCCCTCCCTGGTGCTCCAGCTGCTGCTGGGGAGATGGGCCGGCTGCCGTATCTCCCTGGATCCCAGTAACCATTGCAGGTGCGGGGCAGAGGCCAGCGGCTTCAGCTGGTGGTTGGGGCTCTGGGCCAACTGCCCAACATTCCGGGGACCCAGGTGTGGAGACCGCAACCTCATCCACCCCCCCGGATTAACATCCTCAGATGAAAAATCAATTAAATCCAAAGAATCCCTGGACACTGGGGCATTCTGTTGAACACGGTTGAACAGTTTTTCATACGCCTTTTCCAGTTCCCACTCCTGTGTAATTAAAAAGTCTAAATAACCTCTCAGTCCTACTCCACCTGGGAGGTCCCACTCCCTTAAATCCCAGATGTCCTCAATCCGCCACTCTGCTGTACTGCCGAAGTCTGGACCCTCCTGAAGACTATCCCATAATAATCCCAGGCCACCAAAGTCATAGCCCTCTGGAGAACATTCTTTCGCAGTTCCTCAATATGCTTGTTCTGTATACCACTGCAGAGCCCTATAGTGATTTTCCAGCTCTACCTCCTGTTGGACCAGCTTGTCCAATTCGGATACCCATTGCTCCTGGGGTTGCTGTCCCAGGAATGACATCCGTAGTTCCCGCTGGTCTCTAATCCTTTGTACGGAGCTTGGAAGACACTGACCCAGGTGTATAACAGCCCTCTGCCATAGTACTGTCTCAGATTCTGGTATTGTTCTGTAGGCAGAGTAGTGGTGTAGCAGGAGAGGATGACCCGCAGTAGCCCCTGGAATTCTGATGTCACGTCCATGTCCTCGTCAAGGCAACCCGAAGTCTGCCGTCCTGTCGGTTAATCCCGGTAGAAAGGAAGTGTCCCTCAGACTAAGAAGCAATCCCACCGCTGCCACCAATGTCACAGAATTGGCTAGTCCGACCGACTACCTCTGCTGACTTGTGCTCCCTTAGCCTGGGACAACACACTTTTCCCCCCGTTTCCCAGTCACTAGCCGAGACTCAGTGTCGGGTAAAACCAAAACGAAGACTGATTTATTTCTCACACGCAGGACTGGATATATCCAGCAAAACACACATTAACATAAAACAAAATATTGGGACACAAACCGCCCCCCTTAATCTGCCTCCCAGAGACAACAGGGGCAGTAACGGGATTAACAATACAATATGGTCCCAACTATCTATTAGTGGCCAAATCAGTTCCAGGGATGGTCAGGGTAACATCATAATGCATCATGGGGTGGAGGGGTCTGATATTAAAGTAAACCAATGGCGGTCACTCCCTGGTTGCAGATCCTGGCTGTCTGCTGGAGATAATCTCCCCAGCCAGTGATGAGATGATACTGCTGGGGGTGACACAGAAGTCTTTACAAACCCAGGGCCCATAGTCAATAGGGAGGAGGCTGGCAGTCAGGCCTATCCAGTAGCCCCAGTGATGGAGGGTTCCGTCACAATGCTATAATGAAATGAGGGCATGAGATAAGAGAAGTGGAGGCTCCTTGTGATGTAGCCCCCAGAGGACAGGATTAGGGAAGTTTAACCCTTCATTAGCCAGTCCTAATAAGATTAGCTATATTGGGGGGGTAGCATCAACCTATCATTCATACATAATACTCACCATCTCCATCAATAAGCAGATGCTTGGATGTCAAGGGTTGACTGTCCTTTGTCTGACAGGTGTATGTTCCAGCACACAGCTGACTTAAATCAAAGAGATGCAGGGTTTTATCATGCAATGACTGGTTGACACATTCGTTTGATGGTATGGTCCATATAATGTCCTCGGCTCCTGAATTGCACTCAAGAGTATAAGAGTCATCTTCTTTCATGACCACGTCTAAGTACAAAGAAAGTGGTTACAGGTTTGTAGGATGTAAAGCATACGATATGGGATATGAAATATATGAGATATGAGGGATATGAGATGTGTGAGGGATATGGGATGTAAAGGATATGAGATGTGTGAGGGATATGAGATATGAAGGATATGATATGTGAGGGATATGAGATGTGAGGAATATGGGATGTGAGAGATATGAGATGTGTGAGGGATACTGGATATGAGATGTGTGAGGGATATGATATATGAAGGATATGAGATATGAGTGATATGAGATATATAAGATATGAAAGATATGATATGTGAGGGATATGAGATGTGAGGGATATGAGATGTGAGAGATGTGAGATGTGTGAGGGATAAGATATGAAGTATATGAGATATGAGGGATACGGGATGTGAAGGATATGAGATATAAGGGATATAAGATATGAGAGATATGATGGATATGAGATATGAAGGATATGAGATATGAAGGATATGATATGTGAGGGATATGGGATGTGAGAGATATAAGATGTGTGAGGGTTATGGGATGTGAGGGATATGGGACATGAGAGATATGAGATATGAGGGATATGAGATATGAAGAATATGATATGTGAGGGATATGAGATATGAAGGATATGAGATATGAGGGATATGGGATGTGAGGGATATGAGATGTGTGAGATATTAAATATGAGGGATATGGGATATGAGGGATATGGGATACGGATAAATGGGACATGAGAGAAATCTGGTGAAGGATATGGACTATACAGGACGTGAGGCATATGGAGTGTGTGAGGGATATGGGATACGGGATATATGGGAGATGGGATATATGGGATATATGGAATACAGGGTATATGGGATGGGAGGGATATGTGTTAGTGGGAAATGCTGACTCACAATCTTCTGGACATGAAACCTCAGATGACTGAAAGCCTGAAAACAAGGCTGGAAACAGGAAAATGCTGAGAAGCGCGAACTGACCCCAAACCATCTGAAATAAGGGAAGATTAGTTAATATTAATAAAAAAACAATATTCTGGCATCTTAATCATTTACATATAGTGTTTCTGTTGAGCACTATCAGATATACTGTATGCAGTATAATAAAGGAGAGGCACAGTAAGTGTGATGATATAATAAGCATAGGGGTTATACAGACAGGGTGACCGGGGTAAAGGGGTATGAACACATTAGGAAAGGGCTTCCTTCCCCGCAGAGTGTACAGATATACTCAGCGCTGTACAGAATGCAGTATAATAAATACATTAACCCCAGTTTGAAAATGTTACCAGATTAACCAGATAAACAAAATCTTAACATTCTAAATCAGCTCATTGCACACCAAACATTTAATCTGCTAATTAACCACTAAACCTACCCCACCGACCCAGCTCAAATACACAGTGTGGGGGCTGGCACCGCCTCTGGGTATAGATACCATGCTGTAGTATTGTGTGTGTGTAGAGGCTGGCACCGCTGCTGGGTATAGGTGGCATGCTGTAGTATATAGTGTGTGTAGAGTCTGGCATTGCCGCTGGGTATTGATGCCATGCTGTAGTATTGTGTGTGGAGGTTGGCACCGCCGCTGGGTATAGGTGGCATTCTGTAGTATATAGTGTGTGTAGAGTCTGGCATTGCCGCTGGGTATTTATGCCATGCTGTAGTATTGTGTGAGTAGGGGCTGGCACTGCCGCTGGGTATAGGTGGCATGCTGTAGCGATGCTTACCTTTCTCTCCCTTCTCTCCACTGACTGCTCTCTCGGCTCTTGGGCTGGCACTCTTTTATGCCCAGTCACTCTCTCTGGGGTCTCCTGCGTGGGATTTACCCTATTAGGTGGCCGACACTAAATGTGACACTTGTGGAAGTGAGAGTCGGTTGGAGGGAGAGAGAGGTGATTAATGTAAACGGGGAGAGAGTTCAGAGGGAAATAAATCATTTTTATCACTTCCTCTTTTGGGCCGGAGATGTCAGAACCTGAAAATCAGTAGATCTCACACGGGTTCCATTCTCTTTCATCGGTTTTACCCTCCCGTCAGCTTTAACCTCCCGATAGCATTAACCTCCCAATAGCTTTAACCTCCCGATAGCTTCAACCTCCCGATAGCATTAACCTCCCGATAGCATTAACCTCCCGTCAGCTTAAACCTCCCGATAGCATTAACCTCCCGATAGCTTCAACCTCCCGATAGCTTTAACCTCCCGATAGCTTCAACCTCCCGATAGCATTAACCTCCCGATAGCTTTAACCTCCCGATAGCTTTAACCTCCCGATAGCTTCAACCTCCCAATAGCTTTAACCTTCAATCAGCTTTAACCTCCCGATAGCTTTAACCTCCCGATAGCATTAACCTCCCGATAGCATTAACCTCCCGATAGCATTAACCTCCCGATAGCTTCAACCTCCCGATAGCTTCAACCTCCCGATAGCTTCAACCTCCCGATAGCATTAATCTCCCGATAGCTTTAACCTCCCGATAGCATTAACCTCCCGATAGCTTTAACTTCCAGATAGCGTTAACCTCCCGATTGCTTCAACCTCATGATAGCTTCAACCTCCCGATAGCTGTAACCTTCCCATAGCGTTAACCTCCCGATAGCTTTAACCTCCCGATAGCATTAACCTCCCGATAGCTTCAACCTCCCGATAGCATTAACCTTCGATAGCTTTAACCTCCCGATAGCTTCAACCTCCCGATAGCTTTAACCTCCCAATAGCTTCAACCTCCCGATAGCTTTAACCTCCCGATAGCTTCAACCTCCCGATAACTTTAACCTCCCATCAGCTTTAACCTCCCGATAGCTTTAACCTCCCGATAGCATTAACCTCCCGATAACATTAACCTCCCGATAGCATTAACCTCCCAATAGCTTCAACCTCCCGATAGCTTCAACCTCCCGATAGCTTCAACCTCCCGATGGCTTTAACCTCCCAACAGCATTAACCTCCCGATAGCTTCAACCTCCCGATAGCATTAACCTCCCGATAGCTTCAACCTGCCAATAGCATTAACCTCCCTATAGCTTTAACCTCCCGATAGCATTAACCTCCCGATAGCTTTAACCTCCCGATAGCGTTAACCTCCCGATAGCATTAACCTCCCGATAGCATTAAGCTCCCGATAGCTTCACCCTCCCGATAGCTTCAACCTCCCGATAGCTTCAACCTCCCGATAGCTTCAACCTCCCGATAGCTTCAACCTCCCGATAGCTTTAACCTCCCGATAGCATTAACCTCCTGATAGCTTTAACTTCCCGATAGCGTTAACCTCCCGATAGCTTCAACCTCCCGATAGCTTCAACCTCCCGATCGCTTTAACCTTCCCATAGCGTTAACCTTCCGATAGCTTTAACCTCCCGATAGCATTAACCTCCCGATAGCTTCAACCTCCCGATAGCATTAACCTCCCGATAGCTTCAACCTCCCGATAGCATTAACCTCCCGATAGCTTTAACCTTCCAATAGCTTCAACCTCCCGATAGCTTCAACCTCCCGATAGCATTAACCTCCCGATAGCTTTAACCTTCCCATAGCGTTAACCTCCTGATAGCTTTAACCTCCCGATAGCATTAACCTCCCGATAGCTTCAACCTCCCGATAGCATTAACCTCCCGATAGCTTCAACCTCCCGATAGCATTAACCTCCCGATAGCTTCAACCTCCCATCAGCTTCAACCTCCCGATAGCTTCAACCTCCCGATAGCTTCAACCTCCCGATAACTTTAACCTCACGATAGCTTCAACCTCCTGATAGCTTTAACCTCCCGATAGCATTAACCTCCCGATAGCTTCAACCTCCCGATAGCATTAACCTCCCGATAGCTTCAACCTCCCGATAGCTTTAACCTCCCGATAGCTTCAACCTCCCGATAGCTTTAACCTCCCGATAGCTTTAACCTCCCGATAGCATTAACCTCCCGATAGCATTAACCTCCTGTCAGCTTCAACCTCCCGATAGCTTCAACCTCCCGATAGCTTCAACCTCCCGATAGCTTCAACCTCCCGATAGCTTCAACCTCCCGATAGCTTTAACCTCCCGATAGCTTTAACCTCCCATCAGCTTTAACCTCCCGATAGCATTAACCTCCCGATAGCATTAACCTCCCGATAGCTTCAACCTCCCGATAGCGTCAACCTCCCGTTAGCTTCAACCTCCCGATAGCTTTAATCTCCCAATAGCATTAACCTCCCGATAGCTTCAACCTCCCGATAGCATTAACCTCCCGATAGCTTCAACCTCCCGATAGCATTAACCTCCCGATGGCTTTAACCTCCCATCAGCTTCAACCTCCCTATAGCTTTAACCTCCCGATAGCTTCAACCTCCCGATAGCTTCAACCTCCCGATAACTTCAACCTCCCGATAGCTTTAACCTCCCATCAGCTTCAACCTCCCTATAGCTTTAACCTCCCGATAGCTTCAACCTCCCGATAACTTTAACCTCCCGATAGCTTCAACCTCCCGATAGCTTTAACCTCCCGATAGCATTAACCTCCCGATAGCTTCAACCTCCCGATAGCATTAACCTCCCGATAGCTTCAACCTCTCGATAGCATTAACCTCCCCATAGCTTTAACCTCCCAATAGCTTTAACCTCCCATCAGCTTTAACCTCCCGATAGCTTTAACCTCCTGATAGCTTCAACCTCCCAATAGCTTCAACCTCCTGATAGCGTTAACCTCCCATCAGCTTTAACCTCCCGATAGCTTTAACCTCCCGATAGCATTAACCTCCCGATAGCTTCAACCTCCCGATAGCATTAACCTCCCGATAGCTTCAACCTCCCGATAGCATTAACCTCCCGATAGCTTCAACCTCCCGATAGCATTAACCTCCCGATAGCATTAACCTCCCGATAGCTTCAACCTCCCGATAGCTTCAACCTCCCGATAGCTTCATCCTCCCGATAGCTCTAACCTCCCGATAGCTTCAACCTCCCGATAGCATTAACCTCCCGATAGCATTAACCTCCCGATAGCATTAACCTCCCGATAGCTTCAACCTCCCGATAGCTCTAACCTCCCGATAGCTTCAACCTCCCGATAGCTTTAACCTCCCGATAACTTTAACCTCCCGATAGCTTTAACCTCCTGTCAGCTTTAATCTCCCGATAGCATTAACCTCCCGATAGCTTCAACCTCCCGATAGCTTTAACCTCCTGTCATCTTTAATCTCCCAATAGGATTAACCTCCCATAAATGGAGGAGGCCAGGAGGAGATGGTGAGGAGGCCAAGTGGAAGATGACAAGGATGTTGTGGCAGATCAAGAAGAGATCAGGGGGAAATGGTAAAAAGGCTAGGGGGAGATGGTGTTCTCGCCAGAAACTTTTTGGAGAGATTTATGGGCAGTTCTAAACAGTGAGAGCAGTGTCTGTGCAGATTCTGCCATGGCTGGATGCCTCACCCGGGGGTCATTTGCCTTGGAGGTCAACAGGGCGCGCTGCTCAATCCATTCTCTAAAACTCATAAAATGTGATGCCTGATGAAGAACTGTGTGTGTTTTGCTGTTACTATTGTATGTAAATTACCCCCCCCATACTGTTTACGTGTTTTACCCTGTAGCCTTTCCTCTCGGCAGATGTTTCTCGGGTGGAAGGCGTCAGATATTCTTACATAAGCAGATAATAAGCGAGAGGTTCAGCGGTCGGAGCAGAGCAGGAAGCTGGACCATTTTCCCCTTCCTTTCTCTCTAATCCCCATTCCCCCCTTCCCGACCCTCTGGCCACCCATTCTCCCCTTAGCTGCCCTTCTCTCCTTCACATCCCTCTAACCCCCATTCTCCCTTTCCCTTCCACTCCCATTCTCCCATCTCTCTGACCCCCATTCCTCCTTACCCCTCACCGCCCATTCTCCCCTTCACCGCCCTCTCACCGTCTATTCTCCTTCCCCGCCCTCTCACCGCCCATTCTCCTTTCCCACCCTCTCACCGCCCATTCTCCCATTCACAGCCCTCTCATTTCTCATTCTCCTCTTTCCCGCCCTCTCACTGCCTATTCTCCGCTTTCCCCTCACTCTCACTGCCCATTCTCCTCTTACCCGCCCTCTCACCGCAGATTCTCCTCTTCCCCTCCCTATGGCCATCATTCCTGCCTCCCTCTGACCCCATCCCCCCCCTTCTCTCTCACTAGCCATTCCACCTTTTCCCTGCCCTCCCACCACTCATTCTGCCCTTATCCACCCTCAATCGGTCCATTCTCCCCTCCTGCTCTCTCACCACTCATTCTCCCCTTCCCTGCATTCACACAACCCATCTTCCCCTCCCTCTCATCTCCATGACCCTGCACTGCCCATACCCAGGAGGTTCCCCATTTCTCAAACCCGAAATAAGAGACAGACACCAGCAGGATTGGATTTAGAAAAGGCCGAGACATTTATTTAACAAATGTCTCGACATAACTTTATTTAACATCTTATAAATTATTATAAAACACTTTAATAATAACTTCTGTATAAATACTATACAGTCTTCTGTACACCTGTGTACAAACAGCTGAGGGTTCCCAACCTAAACACCAAACAATGGCTTCACACTACCCCTTCCGCCGGATACCACAATCACCCAAGCGACCGCGGGTCGGATAGGGGAGCTCCACCTTAACGCTTTGTTTAATCCTGTACAGGGAGGGCATTAACTCTAACCTCTAACCAAAACCATCAACTTGCCACTCCCATTATCATTCAAACTTCTCCAGGGAACTCCTCCGCCACAGCAAAGAAAACGGATCCTGCAAAAAGAAAGAGGGAAAGGGGGAAAGAAAAAACACACAAAGCCAACACAAAAACACAAAGCAAAAGACAAAAAGAGGGAGGGCGGGCGGGAAACTGCTCCTGTGGTGTTCAGTAATTGCCCCTTGCACGTGTGCTTAGAGGGGCTTTATAGCCCTGTCCCCTTCCCCCTACAGTCACGTTCCTTGTGACTTCCCCCACGTTCCCTGTGCATTCTCACCTCGTGCTAACCCTTGCTGAGTTAACCCTTTCCTGCCCTAATACCATGTGCACCGTCCTGTAGTGCTGGCAGGGTCATGTTCCCCTTACGCCTATGACTCCAGGGTTTCTTTCTGCCCTTGTTGTATGGCTCCCAGACTTGTACCTTTTGATTTTATTCTGCGCTATAGTAGGCCCCGGAGACACAACAAAATAGCAGGAGGGGCCCCATGATCCGGCCTTGATTATTGTAAGGGTCAGGCTTGACCTCAGATTGGCCCTAGGAAAATCAAGGGGGCGTGTGGCCACTTGGCTATTTAAGGAAGGCCAGGGGTCATGGCCTTCCTCTTTTAAATTCAGAAAGCAGCGAAGAAGTTTTCCCTCCCGTCCGCCCTGTTATTTGTGTGCTGTTTCTGGTTTGTGTCCTTTGGGTAGGGGCACGTGGGGCAGCTTGACTTCGTTGGCGGGGAACTGAGGTTCTGGTTGGATGTTTTTAGGATACTTATTTGTGGTACCTGGTTATAATTGGGTGGTTTCTCATCCGAGGTATGGAAACTGTGTTTATTTTTCAAGTTTTGTGGGCCTTTTCCCACGGGCACGGTCCCAAGGGAATGAGGGGGCCGTTGTGCTTATGCCACGTGCTGGTGCGGTTTACGGCTCGTGGTAGGGGTGCACGGCAAAAGTTGGTGACAGCTCCCAGACGGAGGTGGAGCTGTCTGAAAAGGATTTCGGTTTATCCTTAAGGGGTGTGGTAGTAACCTCCATGGGGTGAAGTGTGGTAGTAGGGGTGGAGGGACCCTAAGTCATGGAGGTTACAATGTTACAACGTTATGTACGTTTAAAATTCAAATAAAGTTTTACGTGTCACAGTGCTTTTATAATAAATAAAGCTGTGGCCTTTTCAAATCCATTTGGTTGTCCGTCTCATTTATTACAATACATTATGTTTAACCCGTTAGCATGACCCACAAGCTGTCAAGTGCTGGGATCATAGTTTGTAGTCTCTTTCGATGGCTGCCTCCTGCTCAGTGAAATAGAGAAGTTTGTGGATGTGATATGTGATGTGGCTTTTGGTACGACAGCCAAGCCGTGGACTGTGGCCACAGACCCTGCCACATCCTCCCAGCATGTGACTCATGTGATGGGGGATTCACTCAGGTCAGGGGCATCTGACCCAGAGGGTGACACATCGCACCATGATGACCTCTTTATCCAAACACGCCTGTTTCATGTGAAATGTTTGCTATTTGCGGTGATGTTAGGTTGATGTGATGATGATGTAGAGTCAGGGATCTAATCTCTTGCCCTTTCTGCATTAGAAGTTGAGTGTGATTATAACCCTGGGGCAATAATAACTGTCAGATCCAGACCAGATCCAACCCTGATTGAGGAGGCAGGGAGAAGCTCTGCATGAGAGGATGATGTCCTGGATGCTACAGGGCATGAACTGAGGAACACTCAGGGATCACAGCATGGTGCCCAGACTCAAACAGCGGCCATCAATTGTCATGTGGGCAACTAGGCTGACCTTCAGCACAGTAACCAAGCAAATCCAGTTTCTGATGACATCGTGGGGGTCGTGTCACTCCCAATTATAGGAACAACGTGGGTGATGAGGAGTACAACCTAGCCACAGAACACTCATTACTAATCGGTTACTAACATGGGCAGCTTCTTTAGGGAGAAACAATTCTAGCCGTGTATCTGATAATGACAACATGTGTGGGATTTCCAGGTCTCAGGAAAACACCATGAAGTGGTAGTGAGAGGTGACACCGGGAGTCCCCAGGGAGTAGAGACAGTGTCGCATTTTGTTGCAGAAACCTCTGAATTATGAATGCCCCCTCACCTTCAGAGCTTACTTCTAGGGAAAGAGAGAAAAATTAGTTTTATGGAAACATATATTACTTTACTAAAGAGGATTTCAAAGGCAGGTGGTATAAGACGTTATATCGTGATGCATTTCCACAGCTGCTGCTGCCCTAGCCATGCTCGGTGTCTGCCTGCCCTGACATCAGATTGGATCAGTAGCCCTGCTCGGTGTCTGCCTGTCCTGACATCAGATTGGATCAGTAGCCCTGCTCGGTGTCTGCCTGTCCTGACATCAGATTGGATCAGTAGCCCTGCTCTGTTTTTGTCTGTCCTGACATCAGATTGGATCAGTAGCTCTGCTCTGTTTTTGTCTGTCCTGACATCAGATTGGATCAGTAGCTCTGCTCGGTGTCTGCCTGTCCTGACATCAGATTGGATCAGTAGCTCTGCTCGGTGTCTGCCTGCCCTGAAATCCTCCTCATGAAATTCCTCCTCATCCTCGGGAAGCGTCTCTCAGCTCACAGCTTCTCCCGCACGCCATCTTGCGTATCTTCGTTCGGAGTCTCCGGACCCGGAAAACATTTCTGTTCGCTGCACTCTTCTTTCCAGCTGACTCTTGCTGCCCCGAGCTCGTTACCCCCAAATCCCCTGCACTTCCCAGAAAGTGGTTCACCAACTCCTCTTTCCAGAGAGTTCCTGTATGACCCAGTTATGGAGGAGACAGAGTCTACATGACTTCGGGTATCTGACCCCTGCAGAGTTTCCAAAAACCCTTTGTGGTGCATTATTATGCAAATGACCCTACATTGTAAAATCATATATCTTACCTTAAAGACGCCCAAATCTTCCCCAAAAAGTATGTTTACTGATTAAATATAAAATCAAATTTTCAAGCACCTTTCATGTCTTACAACAGGGGCCCCCAGTGCTATATTCTGCTATATTATACATCCCAAGTGCATGATTTTATATTTATCATCAATAAACTGCAGCTTCCATGCCCTTGCCCATTCTTGTAACATTCATTAAATTGCAGCAACCATGCTCTCCCCCATTCTTGTAACATTAAACCGCCGCGCTCTCCCCCATTCTCCCAACATTAAACTGCAGCCGCTGCGCTCTCCCCCATTCTTCTAACATTAAACTGCAGCCGCCGCGCCCTCCCCCATTCTTGTAAAATTAAACTGCAGCCACCGCGCTCTCCCCCATTCTTCTAACATTAAACTGCAGCCACCGCGCTCTCCCCCATTCTTCTAACATTGAACCGCAGTTGCCGTGCTCTCCCCCATTCTTCTAACATTAAACTGCAGCCACCGCGCTCTCCCCCATTCTTCTAACATTAAACCGCAGCCGCCGTGCTCTCCCCCATTCTTCTAACATTAAACTGCAGCTGCCACGCTCTCCCGCATTCTTCTAACATTAAACTGCAGCTGCCACGCTCTACCCCATTCTTCTAACATTAAACTGCAGCCGCCGCGCTCTCCCCCATTCTTCTAAAATAAAACTGCAGCTGCTGCTCCCCCCCCCATTCTTCTAACATTAAACTGCAGCTGCTGTGCTCTCACCCATTCTTATAACATGAAACTGCAGCTGCCGCGCTCTACCCCATTCTTCTTATTGGCGTAAATCACTCGCCATTTGTTGCCCCAGGAATGGCCGCCCCGCTGAGGACCTTTATATCATCCGCAGAGACAGATGTCACCGTTAATAGCTTCTGTAATATCACTAATAAACATATTGCAATGTCTGGGCCCTGGTGCCGACCCCTGAGGGCCCCTTTGACTATACCCCATTAACCCTAACCTTCTGCCCCCTGTCACTCAGCCATCACCTCATACATTTAACTATTTACCATTCAAACTCACACTCTGAAATATTGTTTTATGGGGTTATCTATATATGGTGTGTGTGTGGGGGGTATGATCAGGCATGTATGATTAGTATGGGGAAGTATGATCAGGCATGTATGATTAGTATGAGGGGTATTATCAGGCATGTATGATTAGTATGGGGGGGCATTACCAGGCATGTATGATTAGTATGGGGGGGGGCATTATCAGGCATGTATGATTAGTATGGGGGGGTTACTGTCAGACATGTATGATTAGTATGGGGGTTATTATCAGGCATGTATGATTAGTATGGGGAAGTATTATCAGGCATGTATGATTAGTATGGGGGGGCATTATCAGGCATGTATGATTAGTATGGGGGGGCATTATCAGGCATGTATGATTAGTATGGGGAAGTATGATCAGGAATGTATGATTAGTATGAGGGGTATTATCAGGCATGTATGATTAGTATGAGGGGTATCATCAGGCATGTATGATTAGTATGGGGGCCATTATCAGGCATTCATGATTAGTATGGGGGGGCATTATCAGGCATGAATGATTAGTATGAGGGGTATTATAAGGTATGTATGATTAGTATGGGGGGGGGTTACGGTCAGACATGTATAATTAGTATGGGGGGCATTATCAGACATGTATGATTAGTATGGGGGTGTTATCATACTGTGAAGAACCCTGTCTGATGTTCACTGTTATTATTATTATTATATTTATTTGTACCCTGTTTGAATGTGGCTGCAGCTCCAGCCTTCAAAGAGACAATCCTATAATCTGGCTGGGGCTCTTAATCAGCCAGCACAGCCCTGTCTGCCCAGATGGCACCCGCACTACAGGGGGGATAACACAGGTGGGGGAACCCATTGTATCCCTTAATCCCCTCACCTGATACATCCCCTGTATACTGATGGGATTTGTGATGGGATGTGGCTGATAGGATTGGGGGTTGGGTTCGGTGCACAGTGAATGGAGATTGTATATAAATTCTGTGTGTTTGTAATAAAGAGAGTTTTGTTTTTAACCTCAAAGCATGAAGTCCTGTCTCATGATTGAGGGAAGTGCTGGTCTGTGACTGCTTTCTTCGGACAGCCACAGCGCTTACAGGGAGAGGGAAGGAGCTGACGGGCGGATGTGTCCAGTCTGGGGCACAGGACGATCCGTCACACATACATATATGATTAGTATGGGGGTTATTATCAGGCATGTATGATAAGTATGGGAGGGGTATTATCAGGCATGTATGATGAGTATGAGGGGTATTATCAGGCATGCATGATTAGTATGGGGAGCTAAGTCCATGAAGTTTAACCTTTCTATCTAACCTTACTATTCTTGGGGAAAAAAATTGCTTCTTGACTCCAAGAGGCAAACGGATTTCTCGTTGGATCAAGAAGCTCTAAAATATTAATGTTATTCTATTTATAGCCCTGTATGTCATGCCTTTCTAAAAAAAATATCCAGACCCCTTTTGAAGGCATCTGGTGTATTTGATAACCACCTCCCTTGGAAGTGAATTCCGTACCTTTATTGTCCTCACTGTAAAGAATCCCTTCCTTTGTTATCTATTAAACCTGCACTCTTCCAGTCTCAGAGGGCGACCTCTTGTTCTTTGTATATTTCTGTTAATGAACAGGTCACTGAAGAGCTCGTTATATTGGCCCTGCATATATATATATATATATATATATATATATACCGTGTATCGGCCCTGCATATATTTATATAATGTATATCGGCCCACATATATGTATATAATGTATATCGGCACCGCATCTATTTATATAATGTATATCGACCCCGCATATATTTATATAATGGATATCGGCCCCGCATATATTTATATAATGGATATCGGCCCCGCATATATTTAAATAAAATATATCAGCCCACATATATGTATATAATGTATACGGGCCCGCATCTACTTATATAATGTATACAGGCCCCGCGTATATTTATATAATGTATATGGGCCCGCATATATATATATAATGTTATCATATCCCGTCTGAGATCACGTTTTTCCAGTATTTATCATTTCAACTTTTTTAGTCTCTCTTTGTAACTAATGTCTCCAAATCCCCTTATTCTTTTTGTGGCCCTCCTTTGCACTTCTATTCTTTTTAAGGACCGGTGCCCAGAATCGTACCGCATATTCAAGGTGAGATCTTACCATCAACCTGTAAAGAGACATGTATGATTAGTATGGGGAGGTATGATCAGGCATGTATGATTAGTATGGGGAGGTATGATCAGACATGTATGATTAGTATGGGGAAGTATGATCAGGCATGTATGATTAGTATGGGGAGGTATGATCAGGCATGTATGTTTAGTAAGACGATAGGCATTAATGGGTATGTATGGGGGGGGGGGGGCAGATCCCACTTCTGCCACGAGGCTAAAAATATTTCTTAACCGACGCGTCAGAGAAATCACTCAGGTACAAAGTTCTTAATGCCCTAGCAACCACTGGCACAGTCCAATCAGCAGAAATAAAAACTGTACGTTTCTATGGTGACAAGACCACTTTTTGCAGTACAGAAGTTTGGGAAGACAAGTTTTATACAGTGTGTTTATTTAGTGTTTGTGGCGGATGGGGGGGTGAGTGGCGGATGGGGGAGTGGCGGCGGTGGCGGTCTGTGTCTTCTGCATTCCGTGTTCATTAATGTAGGTGTGCAGCATGTACCCCCATTTCACGCGGTTGGAACCAGTGCCCGACGCGAACAGCCGGCAGCTTGTTTCACGCCTGACAGGGGGAGGTTCAGAGCGCGCAGCCGGGGCCCCAGCGGGAGGTTCAGAGCGCGCAGCCGGGGCCCCAGCGGGAGGTACAGAGCGCGCAGCCGGGGCCCCAGCGGGAGGTACAGAGCGCGCAGCCGGGGCCCCAGCGGGAGGTACAGAGCGCGCAGCCGGGGCCCCAGCGGGAGGTACAGAGCAGGCCCATTCCCAATATTCTTAAGTCCACATTTTCCGTTAGTAACGGCCACACAGCTCCAGGTTGTACCGCAGCCTCCGGAGAGCGGAGAGCGCGGCTGGCTTCCTGTGGATGGGGGTTTTGCCCTCCAGAGGGCGTCTCTTTCTCCATAACGGGTCAGTCACAACGTAAAGTGCACCACCACGGGGTCACTGCAAACAGCAGCCGTCCTTCTCCTCTTCCTCCCCCAGAACTTGGCCCTCGTCTGGCCCGGCCCGGCCCCCGACCATCTGCTGCTCTAATAACGTCTCTCTCAGCTCCATGAGCAGGTCTCGGCTCTCCCCCGCTGGGAGGTTACTGAGGTAATACTGGGGGGCAAATTCTACCAACCTGCAGGTATCAGAAGAGAACAAAGTCATACAAAGGGTAAAAAGAGAGAGACCAGGAGGCCTGTACTTGGTTATGTGAGCAAAAACGAGAGACCTAGGGACAGAGAGAGACAAGCCTAGGATGAAGGGAGCTGGAAAGAAAGAAGCCCTAGATGAGGAGAGAGAGAGAGAGATGACAAACACTGGGAGGGAGAGAGATGGCAAACAGTGGGAGGGAGAGAGATGGCAAACAGTGGGAGGGCGAGGGCGAGAGAAAGAAAACCCTGGGACGGGGAGGGCAAACCCTGGGACGGGGAGAGGGAGGGCAAACCCTGGGACGGAGAGAGAGACCATCCCCCGGGGCTGGACAAGGTTTCACTGATGGATGGGTTGGGAGAGGAGTGATGTTCTGGGGAGGGAGGCAGTTGTAGGAGTTGGAGAAGGGGGGGCTCTTTCTGGGGGTCTGCGTGGCACTCACATTTCGGGGAGGATCTCGGTGGCCACGCTGATGCAGTTGTCTTGTGAAATGTTGAAGTCGTGGTAGAGCACCCAGCGGGGGGGAGGGGAGCGGCCGTGGTACACTGAAGACGGGTGCAGATTAGCAACATGCTTGTGTGTTAACATCACGTAATTCCCCTGTCCGTCCACATCTCTGGCCACCTGGAAGAAGGAATGTAAGCGGCGGTGAGCGGGGAGGGACCGGGGGAGGTGAGAGCGAGGTGGGTGTGCGGGGCGACGGGAGCGGAGAGAGAGGGACCGGGGTGGTTCGCTACACACCATAACCGGCAAATTCAAGGAACTGCTCCTATGACTCACAGACCGGTAACAGGCAGGGGCTGCCACCCTACGTCTCACCTTCAGGAAGCCCCCGGATATTAGCGCTCTCTTGATGTTCACGATGCTCTCTATGACGGGGAAGGTCGGCGGCGACACCGGCAGCTCGATCCTCTGCATGAGCTCCAGCAGATCCGCGCGGAGCGTTTCGGCCTGGTGCAGAGCGCGGGGACACAGTGCGTAGCGAGCACAGCAATCCTCACCGTCTGCAGAGCATGGAGTACGTGAGCGCACAGTATAGGGGCGCACATGCAGCGCGCGCGCACACACACACACACACTTACACTCCTTGTAAACAGTGTAAATCTGGATCAGGGTCACATGATCTCCTTCAGGCATTTGCAGCTCACGCCGTGCGGCCAGCACATCATCACTCAGGGGTGGGGGCAGAAAACAGCGTGGGGCAACTAGGAGGGGAGGGGCATAAGCACAAGAGACAAAAAAAAGAAAAAAAACAGGAATAAGAGGAGGACAGAAACAAACAAGAGGGGAGAAAAAGGGGAGAGAAACGTCGGGTTAATAACAACCAGCCCTTGTAACTCCTGCCATTATGCTGTATAACTCCTCCCATTACTGCACAAAAACCTCCCTACAACTCCTCCCATTACTCTGTATAACCCTCCCCACAACTATGTTACTCCATAAAACTCCTCTCATTATTCCATAAACCCCTCCCATTATTCCCTATAACCCAGCCCACGGCACTTACCGGTCAGCATGGCGGCCAGGGTCAGCATCTCGCTCACGCATTGGAACTCGCAGGAAGCGAGGAGAGACTTCGAGATCTGGGGATCCAGAGGGATCTCGGACATGATGATCCCGACCTCAGAGAGATTCCCGTCATCGTCCAGAGCGGCGAGATAATCCAGATCCTCCAGAGCCTGCATGAGAGCTTCGGGAGCTACAAAGAGACTCATCGTGAGAAGAGAGCAGCTAGCGGCTGAAGCGCAAGAGACAGCCCCGGTGAGACGTCTCACCCGGGCGGTCGAGGAAGTCACACTGTCCCATGTCCGCGATGTCCAGCCTCTTCAAGAGAAGAACCACACGGCTGACGTTCTCCTGGAGAACTCGAGGGGGAGAGACATCCGGCATTTGGGTCAGAAAGAAGCTCTCAGGATACAGGCGATAGCACACGCCTAAAAGAGACACGCAGAGTGACGCACGCCTGGAAGAGACACGGAGCTTGCATGAGACAGACAGGTTGTGCGCACTCACCGTCTTTCCCCGAAGTTCTCCTCCTGCGGATCTCTGCCTTCATTTTACTGATTGGTCGATAGATCTGGGAATCTGCCCGGATACGTGGATTATAGACCTGAGAGTAACAAGGAGATCGTCGCAGGGCGCCAGTAAGAACACCATTCACTCACCCCCGCTGCCGGTCGACAGCCACCGCCAACAACCCCCTCTGCCAGTCGACAGCCACCACCAACAACCCCCGCTGCCGGTCGACAGCCACCGCCAACAACCCCCGCTACCGGTTGACAGCCACCGCCAACAACCCCCGCTGCCGGTCGACAGCCACCGCCAACAACCCCCGCTGCCGGTCGACAGCCACCGCCAACAACCCCCGCTGCCGGTCGACAGCAACTGCCACCACCAACAACCCTCGCTGCCGGTTGACAGCCACCGACACCCACCACCCACGCTGCCGGTCACACTCACAGATTCCTGCTCTCTCCCCGTGTCAATCACGTATCGAATCCCCGGTAGAGAGAAGGATAGCTCTGCCAGAGACTGCGCCAGAAACACGCGCCGCTGATAATCTGACAGGCTCTGGGTGCTCTCGTACGCCGACTGCACCGCCTGTCCTGCACTGGTGAGTAGAGCCAATGGCAGCAGAGACCCCAGACTGGGGCTGAGAGACACGGATTCGGTCTGCAGAGCTGCAGAGCAGCGAAGAATCTCCTGTGAATGCAGAAAACGCAGGTTAACGCCACAGAGTGCGCCGCCGCCACGCAGGGGGAGCTGAGTGCCGCTCAGAGCACAAAGAGAGCCGAGTGCGACAGAGGGCGCCCAGTGCCAGGCAGAGCCCAGAGGGCGCCCAGTGCCAGGCAGAGCCCAGAGGGCGCCCAGTGCCAGGCAGAGCCCAGAGGGCGCCCAGTGCCAGGCAGAGCCCAGAGGGCGCCCACTGCCACAAAGCGCGCTGCCTCCATGCAGAGTCCACCCTTTAGAACCCAGTCCCTTCCACGCACATTCTAGGAGCCTCCTGATCACAAGCCCCAGAGCTCCTACCCCCACGAGACTCACTTCTTCGCTGGCCAGGAATATGAGGACATCTCCACGATCAGCCCTGCGGTGAATATCCAGAACCATGTGACACGCAGTGAAGGCCGGGTCCTGGGACACAGAGCCACGGTACACAACCTGCGCCACAGTGTCCTGGGCCGGGACCCTGACCACGCACACCAACTCCCCCAGAAACTCTGCCAGCCGCCGCTCCATTCCCAAAGTCGACATGACCACCAGGCGCAGGGACGGTCTCTGCACGACGACATCTTTCAGGAGACCCAGGAGGAGGTCAGAGGCCACGGTACGTTCATCCATCTCATCCAGGATCACCACCCCGGCCTCCTGTACCAGAGGGTTAGAGGTCAGCTCGTTCAGGAGCAGGGAATCCCAGCAAAATCTGCAGCAAAGACATAAGTGAAGGTTACTCATGAGTACCTCTCTCTGTCGGTGTCTCCTCTGCCAGGGCGCTCTCAGTGAGTGTCAGCTCCGTCCGGAGTGCTGTCTCTGTGTGGGACCCCCGTGGCTCTGCTGCACTCTGCGTGTGGGACCCTCCGGAGCATTGCCACACTCTTTCTGTGGGACCCCTAGGGATCCGCTGCGTCTCTGTGCAGGACCCCTCAGAGCATCGCCACATGATCTCCATGTGTGGGACCCCCTAGGAGCTCCACCGCCCGGTCTCTGTGGGGGCCCCGGGACACTCTGCTCTCTCTGGGCTCTCCTCACCTCCCACTCACCTTAGCATGGTGCTGGACGAGCTGCAGTCCTCATTAGGGACAGAAAACGACACCTCGTGGCCCACGTTCAGATCCATCTCATCGGCGACTCTGAGAGCGAGGCTGACGGCGGCGGCCGGGGACGGCTGGGAGCAGATGACCGAGCCCTGGCTGTAGCCCTGAGACAGGGCAAACTCCACACACCACTGGGGCACCTATAGAGACAGCAGGCACGCCACCTGTTATACGGTACCGCGTGGACGCACAAGCCGCGCATGATAAAACCTCCGCTACCTGAGTGCTCTTGCCCGATCCGGGGTCTCCACACACCACCACCACATTACTGCCCTGCAGCTGCTCCATCAGCAGGTACTTCACCCCCCAGACAGGCAGCGCCCGCCGATCAGCAAGAAGCTGGTAGTAGCGGGAGGAGAACGGGAGCCCATCATACGGGTTCAGCTCCAGGTCTCGCTCGTCTTCCTCCTCATTCTCCGAACCTTCTTCGCTGAGCACATTGCCCACTGCCGGGGCCCCGCGGGGATCCATCGGCTCAAGCCCAACAGAGCTAAACACGGAAGGAAAGATAATGACAGGACTGAGACGGGAGATCAGGGTAGCTGGTAGATCTTACAATCCCAAACCACCCTGCGTCAGCATCACCCAGTAGGCGGAATCCCTACCCTGCGAGCGGCAGCAAATGCCCCCATCCTGCCTCCTGACAGTGTGGGTCCATCCGATCCGCGGGGTATATATTCCTAGGTGGAGGAAGAGGGTCCAGCCTCTCCTGTGGGTCTTGTTATGTGTTCTCTCTACACAGACCACATTCAACTCTCTGCACACGCCGACAGTCTCTGTCAGCCCCGCAGTCACATAGTGACAGTCCAAAGGTCTCTCACGCAAAGAGACAGGGCAGGCGGGAGCGCTCTGCGCGAAAGACAGGGCAGGCGGGAGCGCCCTGCGAGACAGACAGGGCAGGCGGGAGCGCCCTGCGAGACAGACAGGGCAGGCGGGAGCGCCCTGCGAGACAGACAGGGCAGGCGGGAGCGCCCTGCGAGACAGACAGGGCAGGCGGGAGCGCCCTGCGAGACAGACAGGATAGGGGGTGTGAGAGGAGAGCACTGCGAGACAGACCAGGAAGCGTTATGCAGCGGGAGATGTTTGAGCCCTCGGCTCCTCCATATCTCCAGCCTGCAGGGCGTCTCTCTCACTATCTATTCCTAGCAATTCAGAGCCGCCTCTTTCAGCTGTCACACAAGTGCCTAAGCCAACTTCCGCCAATAGTTGGGCGGAACTTTAAGGGTTATAACTACAGCATCAACGATTGGGGCGCGCTGGGCAGATATGACGTCACTAGTAGAGGGGGAGTTTCAGCGAAAGTACATTCTAGCTCTGCATACAGGATGCTTACAAGGCACACAATCCCCGCCCCCGGTAGGTTAAGACGCAAGACCCTAGAGTCCTATTTTGCCAAGAGTAAAAATGGCGTTAGCGACCACTTCCGGTGAGATCCTATGTAACGCTCTTTTGTTTAGCTTTCGGGGACCTACTGAAGCTGAAATAAAGGTACTAAACACACGAGAGTTAAGTCTCCCTATCACCTGATTCCCGGGTCACTTTCAGCGGCGCCAGTGTTTCTTTGGTGTTTAGCGCTCGATGGGTTATTTCGTCCTGTCTACACGGGAAAGCCAATCAGAAGCAAGCGCGTCACCAAGCAACATGGCGGTCGAATAGTGAGCGGAGACTACCCGGGGTAAGAGATAAATCCAGGAGCAGTCCGGGGTAGGAGAGTTTGGAGCAGTCGGGGGTAGGAGAGTTTGGAGCAGTCGGGGGTAGGAGAGTTTGGAGCAGTCGGGGGTAGGAGAGGAGGAAGGTTTGGAGCAGTCAGGGGTAGGAGATGAGGAGGGTTTGGAGCAGTCAGGGGTAGGAGATGAGGAGGGTTTGGAGCAGTTGGGGGTAGGAGAGGAGGAAGGTTTGGAGCAGTTAGGGGTAGGAGATGAGGAAGAGTAGGAGCAGTGAGGGGTAGGAGAGGAGGGTTTGGAGCAGTGAGGGGTAGGAGAGGAGGAGGAGGAGGGTTTGGAGCAGTGAGGGGTAGGGGAGGAGGGTTTGGAGCAGTCAGGGGAGGGGGAGGAGGGTTTGGAGCAGTGAGGGGTAGGAGAGGAGGAGGAGGAGGGTTTGGAGCAGTGAGGGGTAGGGGAGGAGGGTTTGGAGCAGTCAGGGGAGGGGGAGGAGGGTTTGGAGCAGTCAGGGGAGGGGGAGGAGGGTTTGGAGCAGTCAGGGGTAGGATAGGAGGGTTTGGAGCAGTCAGGGGTAGGATAGGAGGGTTTGGAGCAGTCAGGGGTAGGATAGGAGGGGGAGGAGGGTTTGGAGCAGTCAGGGGTAGGATAGGAGAGGGAGGCGGGTTTGGAGCAGTCAGGGGTAGGATAGGAGAGGGAGGCGGGTTTGGAGCAGTCAGGGGTAGGATAGGAGGGGGAGGAGGGTTTGGAGCAGTCAGGGGTAGGATAGGAGGGGGAGGAGGGTTTGGAGCAGTCAGGGGTAGGATAGGAGGGGGAGGAGGGTTTGGAGCAGTCAGGGGTAGGAGAGGAGGGGGAGGAGGGTTTGGAGCAGTCAGGGGTAGAAGAGGTGGAGGGTTTGGTGCAGTCAGGGGTAGGAGAGGAGGAATGTTTGGAGCAGTCAGGGGTAGGAGAGGAGGAATGTTTGGAGCAGTCAGGGGTAGGAGAGGAGGAATGTTTGGAGCAGTCAGGGGTAGGAGAGGAGGGTTTGGTGCAGTCAGGGGTAGGAGAGGAGGGTTTGGTGCAGTCAGGGGTAGGCGAGGAGGAGGGTTTGGAGCAGTGAAGGGTAGGAGAGGAGGAGGGTTTGGAGCAGTTGGGTAGGAGAGGAGGAGGGTTTGGAGCAGTCAGGGGTAGCATAAGAGGGGGAGGAGGGTTTGGAGCAGTCAGGGGTAGGATAGGGGGGGGAGGAGGAGGGTTTGGGGCAGTTAGGGTAGGAGAGGAGGGGGAGGAGCGTTTGGAGCCGTTATGGGTAGGAGGAGGCAGGTTTGGAGCAGTTAGGGCTAGAAGAGGAGAGGAGGTGGTTTTGGAGCAGTTAGGGGGTAGGAAAGAGGCGTTAAGTTGAAGTAAGAGGGGGGAGGGTGATAGGCGGAGAGGTAACCTAGAGATCTATAGTATAGCGGTGCGAGTGGGACTGGTGATGTTTGGTGGCATGAGTGTGGCTGGCGGTGCGAATGGGGTTGGTGGAAGGAGTGGGACCGGCTGCTGATGGTGCATGTGGAACTTTTGATGATGGTGGCTGGGGTAGGACTGGTGGATGGTGGTAGGGGTGGGACTGGCGGCGTGAGTGGAATTGGTGGCACGAGTGGAACCGTTGAGTTGGTTGCTGGCGGTGCAAGTGGAACTGGTGGTGTTGGTGGCTGGGACCGGTGGGGCGGTGGGAGTGGAAGTGGTGGTGGTATTGGTGGCTGGGACCGGTGGGTCGGTGGCTGGCTGTGGGAGTGGAACTGGTGGTGTTGGTGGCTTGAACCGGTGGGAGTGGAACTGGTGGTGTTGGTGGCTGGGACCGGTGGGTCGGTGGCTGGCGGTGGGAGTGGAACTGGTGGTGTTGGTGGCTGGGACCGGTGGGGCGGTGGGAGTGGAACTGGTGGTGTTGGTGGCTGGGACCGGTGGGTCGGTGGCTGGCGCTGTGAGTGGAACTGGTGGTGTTGGTGGCTGGCGGTGGGAGTGGAACTGGTGGTGTTGGTGGCTGGGACCGGTGGGTCGGTAGCTGGCGGTGTGAGTGGAGCTGGTGGTGTTGGTGGCTGGCGGTGGGAACAGTGACTGGGGTGGGACTGGTGGGTGGCAATGTGAATGGGACCGGCAGTGGCTGCATCATCCGCCATCTGGAGCCAATCAGTTATGGGCATACAATATGGGGCCCCTGTCCCGTGGGGGAGGCATTAATGTGAAATCACCCCTTACACAGGAGGCAGAGACATTAGTCGTTGGGAAGCGAGGACCGGCAGAGACAGCCCCAAATAACTCCTTTCTAATTCCCGAGACAGAGCACCAGACGGGGTGAGATGGCGGCTCCTGCCCTGGACAGTATGCTGGGGATGAACAGGTGAGGACCGGCTCTGCGGGGGGAGGGAGCGTTTGGTGAATGTGGAGTACGATGGGTTCGAGGTGTTGGGCCCTTGGTCCCTGACGTCATCTCTTTTCAGGTTCCCTGAGGAGCCGCTCTCCCTCGTGCTGCTTGTGCTGTACGCGCCGGTTGGCCTCTGTCTCTTTCTGCTGCGGCTCTTTATCGGCGCTCACGTTTTCCTGGTGAGCTGCGTTCTGCCGGAATCCGATATCCGGAGGTAGGTGCTGGCTGTGCTCTCGCTGCTGTCACGTGATGAGGGGTATACGTCTCGCTCCTTTCCGCTCTATCGGGTATGTCTCTGTCACGCACAGGTGTCTGACGCGAGCAATGAGCTTGGTGCTTGGCGTGGTGGTTCTAGAGGCGGAGCGACATGCGCGGGATCCAGCCGTGAAGATCTGTGTATCCAATCATAGGACGTATTTTGATCACAGTGTGATGAGGCTCCTCACTTCCTGTGCCACGGTATGTGCATGTACCGCCCCCGCGGGGCCCTCTGTGCAGGAAGTGTCTCTCTGTCCAACCTGCCGGCAGCTTCTTCATGCCTGTCTCTGTCTCCAGCCGTCTGTGTCCTGTCCCCCCGGATTCCTGTGCTGGGCCCGTGGGTTCCTGGAGCTCGGGGCTCCAGGGAGCCGGTCTCAGCTCCAAGAGTCGTTAAAACATTACCTGTCGCATCCGGGGAGCCTTTCCCTGCTGCTCTTCCCGGAGGAGGAAACCACAAACGGGAAGACGGGACTGCTCCGCTTCAGGTACAGGGTGCAGCGCATGCGCAAATCGACTGGGGAATATCAGCCCCGTCTTGCTGCGAGACTGCTAGCAGGGACCCCACTGAGCTCCCACCACGCGCAGCCAGGAGGTCGCCATGGTGACTGGCTTCTGCAGACATTTCTGGGAATTCATAGCTGTCCGTGCACGGCCCCTTTAAGAAGCCACAACCCAAACAATTCAATCTACCCCTGCTCTGGCTCTTCCCTGGGTGTCTGGGGGCTTTCCACTCTCGCTCCTCCCCTGCGCTCCCGCTCCTCCCTGGGTGTCTGGGCGCTTTCCGCTCTCGCTCCTCTCTGGGTGTCTGGGGGCTTTCCGCTCTTGCTCCTCCCTTGCGCTCCCACTCCTCCCTGGGTGTCGGGGGGCTTTCCGCTCTCGCTCCTCCCCTGCGCTCCCGCTCCTCCCCGGGTGTCTGGGGGATTCCGCTCCTCCCCAGCATGCCCTGGCGCTCTTTGCCCTCGCGTTCCTCTCCTCTGCCACTCCTTGCCCTCACGCTCCCCTCGCTCCCTGTACTGACCGTGCCGTCCTCTCTTTTAGCTCGTGGGCGTTTTCTCTGTCGGACGCAGTTCAGCCGCTCGCTCTCGGCGTGCAGAGGCCTCTCGTGTCCCCGGTGAGTGAGCGCTCCTCTCTGCCAGTAAAAGGAATCCCCCCGGGGGTTACATGACGCTCTCTGAGACTGGGAGGGGGATCTCTTTCCAGTCGTTTCTTTTTTTTGCCCCGGACCATGCATAATGTTATAAACTGTTAATAGGTTTTGGGGTTTCATCTGCCTTCTGGTGGTGTTAGGGCCCATTATCGGGGCCGGTCCGGGGGCTGATGCGTTCTCTCCTGCCCCTGGCCCCTCGTGGCTGTCTCTTCGTGTGTAAGATGTCTCTTGTTGTCCCCCAGGCTGTCTCGGGGTCTCCTTGGTACGTTGAGCTGTTCTGGACGCTGTTCGTTCCCTACACGGTTTATCAAGTAAGGTACTAACAACCGGTCGCTCCGGGGCAAGGGCTGCGGGGGTCCCGGCCGGGGCAGGGGCACAAAGGGTCCCGATATCCAGCAAAGAAACCCAACACCGGTGCCAGTACTCGAGGGGGGATGAGGGGGCCGGCTCGGTGAGATTAACCCTTGTCTGTACTTGGTGGCTGGGGTACAGCAGTGGCTGTTCTGTAGGATCTGTTTCCCAACCCCCCCCCCCCCCCCCCCGAGTGTCTGTGCCCCCCCCTCTCTCGCCCTCTGACCGCGATGTCTCCCCCTGCAGGTGGCTGTCCTCCGTGTCTCGCTCCCTGGGTGAGTCGGATGAGGATTTTGCATCTCGTGTACAGAAGGTCAGTGGGGGACCAATGAGGCCGATTGGGCGTTACTGATGTGTAGCAGCTGGGATAGTAAGGGACATTTCTGCTCCTCTTCTCAGCTCATCGCCGCCTCCTTGGGGGTTCTTGCCACAGGCCACACAGCCGCAGATAGAGCAGAACATCTGAAGAGGAGGAAGCGAGATCCTCCGGCTCCAAGCTTGGCCACCTCAGCGGAGAGTCAGATGGCCGAGCGAGTCAAAGAGGTTCTTCCACAAGTCCCGTTATCCGTTATCCTCAAGGACCTCGGTACGTAGGATCTCCAGGAATGTGAGGGACTCCGTAGGGAGGAGTGGGAGGGGGGTTGTAGGGAGGAGTGGGAGGGGGGTTGTAGGGAGGGACTCGGTAGGGAGGAGTGGGAGGGGGGTTGTAGGGTTGGTTATAGGGAGTTGTGGGGCTGGTCCATCCCTAACAATGGCACTTCTACCTATTGTGTAATACACCCTAAATCCATCTAGACTGTAAGCTCCTGTGCGCAGGGCCCTCCTCACCTGTTGGCTCTGTTAGTCAATTTGTTATGTTATATACTACTTGTGTCCTGTCTACCCATTGTACAGCGCTACGGAATTTGATGGCGCTATATAAACAATTAATAATATTGAGAACTTATTTTTTCCTCCCCACCCTTAGCTCGCACCGGATGTGTAGATACAACCATCACAAATCTGTTAGAAGGTCACGTGCCTTTTGCATCTGAGGAGGGAGCGAGCGGCAGAAGCGGGGGCTCCGCTCCGACGTCCCCTAAACTCCAGCCAAAGGTAAGAAAGTCCTGTTAGCCCGGGAGAGGCTGTCGATATAATTTATTTGGCCTCGTCCAAGGACCCCCGTAGTGTCGGCTGTCCATCCCGGGCCCCTGAGCTCCTGTTTGTACCCCTTGTAAAGATCCCTGCTGGTGACCCTGGGGGGGGCGGGGGATTCTGTCGGGATGACGCGCAGAGGCCGTAGCCAATGAGATGCTGTCCTTTTCTCTCAGTCTGTTTATAGGGGCTTCGCACGAAGGCCGGAAGAGAGACACCTGTCCCTGCAGGAACGCAAGGAGGCGTTATACGAGTCTGCGCGCAGGTACGTGGAGGCTGGAGACCCCCGCGGGTAAAGCTGGTCGTCATAGAAACTGCCTCCAGATCGGCCCCAGGCGGCCCTTCTAGTCTGTAAAGAGATCTTAATCAGTCGTTGGTCTTGTCTTAGATTCAGGAGCCGTATGTCTATCCCATGCGTGTTTACATCCCGTCACTGTTACCCTCTACCACTTCTGCTGGATGGCTGCTCCACCTATATACCACCCTCTCAGTACTAGTACATCCCTTATCTCGCTTCCTTTCTGGTTTGATTGGATCTCCTCTTGCAGTCCTTTGAATCTCTCACCCTCTCTCACACTCTCTCTCTCTCCATGCAGGAGGTACCTGTTGAAGTTCGGTGGGCGACACACAGCGGAGGATTAGGCTGTGAGGGGTTAATGAGCAGTGCATTCTGGGAGCGGGGGGGCGCTCTGTGTGGTGGTACTCTGTATCGTTGTACTGCACCGCTGCCGTGTCATTCTGTGGGTACCTGGCAGCGTTATACGGGGCAGTGTTGTCACGATGAAGATACTCGGTATGGTTATACAGGACAGTGTGTTCATTACGATTATGATGACTCCGTGGCACCGGACCCCGTGGGATTGGCTGAACCTGCGCGGGGCGTGTCTCTGGTGCTCCGGGGAAAGCTGTGATTGGGTATCTGGACTTTTTATTAAATAAAGGCGGGTTTTCTTCTGCGCGGCTACTTGTGAGTCTGTGATGTTACATACGTGTTTCTTCGCGTGCATGCGCCGACTTTATGTACCCGACTTCTCTGTGAGTGTGATGTCATGCTGGGCGTGTGTCGGTGTGATGGGTGTGCGCGTGCATGATGTCATTCTGTGTGTGTGATGTTGGGCTGGGCATGTGTGATGTCATTCGGTGCGAGAGTGTGATTTGGGGGGGGGGCGATGCTGGGCGTCTGTGATACCGGGTGTGTCTGTGCGCGTGATGTCATTCCGTGCGCTGGGGGTGTGTGGGAGTGCGTCTGAATGTGCTGGGCATGTGTGTGATGTCGTTTTGTGCGAGAGTGTGATGTCATTCCGTTTGTGAGTGTGATGTCGGGCCGCACATCTCGGAGTGTGCTGGGCATGTCTGTGGGTGTGATGTCATTCCTTGCGCGAGTGTGATATTGGGCCTCGCACTGGGCGTCTGTGAGGCCGGGTGTGTCTGTGATGTCATATTGTGCTCTGGACGTGTGTGCGTTGTTGGGCCGTTCCCTGGGGGTCTGTGAGTGTGATGTCATCTCTCCGTGTCAGGATGTGATGATATGATGAAAGTGTTCCTGTCGCCTGGGTTAATTGTTTCGGTAACGTCTACCCCCCCACCACCACTCGCTTGGCTATTAACGGTGTGATTGAGACCCCTGTGGTCGCATGGGAGACCCCCTACAGAAACACCCCCGTTACTGGGCAGGTAATACAATCAGAAGAAAGAAGGATGTACGGCGCAGATGTGCCTGAGCGGCACTGCCACGTGCGACACAGGGTCACGCTAACGGGGCTGACCTCCTGGCCCATAAGGTCCTCAGTGGTGGAAATAACTGGTACTCTATTATTAACTGGTTACACTGGTATGATTAACTGGTTAAACTGGGAATAACTGGTTACAGTGGTATTGACTGGTTACACTGGTATTTACTGTTTGACGGCCTGCAGCTGTGCCCTTAGCTAACATGGCCGCCACCGCGGCTCGAGCTGGTCACGTGGTCAGCCTGCATATTGTGTAAATAAAGTTTTGTATGCTGGAATTGGAGAACAAGATGGCGGCTTCCATCTGGCGTGTACGGATGATTGCGCTGGGCCGGGGCCTCGGGGTGCACTGTCTGGGGTGTGGGGGGCATTGGGTACGTAATGTGGGTAAGGGGTATCTTGGGGAGCAGGGCGCGGGTTCAGGGGGTAAGGGGTATCTTGGGGGGCAGTGTAGGAGACATGTTGGGGTTCTTCACAATGGTTCGAGCAGCCCTGGGGAGGGGTGGGGGGGTTTTGGGACAGTTTGCACCGGGGCATTGCTGGGGGCCGGGTTTGGTCTCTGCTTGTGGATAAAAGGCACTCCTGGGGTTACGAACCTAAAAGCAGCAAAGCCTTTCATTGATGAGCCGCAGAAAGGATCCAGTCCAGGAGGACCTCGGAGCAGCTTCAACTTTATAGCAGATGTGGCCGAGAAAACTGCCCCTGCCGTGGTTAATATCGAGGTACTGGGGAGGTGAGACGCGTAATGGGGGCCCGGTCTGTGCTGTGTGGGTCTCCTCTGAGCCCCTGGTCATGCATCAGAATAATCCCCTAATATCCGATAAGAGCAGAGGACTCGTCAGTCTCCAGCGCACTGGGTCATTGGTGTCTGCTGTGGGGGAGGAGCCTAATCCTCAGAGACATCTAACTAATGCCGACTTCCCGGAGTATTCACAGATAGTACCGTCACTACGGCAGTGAATGGAGCTGCCTTTGTGTGGGGGGGCCCCAGCTGACGTGTGCGGGCCCCGCGTGATCCCCGCCTCTCTCCGCAGGCACCCGCTCTCACGGCGCGAGGTCCCCATTTCCAGCGGATCGG
This sequence comes from Spea hammondii, assembly GCA_029215755.1. Lineage (NCBI taxonomy): Eukaryota > Metazoa > Chordata > Amphibia > Anura > Pelobatidae > Spea > Spea hammondii. The sequence continues at coordinate 536,433 of JARDYJ010000001.1, forward strand.
GGTTCATCGTTTCCTCCGACGGTCTCATCGTGACCAATGCGCATGTGGTGGCCAATAGGACGAGAGTGAGAGTCAAGCTGTCCAATGGGGAGACTTACGAGGCTCACGTGCAGGACGTGGACCCGGTCATCGACGTCGCCACCATCAAGATCAGTCCCCAGGTAGGCTGCTGGGTGCATGCGTGTAGTTAGTGTGTTCTGGGAGGTTATGGCTGTGAGTGACAAGGGGGGGGGGTCGCCTCCGATGCACAGGACCTTCTGCCGGGGCCTGATATGGTCAGTCATTATTCCTTCCCGCAGGCTCCTCTCCCCACGCTGCGCCTCGGCTGCTCCTCTGAGCTCCGGCAGGGGGAGTTCGTGGTCGCAATGGGCAGCCCCTTCTCGCTGCAGAACACCATCACGTCGGGCATCGTCAGCTCGGTGCAGAGAGGCAGCCGGGAGCTCGGCCTGTCCAACCGGGACATGGACTACATCCAGACGGACGCCGCCATCGATGTAAGATGGGTGGCCCGTGTCGTGGTTAGCGTGTGAGCTGTAGCCCGTGTCGTGGTTAGTGTGTGCACTATGTGTGTGTGTCATGGCCCGTGTTGTGGTTAGCGTGTGTGATGCATATGGCATGGCCCATGTGGCGGTTAGCGTGTGCTCTGCGTGTGGCCCGTGTCGTGGTTGGCGTTTGAGCTGTGTCTGGCCCATGTCATGGTTAGCATGGTTAGCTGCGTGTGGTCGTGGCCCGTGTCTTGGTTAGCATGTGCACTGTGTGTTGCATGGCCCGTATCGTGGTTAGCATGTCCGTTGCGTGTGGCATGACCGTGTCATGGTTAGCGTGTGTGCTGTGTGGCCCGTGGCGTGTTTATTGCTGCTCTGCAACCTGATCGCCCGTTTCTCTTTATTTTAGTTTGGGAACTCCGGGGGGCCCCTGGTGAATCTGGTGAGTAAATGGGCGTGTCCCGGAAATGGCCGCTCCAGTGGGGGCGTGTCTGGGCAGTGGCCGCTCCAGTGGGGGCGTGTCTGGGCAGTGGCCGCTCCAGTGGGGGCGTGTCTGGGCAGTGGCCGCTCCAGTGGGGGCGTGTCTGGGCAGTGGCCGCTCCAGTGGGGGCGTGTCTGGGCAGTGGCCGCTCCAGTGGGGGCGTGTCTGGGCAGTGGCCGCTCCAGTGAGGGTGTGTCTGGGCAGTGGCCGCTCCCGTGGGGGCGGCGTGTCTGGGCAGTGGCCGCTCCCGTGGGGGCGGCGTGTTTGCGCAGTGGCCGCTCCCGTGGGGGCGGCGAGTCTGGGCGGTGGCCGCTCCCGTGGGGGCGGCGTGTCTGGGCGGTGGCCGCTCCCGTGGGGGCGGCGTGTCTGGGCGGTGGCCGCTCCCGTGGGGGCGGCGTGTCTGGGCGGTGGCCGCTCCCGTGGGGGCGGCGTGTCTGGGCAGTGGCCGCTCCCGTGGGGGCGGCGTGTCTGGGCAGTGGCCGCTCCCGTGGGGGCGGCGTGTCTGGGCAGTGGCCGCTCCCGTGGGGGCGGCGTGTCTGGGCAGTGGCCGCTCCCGTGGGGGCGGCGTGTCTGGGCAGTGGCCGCTCCCGTGGGGGCGGCGTGTCTGGGCAGTGGCCGCTCCCGTGGGGGCGGCGTGTCTGGGCAGTGGCCGCTCCCGTGGGGGCGGCGTGTCTGGGCAGTGGCCGCTCCCGTGGGGGCGGCGTGTCTGGGCAGTGGGCGCTCCCGTGGGGGCGGCGTGTCTGGACAGTGGGCGCTCCCGTGGGGGCGGCGTGCCTGGACAGTGGGCGCTCCCGTGGGGCGGCGTGTCTGGACAGTGGGCGCTCCCGTGGGGCGGCGTGTCTGGACAGTGGGCGCTCCCGTGGGGCGGCGTGTCTGGACAGTGGCCGCTCCCGTGGGGCGGCGTGTCTGGACAGTGGCCGCTCCCGTGGGGCGGCGTGTCTGGGCAATGGGTGGCTCCCGTGGGGCGGCGTGTCTGGGCAATGGGCGCTCCCGTTGGGGGGGCGTGTAGGGGCAATGGGGGCTCCCGTTGGGGGGGGCGTGTAGGGCCAATGGGCGCTCCCGTGGGGGCGTGTCTGGGCAATGGCCTCTCCCGTGGGGGCGTGTCTGGGCAATGGCCGCTCCCGTGGGGCGGCGTGTCTGGGCAATGGGCGCTCCCGTGGGGCGGCGTGTCTGGGCAATGGGCTCTCCCGTGGGGTGGCGTGTCTGGGCAATGGGCTCTCCCGTTGGGGGGGGGCGTGTCTGGGCAATGGCGGCTCCCGTGGGGGCGTGTCTGGGCAATGGGCGCTCCCGTGGGGTGGCGTGTCTGGGCAATGGGCTCTCCCGTTGGGGGGGGCGTGTCTGGGCAATGGCGGCTCCCGTGGGGGCGTGTCTGGGCAATGGGCGCTCCCGTGGGGTGGCGTGTCTGGGCAATGGGCTCTCCCGTTGGGGGGGGCGTGTCTGGGCCGCTCCCGTGTGTGTGGGGGGGCGTTTCTGGCTGGGGGCCCCTCTGACCCTCTCTGCCACGTTGCAGGACGGCGAGGTGATTGGAATAAACACAATGAAGGTCACGGCTGGAATCTCCTTCGCAATCCCGTCTGATCGCCTGCGAGATTTCCTCCAGCGAGAAAAGAGACAGCGCCCTGGTGAGTGCATTATGCACATTATACGGGGGGGGGTAGCTAATACATTATTATATACATAATACGGGGGACCGGCTGATACATTATGTACATTATACGGGGGCCTGCTCGCTGATTTATCTATACATTATACAGGGGGCCGGTTCGCTGATTTAACTATACATTAAATAGAAGGCCGGCTCACTGATTTATCTATACATTATACAGGGGCCGGTCACTGATTTATCTATACATTATACAGGGGGCCGTCTCGCTCATTTATCTATACATTATACAGGGGGCCTGCTCGCTGATTTAACTATACATTATATAGAGGGCCGGCTCACTGATTTAACTATACATTATACAGGGGGCTGGCTCGCTGATTGAACTATACATTAAACAGGGCTGGCTCGCTGATTTAACTATATGCTATACTAGTCCCTGGGTCTGTGTTATTATTTGGCTCGGACACCTACACTTCCCTGATTTGAAGGGGGGGGGGCAGTCCTGAGGTGCAGTTACCCCACGGGATGTTTATTCTCTCACCATGTGTCTCGCCCAGGTTCCTGGTTTGGGTCATCGGATAAGAAGCGTCAGTATATCGGGGTGATGATGCTGACACTGTCCCCGAGGTGAGAGTTACTGGGGCAGATCTGCTTGGGGCATATGTTTTCCCTCGCCTGGCCACACGCAACTCTCCCTCCCTCCTACCCCGCCGGCGTGTAACTGAGACGGTCTCGTATGTCTCGCAGCATCCTGGCCGACCTGAGGTTTCGAGATCCTGGTTTTCCTGACGTGTCTCACGGAGTCCTGATCCTCAAAGTAATTATCGGATCCCCGGCTCATCAGTGAGTGTGTGCAGAATAACGTGGGAGAGACACGCGTGTCCCATCTTCTGTGGCTCTGTGTAGGGTGGTTTCGGTCCCCGTGGGGTGGTGAATCTATCCATCTCTGGCAGGCTGTTTCTACTGTTTGTCCTCTTGTGTTGAGGTAGCCGGCAGGCCCTCTTACTTGCAACAGGGCGGGCCTGTCCAAAATTGTTCACAAAGGGCCCTTCGGACTTGGTAAGGGCTGCAGGAACGATGCGAGTGAAGTAAGGGCCGATGGAGTATGAATGTATGTGTACGAGTGTCGTTGTGTTAGCATGAATGTGTATGGGTGTTAGCATAGGTGTAGGTGGGTGTGCCAGTGGGTATATGTGTTAGGGGGTGTGGCAAGGGGCTGATGGGCTTTATGCCCCCCAGGGTGGGTCCCACACTACAGCGTGGCCCCGTATTTGAGGAGAGAGCCCCCATTGTCTTGACACCCTATAAATTAACTATATTCAGCGGTTCCCTCTGTCTTCATCCCCCAGGGCGGGCCTGAAATCTGGAGATGTGATCCTTGAGGTTAACGCCCAAAGAGCTGTGTCTTCTGAGGTCATATACGACGCTGTCAGCTCTCATTCTAAACTCTCCATGATCGTGAGACGCAGGCACGAGACGCTGATGGTCAACGTGATCCCAGAGACGGCGGAGTGAAGGATGCGGGGCCACCGTTCTCTCCCTGAGCCTGTAACTGGATGGGGCGGCTCCTGGTCACAGACTGTTCACCTGACAGCATTGTATTGATTGGATGGGGACCCAGTGACTGCAGGGGCCACTACAGGTCCATGGGCCAGGCAGATGGGTTTAGGTTCTGTTACTCTGTCGGTGCAGCACTGGTGGCGGGTGTTGGGGTCTGCAGTCTGTACCCCACCAGGCAGCATCTCCAAGGTTAGCGAGGATCCCCCATCTGCCCTGAGACATGGGCTCGGCCGGTGTGGAAAGCACTAGAACAAGACGCGGGAAAACCTGTAGGAGCCGACTCGGTTCTCACACAGTGGCTCCAGAGCATGCGCGGCTCTGTGTTTGTGATATTAAAGCTGTTTGTAGAGTAATCTGCCCGTGTGCTAAAGGCCTCCGTTAAATCAGTGTGGTGCCCTGAGAGCTTCAGGTGCCATCTGCGGGGTGAGGATTTACTTGTGAAGAAGACCTGCGCACGCTCGAGGGAGCTCTATTAACCTTCAGAACAATTTACTCCCTCTCCAATCTCAAACATATACAACATAACAACGCTACCTCTGTCTATACTCCATGCTCACATCTGCTCTTGAGGATTTTGCCCCAGTTACTACTTGCTCTTCAAGACACTCACGTTGCAAACCCTGGTACACGACTGTAACCCGACACCTACGACGATGTTCCCGCTCAGCAGTTGGTGAAAGTCTCATTCCATGTCTGACTTTCTGCACTATAAATTAATGCTATGTTCCTACTACTCTGCTCTCAACCTTGCTAAAGAAACCTACTTCACCTCCCTCATCTCCTCCCTGTCTCATAACCCTAAACGACGCTTTAATACTTTAAATTCCCTTCTTCGACCGATCCCTACTACCCCTTCCACTAACCTTAATGCATCTGACTTTGCCACATATTTCAATAATAAAATTCAAACTATCATATATGACATATCTACACAGTCACCTCCCTCTGACTACGCGCCCCCCTCTGACTACGCGCCCCCCTACCCACTGACCTCTTCTCCCCTCACTACATTAACTCATTTCTATATTCAATGTTAAATAAAACAAATAATATATTAACAACCCACCGGAGCCTTCTTCACCTACAAAAAACAACCCACTGCAGACCTACCGCAACCTCCTCCACCTACAAAAACCAACCCACCACAGACCTACCCGCACCTCCTCTACCTTCAAAACCACCACAGAGCTACTGCAACTTCCTCCACCTACAAAAACCAACCCACCGCAGACCTACCGCAACCTCCTCCACCTACAAAAACCAACCCACCACAGACGTACCGCAACCTCCTCCAGCTACACCAACAAAACCACCGCAGACCTACCAGCACCTCCGCTGCCTACACCAACAAAACCACCGCACACCTACCAGCACCTCCTCCTCCTACAAAACCACCGCACGCCTATCGGAACCTTCTCTACCTCCAAAAGAAAGCTTTTTTTTCCCTTTAACCTTTCTCCCATAATCCTAAACGCCTCTTCTCCACATTAACACCCTCCCTCGCCCTGCAACCTTTCTGCTCAACTTGCCACCTACTTTAAAAACACAATTACACCGTTAGGGGTAACATTTTCCCTGATGTAAATGATAAATTATACAGGGCCGGCTCACTGATTTAATTATGCATTATATGGAAGCTGGCTGTTTCCAGTTTAGTGGATCAGGCCCTTTCTAACCCCTTCCCCAATCTTTATCCCTCAATAAATCACAGGACGACAGTGAGATTTTAAAAAATAACATACTTTACACACATGGGTTAAAAATGTCAGATGGGGTCACATGGGCCGTGGCCCAGAGGAGTCTCCCCTGTATAACAGGGCAGATGGCCGCGTCAGCTGTCCTGTACGATATGACGTGACTCACGTGTTGCCTGTTACATTCAGATAAATATCAGATTTGTTACTGCAAGACATGCGTGAGCACCTGTGTCATGGGATGCGCCACTAGAACACTTGACATAACCACAGGCCAATGTATCGCTCCCCTGCTTTAGTGAGGTCCTTATTCCTCCTCCTTTGTACTTTCTTGATGCCACCTGGTTCACCATCCATCTTGCCTTCTGAGACCCTCTTGCAGCCAAACTCTGTTAGCACCCGAGGCAGACGAAGCAAAGGCCGGACACGCCGGAAAAACTCCTGAGCTGATGGATGGGATGCAGGAGGAAGCACATAGTGGCTTTCAGGACACAGCTGGCTGAGGAGGTGGAGGCCTCCTTTTGGGCACACGGTGAAGCTGTAGTATCAGGAATTGAGTGTTTTCTTTAGAGAGGGGCAGAATTGATATAATGTGGACAGTAATGTATGCAAGTCGCGGCTGGAGGGCACCCTGTGGGGCGTTCACCTCCCGGCCATTAAGCTCAGAAGTGTTACCCTCCGGGGTGTTACCAGATCTGGTTGTTGAGCTGCCCCCTGTATTGTTCAAATCTTTTATTTGCTTCTTCACTAAACGCGTCGCCTGAAATTAGAGAGAAGAAAGCCATAACACAACACGCAAATCACATACATGATAGGGTGTGGTGCTGTGATCTGTCCCGGCATGGGGTATGTTGTCATGAGGGGCGGTGGTGTGATCTGTACCGTCACAGGGTATGTTTTCACGGTTGGGGCGGTGATGTGATCTGTACCGGCACGGAGTATGTTGTCACGGATGGGGCGGTGGTGTGATCTGTACCGGCACGCGGTATGTTGTCACGGATGGGGCGGTGGTGTGATCTATACCAGCACGGGGTATGTTTTCACGGATGGGGCGGTGGTGTGATCTGTACCGGCAGGGGGTATGTTTTCACGGATGGGGCGGTGGTGTGATCTGTACCGGCAGGGGGTATGTTTTCACGGATGGGGCGGTGGTGTGATCTGTACCGGCACGGGGTATGTTTGCACGGTTGGGGCGGTGATGTGATCTGTACCGGCACGGGGTATGTTCTCACCGAGGTGGCAGTTGTGTATCCAGATCCGGTGCCCGTCGTATTTACAGTTACACTTCATGGCGTTGTTGCTGAAGTCACTCTCCGCAACTTCGAAGTTTGGGTTAATAACAACCTAAAAGCACAAGAGAGATTGAGATGGGGGGACGCTGGGGGCTGTGGCAGCGGGCGGGAGGTGGATCCCATGGTGGGAGATCAAGCTGAGCTGATGGGTGGGTGGTGGAAGGAAGGATTTTACCGTTACCGGTCAGGGTGGTTCAGGCGGTTCTTGTCTGTGCCGGTATCGTTCAGAACCAGAACTCTTTGCTTTGCTTCGGTTTCTTGTGCTGGACTTTAGACCTCACCGGGTGTTCAAATCAGGCTCTCAATAGACATCACTAGCGATTGGGTGGCTGGATGGATCTGGCTAGTGATTGGGTTCCTTGGAGAGATCTGGTGAGTGATTGGGTTCCTTGGAGAGATCTGGCTAGTGATTGGGTGGCTGGATGGATCTGGCTAGCGATTGGGTACCTTGGAGAAATCTGGCTAGTGATTGGGTACCTTGGAGAGATCTGGCTAGCGATTGGGTGGCTGGATGGACCTGAGTAGTGACTGGGTGCTTTGGATAGATTAGATGGTTAGTCGGTGGCTGGATGGACCTGGCTAATGATTGGGTACCTTGGAGAGATCTGTCTAGCGATTGGGTGCCTTGGGGAGATCTGGCCAGTGATTGGGTGGCTGAATCTTGCTAGTTACTTTTAGTTTACGTGTCACTTCTTGTGGGTTTCCCTCACCTGCAGAATGTAGTTTCCAGGTTTCACGTCTGTGATATCAATCCACTGGCAGTCAATGTCGTGGCGGTACAGATCCCAGCATCCCACGGTGATTCCCTGCTCCCCAAAATTGGCGCATTCATACCTCTTACTGATCACTGTGAAAAAGCGGTGAGAGGGTTACGGGGTGCGTTACGTGGTCGTATGTCATGCCCCCTCCCCCGCTGAATTCCTTCCTGACTACACCATGGCCTCGGATTTCTCAGCAGGTCACCAATCTTCTAGAGGATTTTAAACCAGTGTGCGTAGGGAGGGTAAATCTAGAATTAAAGGGGTAGTTGGTGCAGGGCTTGGCTTTAGGTGAAGGTGGCATCAGCAAAGAAACAAAAATAGCTGAACCACAACTTGTTAAAAGTTGCTTAACCAAAGCAAATTACCCCAACCTGGGGCGACCGGGAGGAGCGGCATACAATTACCCTCGCTGGCCGTGGAAGGGTAGGCGGTGGTTTAACATTACCCAGGCACCAACCCATGCAGGGGGTGGAGAGGTGGATGAGTCCTTCACCCAGTTGCTATGGTGACATTAAATCATCAATGAATGGTAATGCGTCCATGATATGATGTCCCCGATTAGGCACTTTCTTCTGTGTGATGTCATCAGCTCACTATTCTTCCACCTCTCCCCTCTGGTCCCTTTTACTTACGCTCTTGGCAGTCCGTGTCCTCCAGGCAGAAGCTCGCCTTGTGACCCTCAGCCACTTTAGTCCCATTGGGGGTGAGGAGGTCGTAGTGAGTGAAGATGTCCATGCTGTGATAATGCCTGGGGAGAAAGACATGGGTGTCGGGCATACTCTCACACTCACAGCCGGCAGGCACCATGGAGACACAACAACAAAGGTTAAAAACACCACGATATCCACAGGAGGGATACGTTGATGCCACGTCACAGCCCCCTTCTGTCTGTGTCGCCCTGCAGTGGGAAGGGCAGACTCCACATCCCATAGTTCCCGTCTGTCTGTCACCCTGAAGTGGGAGGGGCAGACTCCGTGTCCCATAGCTCCCGTCCATCTGTGTCGCCCTGCAGTGGGAGGGGCAGACTCTGCGTCACATAGCTCCCATCTGTTGCCCTGCAGTGGAAGGGGTAGATTCCCTGTCACATAGCCCCCTTCTGTCTGTCTATTGCCCTGCAGTGGGAGGGGCAGCCTCTGCGTCACATAGCCCCTTCTGTCTGTGTCGCCCTGCAGTGTGAGGGGCAGACTCCACGTCACATAGTTCCAGTCTGTCACCCTGCAGTGGGAGGGGCATACTCCACATCCCATAGTTCCCATCTGTCTGTCACCCTGCAACGGGAGGGGCAGACTCCGCGTCCCATAGCTCCCGTCCGTCTGTCACCCTGCAGTGGGAGGGGCAGACTCCCCCTCACATAGCCCCCTTCTGTATGTGTTGCCCTGCAGTGGGAGGGGCAGACGCCACGTCACATAGCCCCCTTCTGTCTGTGTAGTCCTGCAGTGGGAGTTACATTCAGAGGGTACAGAGCCAGAGTTGGAACCATACAGTAAACAGAGGGCAGCATACAGAACGTAGGAGGACACAAGAGGTTAATAGAAGAGCCGTGGCGGATCTGCCATATCCTGCGCTGTGGAGCTCATATACTGCCGACACAATGTAATAAGCACCTCTACAGCACCGCCACCAATGCAACGCCCTTTCCTGCCGTATCTCCTCCTCTTCCTGTCTTATTGTAGAACCCACATGCGACTAGTGATGGGAAGTTCGGATCATTAAAGTGAATCGGATCATTTCACTGAAATGATCCGATTCATGATCCGAATCTTCGGATCACTCAGTGTGACTCACAGGAGTTACTGTTTTCCAGTAACTCCGTGCAGGCACACTAACGATTGGCCCCGCCCCTTTCATTATGAATCCTCCCCCCTGCCTCCAGTGATGTCAATGAAGGCAGAGAGTCGTTCAGAGATTCGGATCTTACAGGGATCCGAATCTTACAGTGATCCGGATCACTGTAAGATCCGGATCTTTGAACGACTCTCTGCCTTCATTGGCATTCTAATCATTCAGAGAATATCACCATACTGTTATAAATAATACATTAATAATCACTGCCCCCAGGATTTACATTCCCCTTTACCTGCAACTGCACCTTAAGCTAACTTTATTAAATTAATTCAATTAACCCTCACCATTAAATTAACCCTAAACACCCCATCAACCATGTCTGCCCCTAAAATTAACCCTTAACACCCCATCAACCATGACTGCCCCTAAAATTAACCCTTAACACCCCATTAATCATAACTGCCCCCAAATTAACCCTAAACACCCCATTAAGCATAACTGACCCCAAATTAACACTAAAGACCCCATTAAGCATAACTGCCCCTAAATTAACACTAAAGACCCCATTAAGCATAACTGCCCCTAAATTAACACTAAAGACCCCATTAAGCATAACTGCCCCTAAATTAACACTAAAGACCCCATCAACCATACCAATTTATTAGGTAATTTATCTGTAGTACATGCAATTAATTTAGGGGCAGTTATGGTTAATGGAGTATTTAGAGTTAATTTCAGGGGCCGTTATGGTTAATGGGATCTTTACGGTTAATTTCAGGGGCAGTTATGATTGATGGGGTATAAGGGTTAATTTTATGCTGATGACTGAGGGTTAATTTAATTAATTTAATAAAGTTAACTGTAGGTGCACTTATAGGTAAAGGGGGGCAAACTTAGGGGAATCTAAATCCTGGGGGCAGTGTGAACATTATTAATGTATTTATTTATAAAAGTATGGTATCAGTAATATTCTCTGTAAAATTCGAATCTCTGTAAGATTCGGATCCTTGTAAGATCCGGATCCCTGTAAGATTCGAATCATTTGAATCATTCGAGTCTTCGGATCATTCGAATCATTGAACGAGTCTCTGACTCTATGAGTCATCGTTCCTCTGTGAATTAATGAGCTGTAACCTGACCCCAGAGTCTGCGTCTGAGTGCTCTGCAGATGACTCACAGCTCTAGGATCAGGTTACAGCTGAATGATTCACAGACTGAACCGCTACAAATGAATCGTTCAGTCTACTGAACCGATTCATCCGGATCACTAAAAAGAACCGGATCAAATGAACGATTCGTTCACGATCCGGACATCACTACATGCGACCGAGCCATTAAAGTCTCATTGTGGGGCGGCAGTTTGGCGCATGGTGGGGGACCTCATTATGTTATCTAATATCCCCTCTGTCTGTCCTACGGGGATCTTCCCTGCGCAGCATTATTGCCTATGGCGGCACGGGGCCCTGCGCCCCTCTACTAAGCGCTCCTGCTATGGGGGACCGGCCTAGTAATACGTGGCTGCACATGTCCGCTGCTCCGCCATCCGATCTCATCCCTTCTCTTTCGGTTTGAACGCCGGTGGCGCTCTCTCTACCTGCTTGTTCCTGGAATGCTCTCTATATTGCCACCCTGTGCCCCCGCACGCTCTGTACGATGCCCTCTCTTTACCTATGGCACTCGTGCCAAACCCAGGAGTGTCTCCCAGCCTTGGGTCGGAAGTCGGCACGGCCGTTGTTGTGTATCTGAGAGGAGAAGCGCAGGAGGCGGCGGTGTCCGTAGGGCCAGTTGGCGTGACGAGCTGAGCTGGACAGACAGTTCTCCTCGGCCGCGCAGTACAGCATGTGCAGTGGCCGGTCCTCGATGTAGGCCGTCTCCTGGACCAAGGCGGAGTGGAGTACCAGGTCGGATGCAGCTAGAGCAAGGCAAGGGTTAATAAACACAGAGACGAGGCAACCACTTTACTTGCAATGTACAGCCAGGGCGTCTAGATTAACAGGGGGCGTCTGCAGCATTTACACCCATACCAGATCCTTTATGGGGTAGCACACGCTGAGAGCTTTATCTGCTTTGCGTGGTTAATGGGCCCCTCAGGCTGAGTCCTCCCCGGCTGACGGCACAGATTCAAAGGATGACCCCAGCAAATGGGGGAACCCCTACAAACACTGGTTGGGGTAAATATTTCCCCCTTAGCTCAGGATTATAGTCCTCACCCCCCTCCAACCCCCCTTAATTCATGTATTAGATAAGACTTTATGGCATAAATATTGGCTTCTGCTTGATATCAGATAACATCGCCTCTTCCTGGATGTGCACTAAAGGGACTGTAGAGCCCTGTGATACGTTTATACCCTGCAAACATTATGAGCCCCTAGAAAAGAGGGGCACCAAGGGAGGAGAGAGAATGACACAGGGGAGGAATGAGGAGAGAGGGGCATCAGAGGAGGAGAGAGAAGGGCACCAGGGGAGGAATGAGGAGAGAGGGGCATCAGAGGAGGAGAGAGAAGGGCACCAGGGGAGGAATGAGGAGAGAGGGGCATCAAGGGTGAGGAGAGAGGGGTATTGGGAGAGGGAAAAAGGACAGGATTTGAGGCACACAGAGGGACTGGCCAGGCTAAACATGGACACTTGGCAGGCTATGGAATATTTTAAAGGGACAGCATTGTTGCAGAAACTCACTCTCAGAGCAGATCACGCCAGCTGCGTGCCGGGTTCCCGTGTTCTTGCAGCTGACCGTCTTGTGGCGTGTGCAGTGCTGCAGAGACATTTCGCTGCCCGTACACCGCACTCCGCTCAGCACCATCTCGGTTGCGTTACTCGCATCCCAGTACCATGTTTCCTGAGTTACACACAAACCTGAGTTACACGCAAAATACCCCCACGTGGCCCCCGGGAGCCTGTTACAGAAACCTCCTTATTACCCTATATACTCCTCCTATTACTCCATACTACCCCATAACATCAACTATTACTCCTTATAACCCTCCCCACAACCCCTCATATTACTCCTTATAACCCTCCTATTTCGCCATACTACCCCATAACCCCTCCTATTATTCCATATAACCCTCCCCATAACACCTCCTATTACTCAATATAACCCACCCTATAACTCTATATAACGCCTTTCTATACCGCCAGCGCGTGCAGAGTACATACCGTCACCGCATGCAGGGAGTACCCCAGTCCAAGCTGCCGACATGCCACCATTGCTTCTTTAGTAGTCCAGCCGTCGCTGCACAAGTATCCCCAAGACGCTCCCAGCTTCACTTCCACGCGCCCCTCAAACTGTGTGCGCCCCCCGACAATGCGTATCTGTGAGGGTAGCCTGCGGGGGTCAGCCAGGGTGCAGCCAGCAAAGGCCAAGAGGGGGCAGTGGGATCAGTGGGGGAGCGGGGAGTTGGTAGTGGGAGGGCAGTGGGGTCAGCCAAGGCTATCGTTAAGGGCGTGAAGTTATGAGAGATGGGGCAGAAAGGGCTTATAGAAAAAAGACAGGACACTTAAGCGCCCCCTGAGCAAATCAGACCAGACTCACACCTCTTACATCACACCAAACTCACGTTACACGCGTTCCCTAACCACACCTGTCCCATTCTACCTGAATGTGAGTCCTCCTGCTGCTGGGTGCCGGGATATGACATCATATCCTGACACTCTTAGGCAGCTGGTGCTGTCCGGGCAACTAGGAAACCTCCACCTCCAGAATACGCAGGCTGTTGAGGACAGCGGCTGTGAGCCACTAAGGTAGGCAGCTTCCCTTCTTGCCCCGTGTTAAAGATGGCCCTACATGCCAAGGACAGCAAGCTGACAAGGCTTCCATGAAACTCGCCACCAATAGACCCACAGCCTGAGCACCAAAGAAGCTTACAGAGATCGCTAGAGATGAGCCTTTATACATTTGTGTCCTAAAGCCACGTTGTGAGACACACAGAGACCCCTCCAGCTATAACAAGACTTCGATTCCACGTGCTGGGTTCACAAACAGTACCAGGAAGCCGGGAGACACTTTGGGTGAGCTCTAGTGATGGAGGAGAGGACAGATCGCAAAACAGAAAGAACTTTGGACCTTCCCAAAAACAAAGAGGATGAAGAAAGGTTCAGGGAGGAGAGGAGATCATGTGAATCACCCAACATCTAAAGAGCAGAATTGGCCAAAGGAGTTAGTGGACATTGTTATAGGCTTATGATAAAATATTTACCTTTTAATTTCTTCATGATTAATGTAATGGCTTATGATAAGATTAATGCAATATATAATTATCTATTAAGATTTAGTGTACTCACACTTTCATTTATAATATTGTAAGTATACAAGTAGATATCAGGCAGTCATAACGTACGATGGTCAACTGTCTACGTTTGCGCTTTGTTTTTATAAAACGTACATATTATGTGTCATGATCTTATTGGTGGGTTTCGTGGTAAACAACTTTGAGTGACATAGTCAAGGTCATCCCATGGGGCAATGCCAACTTTTGGCTAAGACAAAAGTATATAAGATAGCGAGATCGCGAGTTTGGGTGGGGGCGGAATACGGCACTTACTGAGAGACTGTATCTCACGGGTATGTTGCAAATGATTATCTTTATTGGCAGGCATTATACTTATGAACTCTGCTTTATAGATATACTTTTGGATTCAAGTTAATTATTGTTTGTATTATATATATACTCAATACACAGAGTTTGGTTTACAATTCTCAAGTCCCTTTATTTTATTATACCCTCAATTATTCATCACGAATAGAGGGACCTTACCATTTATATAAAATTATTTCTTTGGTGCCTGTATGATAAGCTCTGCTAAATCCTGAGAAATTGGAATAAAGGTATGGACCACATTATAATAACATCACCCCACATCTAAAGAGCAGAATTAGCCAATGGATGTAAAGCTGGATGCACAGCTGGCAATGGAGCAGAAGGGAGAAGAAATGGATGAAATTCCAAGGAAAGCACAAAAAAAGTGTACGAAGAAAAGATTGGAAAGATTGATCAATAAGTGGCCTCCTCATAAATGGATAGTTAAGAGTCACACTGGACTATCCAGACATCCATCCCTGGTCTTCATGCTTTCATCCAACTACCCCTCTGACAATTGCTAATGTCTCCCATATCTCCTTCTCTTACAGGTATGAATATAACATATTTCATTTGAACCCCTCATCTCCTGCTGTTACCCCTGTTTTCCACCCGGTATGTATTTATCCTGCATGTCTCCATACCCTGCTGCTCTCAAAGGGTTAAATTTGGTGCCCTCTAGTCTAGCTTCATTGCATTTGTAAGCCAAGGTGTGAAACATCTGCCTCCTGTATGCAATCACCTTATCTGACCAGTTGTGAGGCAGCCGTATAAATTCCCGGGCCTCACTTGGAAATGTAGCTGCTGTCGCCTCATCATAAGTGGACAGATAAGAGTTACGCCGGAGTTACACCGGAGGGAAACGACATACCGAGTACCACTGCAGAAAGCAGGTAACCCACATAAGCACTTGCTTGCTTCACCTCCATCCTTACTATGAACCCGTACATGTTACCATGTCCTCGTCCCGCAAATCTTACAATTACGGCAGCCTCTGCACCCCTTGACAACCCCTCTACAATCCACAAATCTCCATCCCGTCTGCTATTACCCCACCTTAGCTCATATGCCATTCTGTCTTCTTCATACCCAACACTAACCATTCTCAAGTGAAGGCATCCAATACCCACTTATCACAATCCCATTTATTATCTGTCTGTATCCTACTTCCTCTGTGCTCATGTGACACTGGCCCCACCATCCCCACCCTCCTCCGCCCACGCACCTTGCGATCTAACACAAACTACCGCAATACCTCCAATCTTAAACCAGTCCACTGTAACCCCGGCACCTCTTTCTCCTGTGCCCTCTGGAATGCATGCTCTGTGTGCAATAAATGAACTGCTGTCCATGACCTTTTCATCTCTAACCACCTTAGTCTTCTAGCACTCACCGAAACATGGCTGACATGCTCAGACACTACCTCTCCTGCTGCTCTCTCTTATGGCGGCCTTCACTTCAGCCACACTCCCAGACTTGGAGACAAACAGGGAGGTGGTGTTGGCATCCTCCTATCTCCTCTCTGCACCTTTCAATGTCTACCACCAATTCCCTCTCTATCTTTCTCGTCTTTCTCAGTACACTCTGTCCGCCTTTTCTCCCCGATTGCTCTTGGCGTTGCAGTGATCAACCAGCCTCCTGGCCCCACCTCACATTTCTTTGATCACTTTTCTGTTTGGCTTTCTCACTTTCTTTCTTCCACCATCCCTACACTAATCCTAGGGGACTTCAATATACCTATTGATGACCCATCCTCACCTGCTGCTTCCAAACTACTTTCACTCTCCTCCTCTCACAATGGACTAACTCCGCGACGCACTGTGGCGGTCATCCAATCAATGTAGTGTTCTCCCTTTGTTCCACATTTAATTTCTCCAACTCTACTATCTGTCTGTCTGATCAAAGCCTGCTTACATTTAATCTAGACATATCACACACACCTTCTTTACGTAAGAAACCACCACAAACCTACCGTATTATCAGCAACCTCAACTCTCCACAGCTTACAGATACACTACGGCCACTCCTCTCAAGTATATCCTCTTCCTCCTCCTGTCCTGACACAGCTACAGCTGAGTCTAACCATACACTAGCCTCAGCCCTAGATATGGTTGCCCCTGTAATTGTACGCAATCCCTCACGCCGTCCACCTCAGCCATGGCATTCCAAACAGACTCGCCTCCTTCAAAGGTGTTCACGTACCGCTGAGTGCCTGTGGAGGAAGTCTCGTTCACCTGAAGACTTCATTCATTACAAATTCATGCTCCGATACATCGGCCCTCCATCTCTCTACACAAACATATTTCATTTATTAATCACCTTTCTTTCCCATAACCCTAAACGTCTATTCTGCACTTTTAACACCCACAGACACAGACCCACAGCACTTCCCTTGCCCTCCAACTTCTCTGCCCAAGAGCTTGCCACCTACTTCAAAAACAAAATTGACACCATCAGGGACAACATCCTCCCCCATAGTATCAATCATATGGTCCCTCGACCTCCCTCCTCACCTCAATCCATCCTCACCTGCTTCAGCCCAGTTACACCCTTTGAGGTTTCCAAGGTCCTATTGTCTTCCCACCTCACCACCTGTCCCCTCAACCCTGCTCCTTAACATCTCCTACCCCCCCCTGTCTCTAGTGTCCTTACCTGAACCCTAACCCACATCTTTAATCTCTCCTTTTCCTCTGGTGTATTCCCATCCTCATTCAAACATCCCATCATCTCCCCCATCCTACAGAAACCTTCCCTTGATCCCACATCCCCATCAAACTACCATCCAGTTTCCCTTCTCCCACTAGCTTTCAAACTTCTGGAACAATTAACTTACAATCAACTAACAAACTTTCTCTCTTCAAACTCTCTATTAGACCCTCTGCAATCCGATTTCTGTCCACAGCATTCAACAGAGACTGCACTCACTAAAATTACTATTGACCTCCTCACAGCTAAAACGAAAGGCCAATTCTCCCTGGTTATTCTTTTGGACCTCTCAGCAGCCTTTGATACAGTCGACCACCCTCTTCTCCTACAAACCCTCCATGCTCATTGCATCCATGACACGGCTCCTTCATGGCTTAAATCCTACCTTTCTGACCGTACTTTTAGTGTCTCATTCACTGGAACTTGCTCCTCTCCCCTACCGCTACCTATTGGTGTTCCTCAAGGCTCAGTTCTTGGGCCTCTGCTATTCTCCATCTACACTTCTTCCCTCGGACAACTTATTTCTTCCTTTGGTTTCCCGTACCACCTATATGCAGATGACACCCTAATCTATATTTCTGCTCCTGACCTTTCCCCCTTTCTTCTAACTCCCCTCACTGACTGACTGTCAGGAATTGCATCATGGATGGGGTCCCGTTACCTAAAGCTCAACGTCTCTAAGACCGAACTCATCCCGCCATCTGCTCGGTCCACTTTTCCTGACATCTCTATTACCGCTGACAACTCCACTATCCAACCAACAGACCAGGTTCGCTGCCTTGGTGTCACCCTCGACTTTGCTCTCTCCTTCATCCCTTACATCCTGTCCCTCACCAAATCCTGCCGCCTCCACCTGAAAAACAACTCCAGAATCTGCCCTTTCCTCACGCAAGACACCGCCAAGTTACTAATCCACTCCCTTGTGATATCCCACCTGGATTATTGCAACTCCCTACTAACCGGTCTCCCCCTCTCCCACCTTTCACCGCTTCAATCCATCCTCAACACTGCAGCTAGATTAATTTTTCTCTTCCCCTGGCCTATAGAGCCCTCAACAACTCTGCACCCCCTTACATCTCTATACTCCTATCCAAATACCCCCCTACCCGCCCCCTTCACTACTCTCACGACCTGCGGCTTTCTTCTACTGTTGTTACCTCTTTCCACTCCCGTATTCAGGATTTGCCCCGCGCCGCTCCCCTCCTGTGGAATTCCCTTCCCCGTTCCGTCAGACTTTCTGCCTCGTACGCGACTTTCAAAACCTCTCTGAAAACCCACCTGTTCAGGGAAACGTACAACATTCCTTCCCATCACTCCCAGCCATCATAATCAAGCCATCTGAACAATCAACAGCTTCAACACATCATCACAACCAGATCAACTCATCCCCATCCCAGCCGTCCTCTCCTATTGTCTCACTTGTATGTGTTATTGTATGTGTTTATAAATTGTTCTACTGAACAGTGCTGCGGAATCTGCCGGCGCTTTATAAATAAATGTAATGTAATAACTGCAAGTTGGATGGCAGAGGACCACATATGACATAACAAAAATGGGCAGGACAGGAGAAGGACTCTAGACAGACACAAGCTGCATACGAGACGGACGTGAGACGGACACAAGCTGCACATGAGAAGGACACGAGACGGCGTGAGATGCACAGGAGCTGCACACGAGAAGGACACGAGATACACACGAACACAAGACGGACACGGGCAGGAAAAGGAGCTGGATGCGAGACAGACACGAGCAGGAACAAGAGCCGCACACGAGAGGACAATGAAGGAGTGATGGTGGATAATGGCCAGAAGAAGTCACCTGACAAAAGGCTTTGTTTCTTACTGTGTTTGATACACAGACACACGCTTGGCCCTCACTGCCACTCTCTAGTGAACACAAAAAAGCCAAGATCACATTTAGCCAGGACCTGCTGAATACATGCCAAGGTTACACGTGCATGAACACAACAAGCCTGCCGGCTCTGAGCTCGCAAACAGAAAGCCTGAGGGTGGGATAACAGCGAGGCCAAGAAATCCTCAACCCCATTAAATAAAGAAGTGTCCAAGCAGACACGTATGAAGACCACACGCCGCATGCAGACCACGCGGGATGCACGCAGACCACGCGGGATGCACGCAGACCACGCGGGATGCACGCAGACCGCCTCCTGCTGTATACCTACTTGAAGTGCGCTGCTCGCGTAGCCCAGTCCTAGTTGCTGACAAACAGTTGCAGCTTCTCTGGTTCCCCAGCCTTCTCCACACACCAGTCCCCAGCGTTCGGCTCCTCGGGGGCCCCATAATACCTCCACCCTCCCTTCAGACTGGGTGCGCCCCCCTGCCAGGCGGATCTGCGATTCACAGAATAAGCTCTCATACTTAACCTTAAGCATAATAAAAGCACCACAAAAACAAGAGGGTCAAGTGGACTGGAGCATAGTCTATTGTGAGTGAAGAGTGCAGGGGCCACAAGTCCCATAACAACAGGCCATTGGCTCCAATACACTGTAAGGCATAACATGGGGGCAACTCTCAGCCGAGTGACCCCATCGAGGAACCTGCCACCGGTGCCCCATGAGTTACCCCAAATCAAAGAGACAAATAAAAATAGTACAGCTTTAGTGATAATTGTTACCTTTTCCCACCGATTCTCCAATGACCTTTGTAAACAAAGCGGAACCCCCTGCCTGACGGGTCGGACCCTCGTTTGTTTAGTGGAGCTGCTACATCCGCTACTTCCCTAGACTCTGAGCAGGATCTGCTCTGGTTTCTTCCAGTCATTCACGGGGTCTGATTAATATTTTACCAGTAAATATGAACCCAGAGGACCTCCGGGCATCGGCAGGGTCTCCGCACCATGCAGTTTCATGCTGTATGTCAGGTCTATGAGACCGTAAGGCCACGCCAAGCCGGGGTAAATCCCCCCTATCATTTGCAGTGGGATTCCCACTTAATGCTGGAGTCTTTTAGTTGATGCCTCTCATGGAGCCAACGGACATAAAGGCCCCATCTTCTCTTTGGCTTTATCCAGTTTTCTTCACTGCAACTTATAACCAGTTTTGGAATCACCAGATCTGGAGAAACCTGACAGCGTACCACCAAGGCCTGTGTCCCCCAATAACCACCGTAGACTTAGAAAAGGTTGGGGTTTAGGAGCTGATGGATGGGGCCCCTGTGGTTTGGGCCCCCAAACTGTACTAATTGTAACAATGCACTGAAATGGCCTAAAAATTAAGAACTTTTTTTTGTAAAATCCCAAATCTGTGAAAGCTGAAGATTCCTCTCACATTACTAAATCAGCAGCCGGCGTGTAAAACCGGGACGCCAGATGGACAGACAGGGACGCACTCATCCCTTTGCATCGTACCTCTGCTCACTTCCAGCTCCCGCACCCCAAACTCTCCACACTCCAAACTCTCCGCACTCTCACCTCTCCCAACTCTCCGCACTCCCAAGTCTTCGCACTCCCAACTCTCCGCACTTCCAACTCTCTGCACTCCCAGGTCCCTCCCACTCCCAACTCCCCGCACTTCCAACTCTCTGCACTCCCAGGTCCCTCCCACTCCCAACTCCCCGCACACTCCCAATTCCCACCCACTCCCAACTCTCTGCACTCCCCGCACTCCCAGGTCCAGGCACCCCCAACTGCCCGCACTCCCAATTCCTGCCCACTCCTAGGTCCACGCACTCCCAACTCCCTGCATTCCCAACTCTCCCCAATCCCATGTCCCGTGCACTCCCAACTCCCACCCACTCCCAAGTCCACGCACTTCAACTCCCCGCACTCCCAACTTCCACCCACTCCCAGGTCTGTGCATTCTCAACTCCCCGCACTTCCAACTCCAGCCTTACTCCCAACTCTCCGCACTTCCAACTTCCGCCCACTCCCAGGTCTGCGCATTCTCAACTCCCCGCACTCCCAACTCCAGCCCACTCCCAACTCCACGCACTCCCAACTCCTGCCCACTCCCTGGTCCATGCACTCCCAACTGCCAACTACCACCTGCTACCAACTCTCCGCACACCCAACTCTCTGCATTCTCCACACACTCAGCTCTCCGCACTCTCTCAGCTCAGCATACTCTCGAAACGAGGAAGTCTGAAAATTTACTGACCGTAGTCTCGTAACCCATGTACGGGGTGTTGCATTTGACTGCTGCATCTTCACTGTGTTTGCAGTCTTCCTCCGTGATGTTCTTGTACTGACATTCCCAGAGAGAGCTCTCGTCCCCCGTACATCGCACCTCGTTCATGTGAATGGGCCCCATCCCTGCGCGGCACAGAAACCTCTAAGAATCTTCTAGTCACTAAACACATCTTCCTATCATGAGATCTGCACTCGATTACAACTATTGTGTAATGAAAGGGATTCATTTTTATGGTGAAACTTCTGAGACACAAGACAAGCGGTTAGGGACAGCAGATGAGATGGGAGAAATTAGATGAGATGGGAGAGGAGAGACAGCTGATGAGATGGGAGAGGAGAGACAGCAGATGAGAAGAGAGATGGGAGACAGCAGATGAGATGGGAGATAGCAGATGAAATGGGAGACAGCAGATGAGATGGGAGAGGAGAGACAGCACATGAGAAGAGAGATGGGAGACAGCAGATGAGATGGGAAAGGAGAGATAGCAGATTAGATGGGAGAGGAAACATAGCAGATGAGAAGAGAGATGGGAGACAGCAGATGAGATGGGAGAGGAGAGACGGCAGATGAGAAGAGAGATGGGAGACAGCAGATGAGATGGGAGATAGCAGATGAGATGGGAGACAGCAGATAAGATGGGAGAGGAGAGACAGAAGAGGAGAGGCAGCAGAAGAAGGTGGGTGGCAAGTCACGTGAACCGAAAAACTGATGGGGAGAGTGAAGATCAGACAGCAGGAGGTCAGAGGGTGGGAAACGGGAAAGTCGGGGGAGGGGTTATAACTATATATGGTTATGAATTGGCCAATCTTTCTAATCCTGGAGGACATAGTGTGAAAAGACTTCAGTGCTTTTACTGCATGCAAATTGGTAAACATTCAGCTACCATACATGTGATTGGATCCCACAGAGCATGCACAGGAAGTGTACTTAAGTATGCTTCCTGTTTCGGTAGATGCAGCTGGGGAGGAGTTAAATGAGTCCGATGTCTCATTTTCCATCTCCAAGAGCTAGAAAGTGGCCGCACCGATTTGCATGCAGGAGGATGCATTGGAGGCAGCAGATATGAGGGGACAGCCGGGACGAGGCCTCAGGGGGTTCAGAATATAACCTCGGTACAGCGGGCGGCTCACCCTGCCCCATACGAGCTCCAGTCAATGCCTCTTTTGCGCTCCCAAAGCCCAGTTCTCGGCAGATGACGCTTGCTGCTTGTAGGTCCCAGCGATCATCACATACCGACCCCCACTGACCTTTCTTCAGGACCTCGACCCGTCCTTCTCCTGGACGAGATCCCCCTTTAAGCCGGACAGTCTCCTGAAAATACAGCAGTGCCCGGTGGGTTAGTCTGCAGGCAGGGCTGCCCTGGCCAGGAGAAGATGTGCCCCCAATTAATTTTAAGATTTCGGAGGGGGGCAGATTATGACTGAGGATTTGTATGTTGGCCCCACAGTAAAGCAGGGGGTAGGCAACAAAACCATAATGATGTTGAAACTAGGTGCTGACAAATAAGATTACAAAGGGTGGTAGATAAGTGGAACAGTCTCCCAGCAGTAGTGGTAGAGGGTAATACAGTGAGGATATTAAACATGCATGGGATAGGCATACGGCTCCTAAATATAAGACGAGACCAACGACTGATTAAGGTTTGAGCCGTTACAGCAGGAGAAACGTGTTGTGACAGAACCCTCCATCACTGGGGCCCTTGGAGAGGCCTGAGAGCCGGCCTACTCCCTACTGACTATGGGCCCAGGCCTTGTAGAGACTTCAGTGTGTGGATACAGGGGGTCAGTTTCTGCTGATGTTCCCCATGTTTTACTACTCAAAAGTGTAACGTCAGCTGGACATCCTGTGGTAGGAAGAAGGCTGATTGTCTTAGCGTTGTTAATTGTATAAGTGTGAAGTGTTTCCCCTGTTATTGTGTGAGTTAGCCCTTGTCTTAAGTCTCGTTTCATCCTGTCCTTCCCCCGGATATTGTGTTGCAGGATTTGATCTAATTACTTCCTTCCTGACATGGTAATTGGATCATGTGATATTTGTCTTGCCCCTTTTCTTACTTGGGTATAAATAGCTCTGTATTTGGTTTAAATAAATGAGTCCTGTTTTCACCTCAACATGAGTGTTGCCTGATGTTTGGGGTGGGCTGTAGCCACACTGTGTAGCTAAGCTTCGGATAGCCACAGTGCCAATGCGGCTTCGGTGCAGCCACGCCCCCCTTCTATCCACAACGCTGGTTCTGCCTGGCGCTGAAGGGGTTACTTGTTGGTGTCCCGTCAGGAGGAAGCAACGTTTGGCGGGAGTACCCAGTTGGGGTACAGGTCGGTCCCGTCACACGGGCAACTAGACAGGGGCCGATCCGCCTGCAGGTTCTAGCTCTCTAATTAATAACCACTTACCTCACGTGGCTGCTGCACCTTCTTTTTCTTATTGGCTACTTGTGCTGTGGCCACTGGATGTCCCACAATACAGCTCACAACCACGGGTGACCCCCCATCACACGGCGCTGTACTGTTCTGTTTGTAGAATTCCATTGGACACAGAGACAAGTGAACTTCATTGCCCATGCACAGCACTGAGTGCAGCCGGAAAGATGGCTTCTGGCGTTCTAGGTATAGCCTGGAGAACAGTAAGGAAAATTTATATTACAAAGCCGGCTGTGTCTCTGGGCACACTATGGTCAGGAGCCGGCTGTGCCCCTGGGCACACCATGGTCAGGAGCCGGCTGTGCCCCTGGGCACACTATGGTCAGGAGCCGGCTGTGTCTCTGGGAACACTATGCTCAGGAGCCGCCTGTAGCCGGGGCACACTATGGTCAGGAGCCGGTTGAGTCTCTGGGCACACTATGGTCAGGAGCCACCTGTAGCCGGGGCACACTAGTGTCAGGAGACGGCTATTTCTCTGGGCACACTATAGACAGGAGCCACCTGTACCAGGGGCACACTATGGTCAGGAGCCGGCTGTACCAGGGGCACACTATGGTCAGGGGCCGGCTGTGTCTCTGGGCACACTATGGTCAGGAGCTGGCTGTACCAGGGACACTCTATGGTCAGGAGCCGGCTGTACCAGGGGCACACTATGGTCAGGAGCCGGCTGTCCCCGGGACACGCTATGGTCAGGAGCTGGCTGTACCTGGGGCACACTATGGTCAGGAGCCAGCTGTGTCTCTGGGCACACTATGGTCGAGAGCCGGCTGTACCAGGGGACACGGTATCATGTTCACCACATCCACTGGCCACAAAATGCACCCAGAGTGCTGAATGTCGCACAGAAACCCGCACACTGCCTGTCACTGCCCAAACATGCGACACAGAAAACCCAACACCACACCAGCTACCCCACGCCACAGCAGCCCCATCTTGTGGACACTTCCCTCCTAAGAGTTGCTTTAGATGTTATCAGCAGCCACCTTCCCAAAAATTGTCCGGTGGGGTTACCTGCTACTGTCTTTCACTTCCTTTAGTTTGGAGGCTGGAGAGGATCTGTGGGCACAAGGGGATGATGTCATAAAAATACCCACAGGTTCCATAAAAACAACCTCCCCCCGGGGTAACTGGAGAAGTAAAACAAGGTACAACCTCATGGAGTCACAGGAGAGCTAATTTAGGTGTAAAGGGGGTTATAAAGATATTCTGTTATACATCCTGCAGGGTGCAGCACTTGTACCACACAACAGGAAAATTCTATGTGTCTGGGAAACATGGTTGACCTGGACACCTTGGTGGGACCTCTCTTCACATGTTATAGGGAGATCTAAGCTTGGCGGGACCTCTCTTCACATGTTATATGGAGATCTGATCTTGGCGGGACCTCTCTTCCCATGTTATAGGGAGATCTGATCTTTGGCGGGACCTCTCTTCACATGTTATAGGGAGATATGATCTTTGACGGGACCTCTCTTCACATGTTATAGGGAGATCTGAGCTTGTCTGGATGTCTCTTCCCGTGTTGTAGTTAGGTCTAAGATAGGCGAGATGTCTCCTCCTGTGTCATTGTGAGGTCTCGGTTTGGCGGGATGTCTCCTTCTGTGTTGTTGTGAAGTCTGAGCTTGGCAGGATGTCTCTTTTCATGTGGTAGTTAGGCAGCCATCTTTACTGTACCCACCATCTCTTGGACGCTCCTGTCCTGAACATCAAACCCTTTTAAGACCATCTTCTAGCAGATGACATTTAC
Organism: Spea hammondii; assembly: GCA_029215755.1. Classification (NCBI taxonomy): domain Eukaryota; kingdom Metazoa; phylum Chordata; class Amphibia; order Anura; family Pelobatidae; genus Spea; species Spea hammondii. Next base: position 561,691 of record JARDYJ010000001.1, read on the forward strand.
TGCCACCATTCACTGGGGGCCCTGTGGGTCACTGCGGAGCCAGTGGGTAACCAGCCACGGCCCTGATAATTAGCTTTGCAGTTGCGCAGGAGGAGCTCCTGTCTCACTGCCCTTGGTGGTCTCTTCATCTTCATGTTGTACGGGTACCAGACCCGCGTGTCCTTCCTGCACCCATTTTCTCTCTGCCCCACAACCCCCCACAGCTGTCAATTTTCCTCCCCCCCAACCTCTGCTTCCAATTACCCCAGCACATCTGCACCAGGAACACAAAGTTCTTGCCTTTATGTCTGATGAGCTTAAGTCCCATTAAAACAACATTCCCTTTCCTTAATACCCCTGGGGTGATTTTTCAATAGTCAATTTGGGGGTAAGAACACTTTTAGGGACTGAACATGGGGACAGAGCAAAAGGATGGCTACTGGACATTAAGGCAGTTGTGAGGCGCAGGGGCAGATGAGGGGTGCAGTAGGGGCAGAAAATGTTATTTAGAGGTGCAGTCCCTGATTGGGTGAGACTGGGGTTAGTACAGGGGAGGAGGGGAGTTTATTCCTCATCACTTTTATTAGGGGTTCAGCCTGAATAAACTGCCCCATCCTGTGGGAGTTACCTGGCCCTCGGTGCCACCTTGGGGGGCAGATTTTTGGCAGTTTGTTTTTTTACCCGTCTGTAGGAAGATAATAATTACATTAGGGTATAAACTGGTGCAATCGCCTTAGCAACTTTAGGTATGTTCCTATTTATTGCTAAAATGTAGGAAAGCTTCCCCTATACACGGCGCTCAGTGAGCGGATCGGGCCGTAAGGAGTCGCCGTCATCCAAGTATCTGGGACATCGTGAGTTAACGGTTTTATCCATACATTGTGCTGGGGAAATGTAAAGGGCAAAAGGTGTGGTGGATGTATTTCGGTGGGAGTATCTGCAGAGCCGAATCGAAGCGCTCTCATGCCCGGTCTCACCCGCCTGTGACCATGTCTCTCCAGGATACCCTAACTGTCCCCCTGCCTTATTCCAAACTAGCACAGAATGGAGAGCAACAAACAAGGAACGGGGTGCAGCATTGGAGTGACTCCCCACATAGGGGAGAGGGGGCAGATGAGGGGCTCACAGGTTGCTGCAGGGGGTCCGGAGAGGCACTAAATCGATGCAGTCCCTGATTGAGTGAGGCTGGGGTTGATACAGGGGAGGAGGGGAGTTTATTCCTCATCCCTTTTATTAAAGGGATTCAGCCTGAATAAACTGCCCCATCCTGTGGGAGTTACCTGGCCCTCGGTGCCACCTTGGGGGGGTACTTTTTGGCAGCTTGTTTTTTTACCCGCCTGTAGGGAGATAATATTGACATTAGGGGGCGCCAACGCCCAACATCTTCATTCATTCGATTATTTGCGCTGAGCTTTTAGGGCTGCTGCGCAGTCACATGCAGAAGAGCTTTAACCCCATACACGCTGGTGGCAGCACACTTAACCCCGTACGCGCTGGTGGGAGTGCAAATAACCTCGTACAAACTGGTGGCAACACACTTAACCCCATACACTCTGGTGGCAGCACAATTAACCCCGTACACGCTGGTGGGAGCGCATTGAACCCCACACATGCTGATGACAGCACCTGCACCACCTACACATTTCATGCACTCAGCCCTCACTCCAGTGAGGAAGCCTCTTACTTGTAGAAGTTCTTGTTCGGCCTCCTGTCTGCTGGGAATCCCAGTTGGCCACAGACCACGCGGCTGTTCTTTGGGGTCCAGCCTACATCACAGACTTGAACCCAGGCGTCTCTGTGCCGGATTTCCAAAATCCCTTCACTTATTGGAAGGCGATTCTTGGCGCTTGCGACTACTGGGCGCAGGCGAACCTCCTCCACCTGCCTCTGCTCCGTCTGCACAAACAGGATACAATTTATTGTCATACGGTACCGGCCACTAAATCGCATGCATACCGACCCTCCAGATGTTTAAATCCGAAAATCGGGACTGTTGGGAAGTATGATATCTGAACTTCCCAGAGCCCCCCTTGTGGGTAGGAGGTCGCTCTTTTGTCAGTGGGGGGTCCCGCTGACATCACAGGACACACGCTATTATTGTAGAGCAAAGTAAGTGGGCGGGGAGTGGGGCGTATTGACCCGGAGAAGTAGTGAACACCTGGAAACTTACCAGGTATGGATATCATTAGTCACCCTGCAGTGGGAGGAGCATACTCTGTGTCCCATACCCCTTCTATCTGTGTTGCCCTGCGGTGGGAGGGGCAAACTCTGTGTCCCATACCCCTTCTATCTGTAGCCCTGCAGTGGGAGGGGCAGACCCCGTGTCGCATACCCCCTTCTAGCTGTAGCCCTGCAGTGGGAGGGGCAGACCACGTGTCCCATACCCCTTTCTGTCTGTAGTCCTGCAGTGGGAGGGAATCTCCACACACTTACTTCGATTGTATTGGTCTCAACGTAGCCCGGGATCCTCTCGTCCTTGCAGATGACACCCGCGTCCTCCTCGTGGGTGCAGTCGCTGTTCCCCCAGCCCCGCGAGTTACAGTCTGAAATACTTTTTTCTTTCCCCGTGCAGATCACATTGTCCAACCAGATACGACCTTTATAAGGGTGAAGACAAGTAAGACAAATTACAACAACACAAGTAAAGGTTATACCACAATTTACTAAAAGTTATAATACAAGATTGTAAGCTTGCGAGCCGGGCTCTCTCCACCTAATGTATCGGTTAGTCTGTCAATTCTCGTCTTGTCAAACCCCTTTAATATATGTGTTGTATTAAGCGCTGCGTAAACTGTTGGCGCTATATAAATAAAAGATAATAATAATAATAATAAAGGTTATAACGCAATTTGCCAAAGATTATAATATAATATACTAAAGTTTATAACAAAATACTAAAGGTTAGAACACAATATAGTAAAGATTTTAACACAATTTACTAAAGGCCCATAACAGAGCTGCCAGGGACACAAGACGGCTTTTTGTCACACGTCATTATGGAGACTCACCTAATCCCTTGCCATACTTGGCACTGTGCGCCCAGCCCGTGGCCTCAGTGAACCCCAGCTGGCGGCACAGGACGTGCGCATTTTCCATTGAGAAGTCATCGTCACAGATGGTGCCCCATTCCTGGTTGTAGAAGATCTCCACTCTACCCTCGTTGTGCTTGCGTGGGAATCCAGCCAGACGGATCTTGAGGCCACCGTTTGGATTAGGGGCTGGGGTGGTGGGGTGAGGTGTCTGCTGGGCCCAACTTGGACCATAAATACATAACGTCATCAGCATCCAGAGACCTGCCATCACCTGGGGAGAATACATGAGATTATAGTCACTTCCAGTCAAGGACGGACACCCGGAGGAGACACGTCGGAGGGCAGCCGCCTACCTGATTCTACTGCATTCAGTTATATCACCAGTGATAGGAAAATCCCCAACAAAGGCACATCTGCCCCGGAAATCCCCACCCCACCAAAGCCACATCTGCCCAGGGGAATCCCCACCAAGGCCACATCTGCCCAGGGGAATCCCTACCCCACCAAAGCCACATCTGCCCAGGGGAATCCTTACCCCACCAAAGCCACATCTGCCCAGGGGAATCCCTACCCCACCAAAGCCACATCTGCCCCTGAATCACAATTAGAACATATGCCTCTCATGGTTGTGTCTGGGGTGCTTTTATGCACTCCTGCATATCCACCACCACATTTCTACCAAAGTCCATCAATCATTTACTATCCCTCTTGGGCATCTGCCACCCATTTTCTCCCCATTCACCAATGCTTGCAGATCAGGAATGTTGGGCTGTACAGTCCTGCTTCCAGATCACCGCGAGGCCGGGAATGTTGGGCTGTACAGTCCTGCCTCCAGATCACCGCAAGGTCAGGATTGCCAGGCTGTACAGTCCTGCCTCCAGATCACCGCGAGGCCGGGAATGCCAGGCTGTACAGTCCTGCTTCCAGATCACCGCGAGGCCGGGAATGTCGGGCTGTACAGTCCTGCTTCCAGATCACCGCGAGGCCGGGAATGTCGGGCTGTACAGTCCTGCCTCCAGATCACCGCGAGGCCGGGAATGTCGGGCTGTACAGTCCTGCTTCCAGATCACCGCGAGGCTGGGAATGTCGGGCTGTACAGTCCTGCTTCCAGATCACCGCGAGGCCAGGAATGTCGGGCTGTACAGTCCTGCCTCCAGATCACCGCGAGGCCAGGAATGTCGGGCTGTACAGTCCTGCTTCCAGATCACCGCGAGGCCAGGAATGTCGGGCTGTACAGTCCTGCTTCCAGATCACCGCGAGGCCGGGAATGTCGGGCTGTACAGTCCTGCTTCCAGATCACCGCGAGGCCAGGAATGTCGGGCTGTACAGTCCTGCCTCCAGATAACCGCAAGGTCAGGATTGCCAAGCTGTACATCCTTTTGCCTATTACTCTCTCCACAATCACATCACCCTCCACTAAGCAGCCCTTCTCCTTCTGTCTCATTCCCCCTCCTAATAGAATGTAAGCTCCTGGGACCAGGGTCAGACTGTATATTGTCAGTTTTAATGTTAGTGTTCATTTTGTGTTGTGTCCCCATGTTGTGACTCAGCTACGGCATCTGCTGGCGCTATATGAATACACGCAATACTAATTCTAAGCGGAAATGGTGCATTCTGCAAGAGGCATCTGAGCTGTTCAGTTGGAACATGTAGCATTTTATCCACACATACGTGTTTGTGTGTGGGACAGAACCCTCCATCACAGGGGCCCCTGGAGAGGCCTGACTGCCAGCCTCCTCCTTATTGACTACGGGTTTGGCTACCCCCAGCAGTATCATCTCATCACTGGCTGAGGGATTATCTCCGGCAGACAGCCAGGATCTGCCACCAGGGAGAGACTGCCATTGTTTTACTTAATATTGTATAAGTCAGTCCCCCCCCACCAGTGCCACCAAAAGAGACATTTACCCCGGCCACCCATGGAACTGATTTGGCCAGTAATAGATAGTGGAGGTTGGGACCCTATTGTATTGTTAATCCCGTTACTGCCCCTGTTATCTCTGGGAGGCAGATTAAGGGGGACGGTTTGAACCCCAATATCTTGTTTTACGTTAATGTGTGTTTTGCTGGATATATCCAGCGCTTTGTGTGAGAAATAAATCAGTCTTTGTGACTGGGGAACCGGGGAAAGTGTGTTGTCCCAGGCTAAGGGAGTACAAGTCAGCGGAGGTAGTCGGTCGGACTAGCCAGATCCGTGACATTGGTGGCAAGCGGTGGGATTGCTTCACAGTCTGAGGGACACTTCCTTTCTACCGGGATCTATCTCCAAGAAAGGGAATGGAAGTCAGCTACGCAGAGCTGATCCAGAGGAATTGTGCCCGCCTGAAGCCCTGGAGGGAGGTTCTCCACCTGGAAATTAAGTTCAAGGGGAAAAGCCTCCCAACCTTTGAGGAAATGTTTTGGCTCCAGCGGAAGTTGCGGATGCCGTTCTTGGGGAAGCAGCCCAAAGAGGAATGGGTGGCTGAGCTGGAGGTGCTGGTCCAGACAGAGCTGAGGTTGGACGATGGATATCGGGCTCTGCGGTGGTACGCAGCACAGCTGTGCCTGGGGCCGGAGGATAAAGGTCCTACAGAGGGCTATGGCTTCGGCGGCCCAGGATTATTATTGGAAATTATAGAAAAGGATCCCGACTTCGGTAGTGCATCGGAGTGTCGGGAGGAAGACGTCCAGGATCGAAGGGCGGAGGATATTCCATACGTGCCTGAGCTGTGGGCTGATCTGGATTATTTGGTCACACAAGAATGGGAACTGGAACAGGCATATCAAGAGTTGTTTGACCATGTGCAACAGTATGCCCCAGTGACCATGGATTTCATGGATTTTACTGAGTGGTCACCTGAGGATGTTAACCCAGACGGGGTGGATGGGACTGTGGTCTCCACCCCTGAGTCATAGGGATACTGGGCAGCTAACCCAGATCTAATACTGGAGCTATGTAACTTTACTCCACAACCGGATCCAGAGATTGTGGATTTAATTGATTTTACATCTGAGGATGTTGGTCCAGGAGGGCTTGCAATTGACTTCCCTGCCCAGGGAAAGGAATAAAATTTTCTGGGTGTAGTGGATGGGACTGCGGTCTCTACTAGCATCCACCCAGCAGAAGAGCTGCCATCAGGGCATTGTGCCCCTAGCCTCTGCCTGCTGCCTTCCCTGTTTCCCGAGCCTGACCACAGCAACCTTGTAGGGTCCAGTCAGGCAGCCCCAGAGACTGTGGTAGTGTCTGGGACTGCGGTCTCCACACCTGAGTCGCCGGAATGTTGGGCAGTTGGCCCAGATCCACACTCCCCAGCAGAAGCGCTGGCATCCGGGCAAAGTGATGCTGGTCTCTGACCATCCCTCTCCCTTGTTCCTGAGTCTGACCATGACGCTCCCGCACAGCCTGCTCAGACCACCCCAGCCGAAATACTGGCAACAGGAGAGAGGCAGGACGGCCCCTCTCTATCAGCACTGGAGGTCCCTGCAAATTCCATAGAAGAGTTTTCTCCAGGTCAGAGTGCAGCTGGCCTCTGCCCTCACTCACCAGACATCCCTCCACCAGAGGATGATACAAAACCAGCACTGGGGGACATGTATACAGGCTGATGAGACTGTGGTCGCCACCTGTGGTCCCCAGAAATGCTGGGCAGCTGGCTCAGATCCCCCACCATGGATTGAAGGAGCCCCCGCCACCCTGCCGTCTCCCCAGCGGCTGAGAAGGTGCAGTTGGCAATAGGCAAAATAGGATTGTGAATACCGCCTCCTGCGTGATAGATCTAACAAAAAAAACCAATTGATCTAACCGGATCTAACGAATATCTACCAAAATCCATAAAAAAATGTACAAATTTCAGTTGAGGGGGGCCAGAAATATGCAATATCTCAGTAATTAGACTATGGGTTAGCCCCCCCCTGAAAAAGATTGTTAATATTGCCTATTTTAGAGTAGATCTAACAAAAAAAACAGTTGATCAAACCTGATCTAACAAAGATCTAACAAATGCAATGATCTGTTGTAAAAATTCTTAATATGGAGGGGCTAACCCGGGGGAGGTAAATAAATCAGTCTTCGTTTGGTTTTACCCGACACTGAGTCTTGGCGAGTGACTGGGGAACCGGGGAAAGAGTGTGAGTCCCAGACTAAGGGAGCACAAGTCAGCGGAGGTAGTCGCTCAGACTATCCAGATCTGTGACAATGTGCATCATATGATTGGTTATGTGATTCAGATGCCATGCATGTGCGTGGCGGGCACTCTGCGGGTTCATGTACCACATTTATCCTGTGTGTTCTTCCATATGTAAGCATGTTATATATCTATGCGTGTCAGTCCACACATGTTCAGGCCGTGCAGCATGTGACATGCGTCTGATTCATGTTTCGGCAGCTGGAATCAGCCGGGACTCGATGTTCTCAGAGGCCCTGAGAGATCCCTGCGTGGAAAGAATTTCAGGAATCCCCAGAAAAAAGCCACAGCCCACAAATCATCTGCAATCCACTGAAGCTGGGAATTATATCGCTGTACAATGTGTGTTATTATTATTTATATATCGCCGTCATACTCCGCAGCGCTGTACAATGTGTTATTATTATTATTTATATATTGCCGTCATACTCCGCAGCGCTGTACAATGTGTTATTATTATTATTTATATATCGCCGTCATACTCCACAGCGCTGTACAATGTGTGTTATTATTATTATTTATATATCGCTGTCATACTCCGCAGCGCTGTACAATGTGTGTTATTATTATTTATATATCGCTATCATACTCCGCAGCGCTGTACAATGTGTGAATATTATTATTTATATATCGCTGTCATACTCCGCAGCGCTGTACAATGTGTTATTATTATTTATATATCGCCATCATACTCCGCAGCGCTGTACAATGTGTGTTATTATTATTTATATATCGCCGTCATACTCCGCAGCGCTGTACAATGTGTGTTATTATTATTTATATATCGCTGTCATACTCCGCAGCGCTGCACAATGTGTGTTATTATTATTATTTATATATTGCTGTCATACTCCGCAGCGCTGTACAATGTGTTATTATTATTATTTATATATCGCCGTCATACTCCGCAGCGCTGTACAATGTGTGTTATTATTATTTATATATCGCCGTCATACTCCGCAGCGCTGTACAATGTGTTATTATTATTATTTATATATCGCCGTCATACTCCGCAACGCTGTACAATGTGTGTTATTATTATTATATATCGCTGTCATACTCCGCAGCGCTGTACAATGTGTGTTATTATTATTATTTATATATCGCCGTCATACTCCGCAGCCCTGTACAATGTGTGTTATTATTATTTATATATCGCCGTCATACTCCGCAGCGCTGTACAATGTGTGTTATTATTATTATTTATATATCGCCGTCATACTCCGCAGCGCTGTACAATGTGTGTTATTATTATTTATATATCGCTGTCATACTCCGCAGCGCTGTACAATGTGTGTTATTATTATTTATATATCGCCGTCATACTCCGCAGCGCTGTACAATGTGTGTTATTATTATTATTTATATATCGCCGTCATACTCCGCAGCGCTGTACGATGTGTTATTATTATTTATATATCGCTGTCATACTCCGCAGCGCTGTACAATGTGTGTTATTATTATTATTTATATATCGCCGTCATACTCCGCAGCGCTGTACAATGTGTTATTATTATTATTTATATATCGCCGTCATACTCCGCAGCGCTGTACAATGTGTGTTATTATGATTATTAATATATCGCCGTCATACCCCGTGGCGCTGTACAATGTTTGTTATTATTATTATTATTATTTATATATCGGTGTCATATTCCACAGCGCTGTACACTGTGTGTTATTATTATTATTATTTATATATTGCAGTCATACTCTGCAGCGCTGTACAATGTGTGTAATTATTATTATTTATATATTGCCGTCATACTCCGCAGCGCTGTACAATGTGTTATTATTATTATTTATATATTGCCGTCATACTCTGCAGCGCTGTACAATGTGTGTTATTATTATTATTTATATATCGCCGTCATACTCTGTGGCGCTGTACAATGTGTGTTATTATTACTTATATATCGCTGTCAAACTCCGCAGCGCTGTACAATGTGTGTTATTATTATTTATATATCACCATCATACTCCGCAGTGCTGTACAATGTGTTTTTTTATTATTTATATATCGCTGTCATACTCTGCAGCGCTGTACAATGTGTTATTATTATTATTTATATATCACCATCATACTCCGCAGTGCTGTACAATGTGTGTTATTATTTATATATCGCCGTCATACCCCGCAGCGCTGTACAATGTGTGTTATTATTTATATATCGCCGCCATACTCCGTGGCGCTGTACAATGTGTATTATTATTATTTATATATCGCCGTCATACTCCGCAGCGCTGTACAATGTGTTATTATTATTATTAATATATCGCCGTCATACTCCGCAGCGCTGTACAATGTGTTATTATTATTATTATTTATATGTTGCCGTCATACTCCGCAGCACTGTACAATGTGTGTTATTATTATTTATATATCGCCATCATACTCCGCAGCGCTGTACAATGTGTGTTATTATTATTTATATATCGCCGTCATACTCCGCAGCGCTGTACAATGTGTGTTATTATTATTTATATATCGCCGTCATACTCCGCAGTGCTGTACAATGTGTGTTATTATTATTTATATATCGCCGTCATACTCCTCAGCGCTGTACAATGTGTGTTGTTATTATTATTTATATATCGCCGTCATACTCCGCAGCGCTGTACAATGTGTGTTATTATTATTTATATATCGCTATCATACTCCGCAGCGCTGTACAATGTGTGAATATTATTATTTATATATCGCCGTCATACTCCGCAGCGCTGTACAATGTGTTATTATTATTTATATATCGCCATCATACTCCGCAGCGCTGTACAATGTGTGTTATTATTATTTATATATCGCCGTCATACTCCGCAGCGCTGTACAATGTGTGTTATTATTATTTATATATCGCCGTCATACTCCGCAGCGCTGTACAATGTGTTATTATTATTATTTATATATCGCTGTCATACTCCACAGCGCTGTACAATGTGTGTTATTATTATTATTTATATATCGCTGTCATACTCCGCAGCGCTGTACAATGTGTTATTATTATTATTTATATATCGCTGTCATACTCCGCAGCGCTGTACAATGTGTTATTATTATTTATATATCGCTGTCATACTCCGCAGCGCTGTACAATGTGTGTTATTATTATTTATATATCGCCGTCATACTCCGCAGCGCTGTACAATGTGTGTTATTATTATTATTTATATATCACTGTCATACTCCGCAGCGCTGTACAATGTGTGTTATTATTATTATTTATATATCGCTGTCATACTCCGCAGCGCTGTACAATGTGTTATCATTATTATTTTTTTAGATTGCCGTCATACTCTGCAGTGCTGTACAATGTGTATTATTATTTATATATCGCCGTCATACTCCGCAGCGCTGTACAATGTGTGAGGACCCTGCGTCACTGTGAGGACCCTGCGTCAGTGTGTGAGGGCCCTGCGTCAGTGTGTGAGGACCCTGCGTCAGTGTGTGAGGACCCTGCGTCAGTGTGTGCGGACCCTGCGTCAGTGTATGCGGACCCTGCGTCAGTGTGTGAGGACCCTGCGTCACTGTGAGGACCCTGCGTCAGTGTGTGCGGACCCTGCATCAGTGTGTGAGGACCCTGCGTCACTGTGAGGATCCTGCGTCAGTGTATGCGGACCCTGCGTCAGTGTGTGAGGACCCTGCGTCAGTGTGTGAGGGTCCTGCGTCAGTGTGTGAGGGCCCTGCGTCACTGTGAGGACCCTGCGTCAGTGTGTGAGGGCCCTGCGTCAGTGTGTGAGAGCCCTGCATCAGTGTGTGAGGACCCTGCGTCAGTGTGTGAGGGCCCTGCATCAGTGTGTGCGGACCCTGCTTCAGTGTGTGAGGGCCCTGCGTCAGTGTGTGAGGACCCTGCGTCAGTGTGTGAGGGTCCTGCGTCAGTGTGTGAGGGCCCTGCGTCACTGTGAGGACCCTGCGTCAGTGTGTGAGGCCCCTGCGTCAGTGTGTGAGAGCCCTGCATCAGTGTGTGAGGATCCTGCGTCAGTGTGTGAGGGCCCTGCATCAGTGTGTGCGGACCCTGCGTCAGTGTGTGAGGGCCCTGCGTCAGTGTGTGAGGGCCCTGCGTCAGTGTGTGAGGGCCCTGCTTCAGTGTGTGAGGACCCTGCGTCAGTGTGTGAGGGCCCTGCATCAGTGTGTGCGGACCCTGCGTCAGTGTGTGAGGGCCCTGCGTCAGTGTGTGCGGACCCTGGGTCAGTGTGTGAAGACCCTGCGTCAGTGTGTAAGGGCCCTGCGTCAGTGTGTGAGGGCCCTGCATCAGTGTGTGAGGACCCTGCGTCAGTGTGTAAGGGCCCTGCGTCAGTGTGTGCGGACCCTGCGTCACTGTGTGAGGGTCCTGCGTCAGTGTGTGAGGGTCCTGCGTCAGTGTGTGAGGGCCCTGCGTCAGTGTGTGAAGACCCTGCGTCACTGTGTGCGGACCCTGCGTCAGTGTGTGTGGACCCTGCGTCACTGTGTGCGGACCCTGCGTCAGTGTGTGAGGACCCTGCGTCAGTGTGTGAGGGCCCTGCGTCAGTGTGTGAGGGCCCTGCGTCAGTGTGTGAGGGCCCTGCGTCAGTGTGTGCGGACCCTGCGTCAGTGTGTGCGGACCCTGCGTCAGTGTGTGAGGGCCCTGCGTCAGTGTGTGCGGATCCTGCGTCACTGTGTGAGGGTCCTGCGTCAGTGTGTGAGGGCCCTGAGTCAGTGTGTGAAGACCCTGCGTCAGTGTGTGAGGGCCCTGCGTCAGTGTGTGCGGATCCTGCGTCACTGTGTGAGGGTCCTGCGTCAGTGTGTGAGGGCCCTGAGTCAGTGTGTGAAGACCCTGCGTCAGTGTGTGCGGACCCTGCGTCACTGTGTGCGGACCCTGCGTCGGTGTGTGCGGAACCTGCGTCAGTGTGTGAGGGCCCTGCGGGGGAGACAGGCAGGTCTATTCACTAAAGTGACACATCTCACATCCAGGGGTCCAGAGACTGGAGAGACAGATCCGGCAGGTCTATTCACTAAACTGTCGCACCCAACATCCAGGGGTCCAGAGACAGGGGAGACAGACCCCGGCAGATCTATTCACTAAAGTGATGCATCCCACATCCAGGGGTCCAGAGCAGTGTTCCCTCTAAGCTGTGCGCTTGAGCGCGCGCACATAGCTTTTTTAGAGAGCGCACACGTCCAAAAATTGTGCGCACAACAGTTTTTCCCCAAAAAAGAAAAAAATATTTTTTTTTAAACTTTATGCGGCGCGGATATTGTGCGCACAAAATTTTTGCTCTGTGAAAATTTTTGCACAAGAGAAATTTTCTGCGCACGCCAACTAAGAAAAATGAGATGGAACATTGGTCCAGAGAAGGGAGAGACAGATGCCGGCAGGTCTGTTCACTAAAGTGATGCATCCCACAACCAGGGGTCCAGAGACGGGCGAGACAGACCCCGGCATATCTTTTCACTAAAAGACAATTTCTACCTCTCAAGCTTATACACATCCTTTGCCCCATCCTCTATAATGTCCTTCTCCAGGTGATCTAACTCTCCCTCCTGTCTCTAATCTTTAAAAACATCCCTTAAAACCCACTTCTTCAGGCCAATCAGCAGCCAGGTTACCTGCCCCTGCCACCTACCTCTGTCTCACCAGTCCCAGCCTCTGTCCTGTCTCTGGTGTGTACTTCTGTTCGAGTTTACACTGGGATACAGTTTTGTTGCTCGTCCATCACAAACATTTGCACCCCACCACCCCCAGATCTAGATTGTAAGCTCCTTTGAGCAAGGCCCTTTTGTTAATGAACATGTAGCGTGAGATGCACACGTATGATGTCATTCTGTTCCGACTTGCAAACTGAAGCTCTGGACGTTGCCTTGCCCCAGGCTGTAGATTTATTAGTGTTTTTCTTATGAAGCGTAGTGTATGTATGTATAGTATATGGCGTATATACACATGCTGTAAATGTATATATATATATTAATACATGCGTGTGTGTATATATATATATATATATATATAATATGTGAGAAGTGAACTGCATGGCCGAGGTGCCAGAAAGAAGCCTTTACTGCGCCAATGCCACAAAAAGCCCAGTTCCAATACTGTGCGCCCAACAACCCCTCGACGCTTCTGGCACAAAATACCAGCCATAAGCTCTGTGTTTGGGGGGGGCTCAGCGAGACGTATAAAGCATGGTGGGGGGTCACTGGTGTTTGGGGGGGGCTCAGCGAGGCGTACAGCGAAAAGAATACCGTCCCTGCTGTGAAGCATGGTGGGGGGTCACTGGTGTTTGGGGGGCTGTACAGGCACAGGGAATGAAAATCGATGGCAAGATGAATGCAGCGTGTTATCAGAAAACACTGGCTGACAATTTGCTCCTTCGGCACGAAAGCTGCTCATGGGGCGCTCTTGGACTTTCCAGCAGGACAATGACCCGAAGGATAAGGCCGAGGTGACCCTCCAGCAGTTACAGGGTGAAGGTTCCGGAGCGGCCATCACAGTCTCCTGACCTTAATATCATCGAGCCGCTCTGGGAGATCTCAAACTCACGGCTCACGCAGGACGACCAAAGACTTTGCAGGACCTGGAGGCAGACAAATGGCCGCCTCTACCACCTCATAGACAACGATTCTAAAAGACTGCACGTTGGGGGCAACACACAGTATGAAGAACGAAGGGTCTGCAGACTTTGGAACAGGGGTCACTTCATCTTTTTCTGTGTTCCCATGTTTTGATTTATGATTGTGCTGTTCTCTTATATATATATAATATATATATATATATATATTATATAGTATATGTGTGTATACATATATGTATATGTATTTATGTGTATATAGTACCGGTGTATAGCATATATTAGTTTGTGTGAACATGTATTTATATATGTATATAGTATGTATGTATATAGTATACTGTATATGTATATATATATATATATATATATATATGTATATAGTATATATAGTATATGCATTTATATATATAGTAGATATATTTATATATGTACACAGTACCCATTGTACAGCACTATGGAATTTGATGGCGCTATATAAAACAATAAATAATAATAATATAGTATACTATATATATTTATGTATATATAATATATATCATATAGTATATGTGTATATAGCAAATATAGTGTATGTATTTATATATATTATATAATATATATTACATAGTATATATGTATATATATATAGTATATACAGTATAGTACATGTATTTATATATGTATATAGTATATAATATCGTTTATGTGTGTGTGTGTATTTAATTATTTCTTTAATTATTTTATTTATTTATTATAGAGTATATGTATATATATATGTATGTATATATAGTATATACAGTATAGTACATATATTTATATATGTATATAGTATATTATAGTATATAGTATAGTAGATATATTTATGTAGTGGGTATGATATAGTATATGTGTATATATTTATATAGTATGTATCATATGGTATTTTATGTGTATATAGTACTGTACATGTAGTATATACAGTATAGTACATGTATTTATATATGTATATAGTATATATTATGTAAGCTCGTTTGAGTAGGGCCCTCCTCACCTGTTGTCTCTGTTAGTCAATTTCTTATGTTATATACTACTTGTAATGTCCTGTCTACCCATTGTACAGCGCTACGGAATTTGATGGCGCTATATAAAACAATAAATATATATAAAATCCTGTTATTTCTGTTTCTCTGTGCACATGGATGCACGGAAACCCCATATGCCGTCTTATAAAAGACTTTCGGGGGTTTTATGCCAAAGAAACACTTTCCAGAGAAGCAGGAATTCTGTGGGTGGACAGCATTGTGTCTGCTCAAGCGGTCTGCTGGTCAGAAGTCCAGCTCTCTCCCTCGGTCTGTCTCGCAGTGCCCAGCTCTCTCCCTCGGTCTGTCTCACAGTGCCCAGCTCTCTCCCTCGGTCTGTCTCGCAATGCCCAGCTCTCTCCCTCGGTCTGTCTCACAGTGCCCAGCTCTTTCCCTCTGTCTGTCTCGCAGTGTCCAGCTTTCTCCTTCTGTCTGTCTCGCAGTGTCCAGCTCTCTCCCTCCGTCTGTCTCGCAGTGCCCAGCTCTCTCCCTCGGTCTGTCTCGCAGTGTCCAGCTCTCTCCCTCTGTCTGTCTCGCAGTACCCAGCTCTCTCCCTCTGTCTGTATTTGCTTCCAGTTTTCCCTCTGTCCCCGCTCCTCCTAACACCTCTCTGTCTGCTCTCCATCCCTCTCTCTCTCTATCACTTCTTTCATCAGTCTCTTCCAATGCACTTTTCCGGTGTCTCCCTTGGTGCCTGTTACATTGTAATTCTCTCTCTCCTCACTCTGTATGTCTCTCCCTCCCTATTACATTGTAATTCTCTCTCCCTCACCATCAGCTCCATCTCCTACCTTTCAGCTGCCTTTCTCTTCCTCTTTCGTTGTCTTCTGGAGTTGAATTCTCTCCTATCCGGCAGCTGGATCCCTCTCCTTCCTGGTCGCTGGCTGGATCTCTATTCCAGATGCTGGCTGGATCCCTCTCCTTCCCCCCTGTCTCTCTCACACTCCCCTCTCTATGTCTGCTCTCTCACACTCCCCTCTCAATAGCTGCTCTCTCACACTCCCCTTTCTATATCTGCTCTCTCACACTCCCCTCTCTATATCTGCTCTCTCACACTCCCCTCTCTATATCTGCTCTCTCACACTCCCCTCTCAATAGCTGCTCTCTCACACTCCCCTTTCTATATCTGCTCTCTCACACTCCCCTCTCAATAGCTGCTCTCTCACACTCCCCTTTCTATATCTGCTCTCTCACACTCCCCTCTCTATATCTGCTCTCTCACACTCCCCTCTCTATATCTGCTCTCTCACACTCCCCTCTCTATATCTGCTCTCTCACACTCCCCTCTCTATATCTGCTCTCTCACACTCCCCTCTCTATATCTGCTCTCTCACACTCCCCTCTCTATATCTGCTCTCTCACACTCCCCTAACTCTCAGAGCTTCTCTCACTTTCCTCTCCTTGTTCAAAGCAAACAAGGAATGGAGAGGGGGGAGAGTGCCACATACTCACTCACACACGAGTGCACACACCTATCCAAATACACACATAGGGGGCTTTCACCTATGCAAACAGAGGCGCACTGTTACACACGTGTGCAGATCTGTGTCTGGGGAAGGAAGGCGTGCTAATGGCACACGGCCACCAGTAAGGCTTTGCAGTTCTGCAGACCACGGATCCAGAAAGGAATACAGATGGATTCTAAGGAATTGGCCACTAAGGTGTACATGTTCTAAGCGGGTTTTTTCCATTATTCATCGCTTCCTTTGCCAGCATGCAGGAAAATGTCTGATCCCCGCTAAATGTGTTTCCTCCTACTAATGATATTGTTGGGCAAAATGTATTCCTGAATGTCACCCCTTAGCAAGCTTTCAAACCGACGGCTCACCAGTCTGTAATTACCTGGCTGAGAGTTTGATCCCTTTTGACTACCGGCACCTCTTCTTTTCGCCAGTCCTCTGCAACCGTGCCAGACCACAAAGCATCGAAAGTAACGTAATGTGTTTGCTAGGTGTCCTTAGTACCCCCCTGTCACGCAGCACAGACGGGATAGGTGTCACAAGGAGAAGCATCAGTCAGCCGTACACAATTAAGGTAAAGGCGGTTGTTGAACGTGAATACTTGTTGCCTGTTGGTTAGTTGAAATGTTTATCTCTCTGTCTTGCTCTTTCCCTTTGACCTGCACACGATAATTGTGTCCATTCTCTGCTTCTGCTTTACTGGGACCAATAGCTGACGGTGTGACCTGGAATAAGAAGGTCGACCACCTTGGAGTTGATGTTTCCAGCGAGGCTCAGGGAAGCACCTGAGAAGGCAACAACCCCCCTGGATACCTGCTTCAGATCCCTGGATTCCGTCACACAGAGGGTGCTTACCACCTGCCCCGGGGCGTCATCTATTTTACATTTATTTAGCACTTTTATCACCTCGTCCTGTCTCAGCCAATCACAGGTTTGCTTTTTGTAGCATTCATTTGCAGACCTACAGGGATCATTTTTTCATTGTTATACACAAGGGCAAAAAAATGGTTTAAACCTTTGGTCTCCTCCCGATCTCCACCGACCAGCTCACCACTTCCAGCCTCCGTTGGCCGACGCTTTTCTGCCGTTAAAGTATTTCATTTTGGGGGTCTCGCTGTCTTCAGTCTCATTTCTTCTGGATTTGTTCCTCGGGGGTCGAGCTTATGAATGATTTCATTCATGTCTAAAGAGACCCCACTCACCTTCTGTGTTTCTTCCTGAGACCAGTTCATCCCTGTTACTGAGATCCAGGGACCCCTTAACCCTTTAAAGTCGCCTTCCTAAAATTCTGTGTTTTGGTGGATCCCCTCCTAGTTGCTTCTGTGGAATAGTCTCCAGTGTCTCCCATGTTTTGGTGTCGGGGGAATGAAAATCTCCCTGATTAAAATGTGAGCCAGATTTTTTGGTTTGTGATAAGTTCCTCCTTGATACTCATATTTGGGAGTCTGTAGTGAATACTTGCAATTACTGTAATGCCCCTCGTAGCATCTGTACCCATTTCTAACCATATTTACATATTTAGTATCACACTTTAACATTTACTCGGGGGCCAGTAACATTCATTTTGGAGTTTACAATGGGACTGTGTTTGCATTTTTAAATACGGCTTTTGGATTCAGCAATGTAAGGATCTTAATAAACCATTCTTGAATATAATCGTGATGAAGGGGTTAGGGGGCCCCCACGTGGACACCTTGCAGTATTACAAGCATTTAGAATTTGACTAATTGATTCCTTTTGTTTTTCTTCATCATTTTTTATTGTTTTCAATGGGTTTTGGGACCGCCCATTGTCCTTAAGGGGTTAATACACAGTGTTTTAGGGTCCCCGTGGGGCAGATCTGGTCTATTTTTCTTCTTTGGGATGTACACACTGTGTTTGGGTTTATTTGTTACCAGGATATTCAGATAACGTAATCATTTCATGTTGTCTATACTAATTGAGCTTTACAATCCTGTGAATTGTATTATTAATACATGAGCTTGTATGCGGTAGATAACATGTAATTGTCACCCTTTTATGTTCATGCTGTATTGTATCTCCGTTCTAATAAATAAAGGTACCCCACAGGCACCCGCGTCAGACAATGCCTCGCCGAACTCCTCATTTTAGGAAGGCCGCATTGCCATGGGCGCACCTCTGATCTCCTCTTGGTTGCCCGCAATCAGCCTTGGCTGAACTTCAAAGGGGGCAGCGGGAAAACAGACAGCCCAAAGGGCCTACCTTCACCCGATCTCCCTTCCCCCGCAGAGCCAGCAATGGATCTGGATAACAGGAGATGGTAGCACAATCAGATGGAGTGTCATCGTTGGCTTCTGCTCCCCTGCTTCTCCCCAGAAAACAGCCATCTGTTCTTTATTACCAATGTGGACTACGACCGCTGGATTATCATCATTGCTGGGTGAAGCACCCGAGTATTGACACGCCCCTGCTCCCCGCCCATTTTGATGGCAGACGAGCCCCCTGCTGGCGACCAATAGAGTTGCTCATACGGACATTTAAACTCCTGGCGCCAGAGCTGCTGCGGTACGGGTTAACCCCGTATTAACCCCTTAACCGGGAAAAACGAAGAAAAACCAAACACGAAGAATGTCCACAAATATTTGCCCGAAGAGAAGACAGGAACGGGCGAATATTCACGGAATACGAAGACGAGCACGAACACGAAGAGTCCCCTGGTGCCCAAGTCTAGTAATTAGCTACCGTGGAGTAATAAGGACTGATGTTGCCTTCTGTATCCTTATTCCCCGCAGTACCCCAGAAAGTATTGCTTATTCCTTGTTACAATGCCCAATTCTGAAGAAAAACATCACCATCCCCCACCAAAACCTCTGGATGTGGCCTCCATCTGTAGAACTCAAAGATAACAGTTTTTAAGGTTCCATAGCTTTAGGAGCCACTTAAATACCATATGGTTAACGCTCCAATCACTGGAGTCAAAGGAGTACCTGGAGTTCCTATCTGTGATCATATTTAAAATCCCAGGCATGTTCTCTGCTTATATATTTATATATATGGTGACCCAAAAGTACCCAAATTCTGACTAAAACACAGCAGTTTACTTTGTCTGCCGGGAAACATTTTAGGACAAAATAACCATTTAGAGAACAGTTTCTTCCAGGGGCCATCTGCCGTCAGTCAACTGCAATGAGCACCCATCTGAAACAACTTGCTTCCAATTCTATAATCATATTCAAAGATTGTGTTCCAAGCTTCAACGGGTTTCATCCACCATAAATCGTAGTCTTTGGGCCAAAAACGGAATGTGATCTGCGCCGTTTAGACCGTTTAGACTTGTTGGAGGTGTTCCGGAGGGGAATCTGATCCTATGACATAACCCTTTGTAATCTGATGAACCTGTGGGTAAAGGACCAGACATGGCAAAAAGGTTTGCCGATTCAGCTTCCCACCGTTCTGGAGGAAAAATGGCCAGAGAATACAAGAAAAGGGTCTGGAATGGTCTGGATTCCTGGAACCACATTGCTTTCAGGTATTCCCTCGGCATGGGAAACAAGGCATTGATTGTACGATGACCGGCCACAGGATTGTGGCTGGAAAATCAGGCCTTGCCAAAAACCTTGGAAATACTTTGCTTAGTGAGGTTTTTCCTCGTCTAGGAGTAGCTTCACATTTTCCCAAATCCTCTGCAAAACAAAGTTAGCATTTAAAAAATGAAAGTTTCCAGCTGATCGCTTATAACAGCCTCTGAAAGTAGCTGTTAAAATACAGCACGCCCACTGTTTACCAAATGGTCTTTAGCTCGAGTGTCACCAAAGAAGGAGGAACCCCTAAAAACGTTGCTGAATCATGAATCTCCATCCTAACAAGAGCTGCCGGCCCTTTAATGCGCTCTACGAAAATGATTGTGGCGAACGTTCACAACGGAAATGAACAAAGTAACCCTGAGCAACCCTCATATCCATAAACGATTGGCTGATCTGAAATACGGGAGACACCGGACCTGTAACTTTGTTACCATCATGATACCCTGACAAATGATCCTGTCTACACAGACTACCAATATACCCCATGTAGGTACCCCAAAACAGGGTGATGCTAATACAGCTTCCCCCGGAATCAGAAGTGGATAGGGCTGTAGCATTGAGTGGAGTCAGAGGCATGGCCACCTGCCCACCATACCTTAATAACCACTTCATGGTGGAGGTCTGTGCTGCCAGACACCGATCGCGTTTACTGGGCTAGTGAGTGGGAGAATGGGGCAGCCATGCAGGACTATCCTGTGAACAGACACCGATCGGGTTTACTGGGCCAGTGAGTGGGAGCAGAGCCGGCTTTAGGTGTTCTGGCGCCCTGTGCGGACTACTCCTCTGGCACCCCCCCATCCCAAAAAAAGAAAGGAATAAAAACTTGTAACAAAACCCCAATCACTATATACTACGCCAAACATTGATGTGGTCTAGGCCTACCACTTAATTGTCTGGCTTAGTAGTAGGGATGCACCGAAACGAATTCTGGACTGAAACCGAAAGTGCAACATTTACCTGGCCAAAACCGAATATGACCCCCCCAACACCATAAAAAATCTAACACTTTTATTTAAAGTAAGTAACACACCAAAATAGGAGAAAACAATTAAATAATATTATATATATATATATATATATATATATATATATATAAAGTCCAAAAATAGTTACCGGCACTCCAGGGACTTTCCAAATAACCACACAAACAACTTCGGTTTTCAAGTCTATATATATCATATATATATATATGATTAACAGCAATCACATTCCCATCATGCCCAGGCATACCCAGATTCCAGGATTTACTCGCAGACTTGGCATGATAGGAGTATGATTGCCCTATCTACCCCTTCTCACTCTCTTCTGCCGTATCTACCCCTTCTCACTCCCTATGATGTACTTTGAGAGCATAATTAGATCATGAAAAAGACATTGGAAATGGTACAACATAACACCCATCACTCACACACACTTACCAATCCACACATATACTAATCCACATGCATACCAATCCACACGCATACCAATCCACACGCATACCAATCCACACGTATACCAATCCACACGTATACCAATCCACACGTATACCAATCCACACATATATACCAATCCACACGTATACACTAATCCACACATATATACCAATCCACACACATACCAATCTACACATACTAATCCACACATATATACCAATCCACACACATACCAATCCAGACGTATACCAATCCAGACGTATACCAATCCACACGTATACCAATCCACACGTATACCAATCCACACATATATACCAATCCACACATATATACCAATCCACACATATATACACTAATCCACACACATACCAATCCACACATATACCAATCCACTCTCACTTAATGCTTTCCTACCTTTCCTCTTTTCTCCTTACAGCTCCTTTTCCTCCTCTTCGTTCTTCTTCTTCAGTTCTTCTGTCTTCTTCCGGGTCAGAGGGCACGGACAGCGGTGGGCGCGGCTTCAGTGTTGTGCGCCGGGATCTGACAACAAACTAGTGATGGGAAGTTCGGATCATTAAAGTGAATCGGATCATTTCGATTCGTTCACTGAAATGATCCGATTCATGATCCGAATCTTCGGATCACTCAGTGTGCCTGCACGGAGTTACTGTTTTCCAGTAACTCCGTGCAGGCACACTAACGATTGGCCACGCCCCTTTCATTATGAATCCTCCCCCCTGCCTCCAGTGATGTCAATGAAGGCAGAGAGTCGTTCAAAGATTCGGATCTTACAGGGATCCGAATCTTACAGTGATCCGGATCACTGTAAGATCCGGATCATTGTAAGATCCGGATCATTGTAAGATCCGGATCTTTGAACAACTCTCTGCCTTCATTGGCATTCTAATCATTCAGAGAATATCACCATACTGTTATAAATAATACATTAATAATCACTGCCCCCAGGATTTACATTCCCCTTTACCTGCAACTGCACCTTAAGCTAACTTTATTAAATTAATTAAATTAACCCTCACCATTAAATTAACCCTAAACACCCCATTAACCATGACTGCCCCTAAAATTAACCCTTAACACCCCATTAACCATAACTGCCCCCAAATTAACCCTAAACACCCCATTAAGCATAACTGCCCCTAAATTATCCCTAAACACCCCATTAAGCATAACTGCCCCTAAATTAACACTAAAGACCCCATCAACCATACCAATTTATCTGGAGTACATGCAATTAATTTAGGGGCAGTTATGGTTAATGGAGTATTTAGGGTTAATTTCAGGGGCCGTTATGGTTAATGGGGTCTTTAGGGTTAATTTCAGGGGCCGTTATGGTTAATGGGATCTTTACGGTTAATTTCAGGGGCAGTTATGGTTGATGGGGTATAAGGGTTAATTTTATGCTGATGACTGAGGGTTAATTTAATAAAGTTAACTGTAGGTGCAGTTATAGGTAATAGGTAAGTCAGAGGAATCTAAATCCTGGGTCAGTGTGAACATTATTAATGTATTTATTTATAAAAGTATGGTATCAGTAATATTCTCTGAATGATTCGAATCTTTGTAAGATTCGGATCCTTGTAAGATTCGAATCATTCGACTCTTCGGATCATTCGACTCTTCGGATCATTCGACTCTTCGGATCATTCGACTCTTCGAACGACTCTCTGACTCTATGAGTCATCGTTCCTGTGTGAATTAATGAGCTGTAACCTGACCCCAGAGTCTGTGTCTGAGTGCTCTGCAGATGACTCACAGCTCTAGGATCATGTTATAGCTGCATGATTCACAGACTGAACCGCTACAAATGAATCGTTCAGTCTAGTGAACCGATTCATCCGGATCACTAAAAAGAACCGGATCAAATGAACGATTCGTTCATGATCCGGACATCACTACAACAAACCCCGGCGCACAGCAGCTGTTGCCGCGCGGATCACAAGGGAGCGGTATCGGAGGTCTTTAACAGACCTCTGGCTCCCTTGAGTGATGTTAAGCCGGGTTCAAGGGAGATCCTTGAACCGGCTTAAAATCACTCAAGGGAGCCGGAGGTCTGTTAAAGACCTCCGATACCGCTCCTTTGCAAGCCTGCTCCTCCAGCGGCGGACATTACTGTCCGTCTCTGGAGGGGTGCCGGGTGCCCCCCTGATGAGTGGCACCGGGTGCCGCTCGCCCCCCCACCCCGCCGCTAGGTACGCTGCTGGCGGCAGCGGTACGCTACGGTGGCGGCGGCGCCCCCTGGAGTGTGGCGCCCTGTGCGGTCGCACAGGTCGCACACCCCAAAGGCCGGCCCTGAGTGGGAGAATGGGGCAGCCATGCAGGACTATCCTGTGAACAGACACCGATCGGGTTCACTGGGCCAGTGAGTGGGAGAATGGGGCAGCCATGCAGGGCCATCCTGTGAACAGACACGATCGGGTTTACTGGGCCAGTGAGTGGGAGAATGGGGCAGCCATGCAGGGCTATCCTGTGAACAGACACCGATCGGGTTCACTGGGCTAGTGAGTGGGAGAATGGGGCAGCCATGCAGGGCTATCCTGTGAACAGACACCGATCGCGTTTACTGGGCCAGTGAGTGGGAGAATGGGGCAGCCATGCAGGACTATCCTGTGAACAGACACCGATCGGGTTTACTGGGCCAGTGAGTGGGAGAATGGGGCAGCCATGCAGGACTATCCTGTGAACAGACACCGATCGGGTTCACTGGGCCAGTGAGTGGGAGAATGGGGCAGCCATGCAGGACTATCCTGTGAACAGACACCGATCGGGTTTACTGGGCCAGTGAGTGGGAGAATGGGGCAGCCATGCAGGGCTATCCTGTGAACAGACACGATCGGGTTTACTGGGCCAGTGAGTGGGAGAATGGGGCAGCCATGCAGGGCTATCCTGTGAACAGACACGATCGGGTTTACTGGGCAAGTGAGTGGGAGAATGGGGCAGCCATGCAGGGCTATCCTGTAGGCACGGAGTAGAAGCGGCCACAGATGGAGTAAACTGACCCAGAGACTCCACGTCTGCCTTGAGGATTCCCAGCTATGCCGCATTTATAGCTACCTCCCAACGGTTGAGGTGTCCAAATCAGAATACCTGTGTTAGGGGGTATGGCAAGAGGAAGGTGAGCCCCTGAGGTGGGTGTGGTTGGTCCAGAAAATGGGTGGGTCCCGAGGCCTGGCCTTCACCTTACCAGAACCCTCTCGGTCTGATAGGTCTGTGCTAGGCCTGGCGAGGAGGAATATCGGCCAAGAGCTCAGCAACAGGGGCCAGAAATCAGCGAGCCGGACAACAACGGGAGCAGCAGAAACCAGCGAGCAGAAAAGGCTTCATGGCGTCCAGGACCAGCGCTGACCGGTGGAGGGCACAGATTTACCCTTATGGGGGAGGGCTTTTACCTACTGAGGGCTGTCTGTATACAGAGTAGGGGGTATTAGGGATATCTCTATACAGAGCAGATAATTTGGGGGTGTCTGTATACAGAGTGGGGGGTATTGGGGTATCTGTATACACAGCAGGGGGGGTATTGGGGTGTCTGTATACAGAGCAGCGGGTATTGCGGTATCTGTATACACAGCAAGGGGTGGGGTATCTGTATACACAGCAGGGGGCATTGGGGTTATCTGTATACATAGCAGGAGGTATTGGGGTATCTGTATACACAGCAGGGGGTATTTTGGGTATCTGTATACATAGCAGGGGGGTATTGGGGTATCTGTATACACAGAAGGGGGTATTAGGGGTATCTGTATACAGAGAAAGGGGTACTGGGGGTATCTGTATACACAGCAGGGGGTACTGGGGGTATCTGTATACATAGCATGGGGGTATTTGGGGTATCTGTATACACAGCAGGGGGTATTGGGGGTATCTGTATACACAGCAGGGGTATTGGGGGTATCTGTATACACAGCAGGGGGCATTGGGGGTATCTGTATACACAGCAGGGGGTATCTGTATACAGAGCAGGGGGTATTGGGGTATCTGTATACAGAGAAGGGGGAGTTGGGGTATCTGTATACACAGCAGGGGGTATTGGAGTATCAGTATACACAGTAGGGGGTATTAGGGTATCTGTATACACAGCAGGGGGTATTGGGGTATCTGTATACACAGCAGGGGGTATTATGGTATCTGTATACACAGCAGGGGGTATTGGGGTATCTGTATACACAGCAGGGGGCATTGGGGGTATCTGTATACATAGCAGGGGGTATTGGGGGTATCTGTATACACAGCAGGGGATATTGGAGGTATCTGTATACACAGCAGGGGGTATTGGGGGTATCTGTATACACAGCAGGGGGCATCGGGGGTATCTGTATACACAGCAGGAGGTAATGGGGTATCTGTATACACAGCAGGGGGTATTTTGGGTATCTGTATACATAGCAGGGGGGTATTGGGGTATCTGTATACACAGAAGGGGGTATTAGGGGTATCTGTATACAGAGCAAGGGGTATCTGTATACACAGCAGGGGGTACTGGGGGTATCTGTATACACAGCAGGGGGTACTGGGGTATCTGTATACATAACATGGGGGTATTAGGGGTATCTGTATACACAGCAGGGGTATTGGGGGTATCTGTATACACAGCAGGGGGTATCTGTATACACAGCAGAGGGCATTGGGGGTATCTGTATACATAGCAGGGGGTATTGGGGTATCTGTATACACAGCAGGGGGTATTAGGGTATCTGTATACACAGCAGGGGGTATTTGGGGTATCTGTATACATAGCAGGGGGGTATTTGGGGTATCTGTATACACAGCAGGGGGTATTAGGGGTATCTGTATACAGAGGAAGGGGTATTGGGGTATCTGTATACACAGCAGGGGGTATTGGGGTATCTGTATACATAGCAGGGGGGTATTTGTATACACAGCAGGGGGTATTGGGGGTATCTGTATACAGAGGAAGGGGTATTGGGGTATCTGTATACACAGCAGGGGGTATTGGGGTATCTGTATACACAGCAGGGGGTATTGGGCTATCTGTATGCACAGCAGGGGGTATTGAGGGTATCTGTATACACAGCAGGGGGTATCTGTATACACAGCAGGGGGCATTGGGGGTATCTGTATACATAGCAGGGGGTATTGGGGTATCTGTATACACAGCAGGGGTATTTTGGGTATCTGTATACATAGCAGGGGTGTATTGGGGTATCTGTATACACAGAAGGGGGTATTAAGGTATCTGTATACACAGTAGGGGGTATTTGGGGTATCTGTAAACACAGCAGGGGGTATTTGGGGTAGCTGTATACACAGCAGGGTGATATTTGTGCAGCCAAGACGTTTTTTTCTTCCTGTTTGAGCCATTTCCGGGTCAGAGGTCACTTTTCACTAAGTGTCTATCTGTTGCTTATCACTGTTACTAAGCGTCTCTCTGTCACATGTCATTCATCGCTGTCTGCCTCATGTCTGTCACCTCTCACTGTCTGTCACCGTGTTTCTAATGTCTGTCACCTCTCACCATCTGTCACCGTGTGTCTAATGTCTGTCACTGTCTGTAACTTCTCACCGCCTGTCTCATGTCTGTCACTGGTCACTGTGTTACTCTGAGGAGACTGCCTGTCTCATGTCACTGAACAATATCTCAAGCTGTCTTTCCCAGGCGGCGCTGTCTCTTGCTGTTTAGACCCTCTCTATGAATGCCAATACTGTGCACGGGGGTGTTTTGCGCCCGCTGGCGCGGGCCGCACCATACACGTTACTGATAGACGTGGCTCCTCGTGGGTGGGGCCTGATGGGTGTGGCTCTGTGTGACGCTGTGTGTAACGCTCTCTGTCTGTTTGCCGCCTCCAACCAGCCCGACAGACTGCTGGGTGTCTACACCATGGCAGAGAGACATCAGTGTGTGCTCCCCCTGCTGGTGAGAGCGAGACCTGTCCAAGCCGCAGTAGGAAATGTCGAGACAGCCAATGGAAAAACTTACAGAGCTTTCTCTTTGTGCAGCAGATCAGAGGGAATCTCGTTCGCTTCCACAATTGTCTCACAGAGCTGCGGTCTCTCCCACGTGATGGACTCTGCACTCCTCGCGTGGGCTCTGTGGCCATGGCTGTGCGCGACGCTCTGCAACAGAACAAGCAATTAACCCAGCATTCCTGCCCCGAAACCACCATGCACAGCGGCTTCATAGAGGTGATGCCCTTACATGCAAATATTCCCTACCCATGTGACAGACCGCAGGGTGACAGACAGATATGTGACACGGAGTCTGCCCCTCCAACTGCAGGGTGGCAGACAGATATGGGACATGTAGTCTGCCCCTCCCACCGCAGGGTGACAGACAGATACGGGACACAGTCTGCCCCTCCCACCGCAGGGTGACAGACAGATATGGGACACATAGTCTGCCCCCCCCCCACTGCAGGGTGACAGACAGATCTGGGACACGGCTCGTTACTGAAGGTTTGGCCCCCAGGTCACAGTTGTGTCTGCGCGGTTGGGCCCCGAGGTTATGGCGGAGTTGGATGATGGGCTGAAAGACGCAGATCTCCGGACCCTGCGAAGGTTACTCGTTCTGCAGATCTGCGACCCAACGGGAGCCGCGAGTGACAGCGACTGCCCAGACCCGGGGGCCACAACAAGTAAGACGGCAATCTGTGCATATTATACACGCTCTGCACCGTGAATTCTCTGCAGAGCTCTCCATGTGCGATGCGCTGCACTCATGCTCTGTACCCATAATGCTCTGCAGGCTTCTCGCCGTGTGATGCTCTGTACCCATAATGCTATGCAGGCTTCTCTCTGTGTGATGCTCTGTACCCACAACGCTCTGTAGGCTTCTCGCCGTGTGATGCTCTGTACCCATAATGCTCTGCCGGTGTCTCCCTGAGTGATGCTCTGTACCCATAATGCTCTGCCGGTGTCTCCCTGAGTGATGCTCTGCACCGATAATGCTCTGCAGGTCTCTGTCTGTGTGATGCTCTGCAACGATGATGTTCTGCAGGCTTCTCACCGTGTGATGCTCTGCACCGATGATGCTCTGCAGGCTTCTCGCCGAGTGATGCTCTGTACCCATAATGCTCTGCGAGTCTCTCCCTGAGTGATGCTCTGTACCCATAACGCTCTGCAGGCTTCTTGCTGTGTGATGCTCTGTACCCATAATGCTCTGCAGGCTTCTCGCCGTGTGATGCTCTGTGCCCATAATGCTCTGCAGGCTTCTCGCCGTGTGATGTTGAGCTCCGCGCGGTTCCCTGCGATGCTCTCAGTCTTGAGAGTTTCTTCAAGTTGTGGCTTTTTGAGGCAAGTCCTGAGCGAGAGACGCTCTGCATCACTCTGCCCAACGGAGACGCACCATGTGAGTAGAGAGTATTACTCTGTAACTCTTTCCTGACACCTGCTGTCTCTCTCTCTCCCTCTCCATTCCACCCTCTCTACCCCCTCCCTCTCTACCCCTCCCCCCTCTCTCCATCCCCCTCCCCCCATCCCTCTCTACCCCCTCCCCCCCTCTCTCCATCCCTCTCCCCCCCTCTCTCCATCCCTCTCCATCCCTCTCCCCCTCTCCATCCCTCTCCCCCTCTCCATCCCTCTCTACCCCCTCCCCATCTCTCTCCATCCCTCTCTACCCCCTCCCCATCTCTCTCCATCCCTCTCTACCCCCTCCCCATCTCTCTCCATCCCTCTACCCCCCATCTCTCTGCATCCCTCTACCCCCCATCTCTCTGCATCCCTCTACCCCCCATCTCTCTGCATCCCTCTACCCCCCCTCTCTCCCTCTCCTCTCTCTCCCCTTCTCTCTCCCTCCCTCTCCCTGTAACTCCACCCTCTCTTTGCAGTGAGTCTAGTGTGTGATGTACACCGGCGGCTCATAGACCCGGAGGTTTTGCAGAGAGCACAAAGACTCGACGCCCTTCCAAGAGCCGCTCACAGGGGGCCGGTTGGGTTAAGCGGCCCCCAAACCCTCCAGGTGCTCAGGTACAAAGACCCCCATTCTGTGCCTCACTGCAGGGCATCCCCCATACGGAGCCTTAGTGAGTTGCGCATTACATGTATTTATAATGTGCCCCTGTATAATGTATAGATAAATCAGCGAGCCGGCCCCCTGTATAATGTATAGTTAAATCAGTGAGCCCCCCCCCCCCTGTATAATGTATAGATAAATCAGAGAGCTGGCCCCTGTATAATGTATAGATAAATCAGCGAGGCGGCCCCTGAATAATGTATAGATAAATCAGTGACCGGCCCCCTGTATAATGTATAGATAAATCAGCGAGTTGGCCCCTGTATAATGTATAGATAAATCAGCGAGCTGGCCCCTGTATAATGTATAGATAAATCAGCGAGGCGGCCCCTGAATAATGTATAGATAAATCAGTGACCGGCCCCCTGTATAATGTATAGTTAAATCAGTGAGCCCCCCCCCCCCCTGTATAATGTATAGATAAATCAGAGAGCTGGCCCCTGTATAATGTATAGATAAATCAGCGAGGCGGCCCCTGAATAATGTATAGATAAATCAGTGACCGGCCCCCTGTATAATGTATAGATAAATCAGCGAGTTGGCCCCTGTATAATGTATAGATAAATCAGCGAGCTGGCCCCTGTATAATGTATAGATAAATCAGCGAGGCGGCCCCTGAATAATGTATAGATAAATCAGTGACCGGCCCCCTGTATAATGTATAGTTAAGTCAGTGATACCTATAGATTTTATAGGGGCCGGCTCGCTGATTTATCTATACATTATACAGGGAGCCGGCTCACTGATTTATCTATACATTATACAGAGGGCCGGTCACTGATTTATCTATACATTATACAGGGGCCGGTTCGCTGATTTATCTATACATTATACAGGGGGCCGGTCGCTGATTTATCTATACATTATACAGGGGGCCGGTCGCTGATTTATCTATACATTATACAGGGGGCCGGTCGCTGATTTATCTATACATTATACAGGGGGCCGGTCCGCTGATTTATCTATACATTATACAGGGGGCCGGCTCACTGATTTATCTATACATTATACAGGGGGCCAGGTCACTAATTTATCTATACATTATACAGGGGCCAGGTCACCGATTTAACTATACATTATACAGGGGGCCGGATCACTGATTTATCTATACATTATACAGGGGGTTGGTCACTGATTTATCTATACATTATACAGGGGCCGGGGGAGTAGTGCAGATGGGTCTGCTATTAATGAAGTGGGCTGAGGAGGGTGATGGGGCAGATCCTTATTTATTTTGCCTCACTCCTCAGAGCTGTACCCACCCGTGGGGTATGTGGTTCAGTGCTGTACGGACTCCCCTCCATCCTGTACCCCACGGCATGCTGGGAACTGGACTGGGATCAACTGGAATCCAATCAGGAGGATTTCCACGCTGTGCGTCACTGTTTGCAGGTCGGTGTTATGCGAGAGTCCAGCAGAGGGCAGGCAGGGCCTGGCACAGGGCAGCCGCGCATCCCCAGTAGTTCCGCCCCTGGGTTTCTGGGGCCACATGTGGGACCCCTGTGACTGAGGCAAATGACCACAGGCCACGTATATCACAGCCGCCCAAACCAACAGAGCTGACAGCTGGGAGGCAAATGAGGGTATCTACCCCGATGACACGAGATGACACTGGATGCGAGGCGGCCATGACTCTCTTCACCCACCACGTTATACATACACACATGTGCAATAATACATATATAGAACTGTATGCGCATTATCGCATGGGTGGGCTGCCCTTGGGCCAGGCCAATTATATATGCATATACATACACACATATTCATATATATACTGTATGTACAGACTGATCAGCCATAACATATATATACTGTATATACACACACCGAACCGCCATAACATATACATATATACACTGTATGTTCACACACCGATCCGCCATAACATATATATATATATATATACTGTATATACACACCGATCCACCATAACATATATATATATATAGATATATACTGTATATACACACCGATCCACCATAACATATATATATACTGTATATACACACCGATCCGCCATAACATATATATATATATATATATATATACTGTATATACACACCGATCCACCATAACATATATATATACTGTATATACACACCGATCCATCATAACATATATAGTAGGGCTGCAACAACTAATCGATAATGAAAATCGTTGCCAACGAATTTCATTATCGATTAGTTGAATCGATTTTTATCGATTATAAAATGAGGGTTTTTTCAGAGCAAACGCTCTGAAAAATACCCCTCGTTATATAATCCGTTTAGTCTGACTCACAGCTAGTGATGTCCGGATCATGAACGAATCGTTCATTTGATCCGGTTCTTTTTAGTGATCCGAATGAATCGGTTCACTAGACTGAACGATTCATTTGTAGCGGTTCAGTCTGTGAATCATGCAGCTGTAACCTGATCCTAGAGCTGTAAATCCTGGGGGCAGTGATTATTAATGTATTATTTATAACAGTATGGTAATATTATCTGACTGATTCGAATCCCAATGAAGGCAGAGAGTCGTTCAAAGATCCGGATCTTACAGTGATCCGGATTTTACAGTGATCCCGATCTTACACTGATCCGGATCTTACAGTGATCCCGATCTTACAATGATCCGGATCTTACAGTGATCTGGATCACTGTAAGATTCGGATCCCTGTAAGATCCGAATCTCTGAACGACTCTCTGCCTTCATTGACATCACTGGAGGCAGGGGGGAGGATTCATAATGAAAGGGGCGGGGCCAATCGTTAGTGTGCCTGCACGGAGTTACTGGAAAACAGTAACTCCTGTGAGTCACACTGAGTGATCTGAAGATTCGGATCATGAATCGGATCATTTCAGTGAACGAATCGAAATGATCCGATTCACTTTAATGATCCGAACTTCCCATCACTAATGTTATGGCGGATCGGTGTGTGAACATACAGTGTATATATATATATATATATATATATATATATATATATATATGTTATGGCGGATCGTTGTGTATATACAGTATATCTATATATTAGGGCTGCAAGTAACGATTATTTTCATAATCGATTAGTTGGCCGATTATTTTTTCGATTAATCGGATAAAAAAAATGAATGTACATTTTTCATTTATTTAAAATAATTTAATAAACAAATGATGTTAAATACAAACAGCAGAATAAAAAAAACTTTGATAAAATGCATTTCTTGTCTTTATTTCCCAACCAGCCCCCCTAATTTATGCACATTTGAGCCCAGGCTTGCCACGTTGCCTCCCAGATATTCCACTCCACGCTGCCTCCCACATATGCCACTGTGCCTGATACCCCCTGATACACCACTCCATCCTCCCCAGACATGCCACACTGCCTCCCAGACATGCCACGCTGCCCTCCCCACATATGCCTTATATACCGTATATGCCTTATACCCTCAGATATGTCACTCCATCCTCCCCAGATATGCTTTATACCCCCCAGATATTAGTGATGGGAAGTTCGGATCATTAAAGTGAATCGGATCATTTCGATTCGTTCACTGAAATGATCCGATTCATGATCCGAATCTTCGGATCACTCAGTGTGACTCACAGGAGTTACTGTTTTCCAGTAACAACGTGCAGGCACACTAACGATTGGCCCCGCCCCTTTCATTATGAATCCTCCCCCCTGCCTCCAGTGATGTCAATGAAGGCAGAGAGTTGTTCAGAGATTCGGATCTTACAGGGATCCGAATCTTACAGTGATCCGGATCACTGTAAGATCCGGATCATTGTAAGATCCGGATCTTTGAACGACTCTCTGCCTTCATTGGCATTCTAATCAGTCAGATAATATTACCATACTGTTATAAATAATACATTAATAATCACTGCCCCCAGGATTTACATTCCCCTTTACCTGCAACTGCACCTTAAGCTAACTTTATTAAATTAATTCAATTAACCCTTACCATTAAATTAACCCTAAACACCCCATCAACCATGACTGCCCCTAAAGTTAACCCTAAACACCCCATCAACCATGACTGCCCCTAAAATTAACCCTTAACACCCCATTAACCATAACTGCCCCCAAATTAACCCTAAACACCCCATTAAGCATAACTGCCCCCAAATTAACCCTAAACACCTCATTAAGCATAAATGCCCCTAAATTAACACTAAAGACCCCATTAAGCATAACTACCCCCAAATTAACCCTAAACACCTCATTAAGCATAACTGCCCCTAAATTAACACTAAAGACCCCATTAAGCATAACTGCCCCCAAATTAACCCTATACACCTCATTAAGCATAACTGCCCCTAAATTAACACTAAAGACCCCATTAAGCATAGCTGCCCTTAAATTATCCCTAAACACCCCATTAAGCATAACTGCCCCCAAATTAACACTAAAGACCCCATCAACCATACCAATTTATTAGGTAATTTATCTGGAGTACATGCAATTAATTTAGGGGCAGTTATGGTTAATGGAGTATTTAGGGTTAATTTCAGGGGCCCTTATGGTTAATGGGGTCTTTAGGGTTAATTTCAGGGGCCGTTATGGTTAATGGGATCTTTACGGTTAATTTCAGGGGCAGTTATGGTTGATGGGGTATAAGGGTTAATTTTATGCTGATGACTGAGGGTTAATTTAATTAATTTAATAAAGTTAACTGTAGGTGCAGTTATAGGTAAAGGGGGGCAAACTCAGGGGAATCTAAATCGTGGGGAGAGTGTGAACATTATTAATGTATTTATTTATTAAAGTATGGTATCAGTAATATTCTCTGAATGATTCGAATCTCTGTAAGATTCGGATCCTTGTAAGATCCGGATCCCTGTAAGATTCGAATCATTCGACTCTTCGGATCATTCGACTCTTTGAACGACTCTCTGACTCTATGAGTCATCGTTCCTGTGTGAATTAATGAGCTGTAACCTGACCCCAGAGTCTGTGTCTGCAACTGCACCTTAAGCTAACTTTATTAAATTAATTAAATTAACCCTCACCATTAAATTAACCCTAAACACCCCATCAACCATGACTGCCCCTAAAATTAACCCTTAACACCCCATTAATCATAACTGCCCCCAAATTAACCCTAAACACCCCATTAAGCATAACTGCCCCCAAATTAACACTAAAGACCCCATTAAGCATAACTGCCCCTAAATTAACACTAAAGACCCCATTAAGTATAACTGCCCCTAAATTAACACTAAAGACCCCATTAAGCATAACTGCCCCCAAATTAACCCTAAACACCTCATTAAGCATAACTGCCCCTAAATTAACACTAAAGACCCCATTAAGCATAACTTCCCCTAAATTAACCCTAAACACCCCATTAAGCATAACTGCCCCTAAATTAACACTAAAGACCCCATCAACCATACCAATTTATTAGGTAATTTATCTGGAGTACATGCAATTAATTTAGGGGCAGTTATGGTTAATGGAGTATTTAGGGTTAATTTCAGGGGCCGTTATGGTTAATGGGGTCTTTAGGGTTAATTTCAGGGGCTGTTATGGTTAATGGGATCTTTACGGTTAATTTCAGGGGCAGTTATGGTTGATGGGGTATAAGGGTTAATTTTATGCTGATGACTGAGGGTTAATTTAATTAATTTAATAAAGTTAACTGTAGGTGCACTTATAGGTAAAGGGGGGCAAACTTAGGGGAATCTAAATCCTGGGGGCAGTGTGAACATTATTAATGTATTTATTTATAAAAGTATGGTATCAGTAATATTCTCTGTAAAATTCGGATCCTTGTAAGATTCGAATCATTTGAATCATTGAATCATTGGAGTCTTCGGATCATTCGAATCATTGAACGAGTCTCTGACTCTCTGAGTCATCGTTCCTGTGTGAATTAATGAGCTGTAACCTGACCCCAGAGTCTGTGTCTGAGTGCTCTGCAGATGACTCACAGCTCTAGGATCAGGTTACAGCTGAATGATTCACAGACTGAAGCGCTACAAATGAATCGTTCAGTCTACTGAACCGATTTATCCGGATCACTAAAAAGAACCGGATCAAATGAACGATTCTTTCATGATCCGGACATCACTACATAACATTATATATATATATATATATATATATATATATATATATATACTGTATATACACACCGATCCACCATAACATATATATATATATACTTTATATAAACACCGATCCACCATAACATATATATATATACACTGTATATATATACTGTATATACACACCGATCCACCATAACATATATATATATATATATATATACTGTATATACACAACGATCCGCCATAACATATATATATATACTGTATATACACACTGATCCGCCATAACATATATATATATATATATACACTGTATTTTCACACACCGATCCGCCATAACGTTTATATACTGTATATACACACCGATCCGCCATAACATAAATATATATATATATACACTGTATGTTCACACACGATCCGCCATAACATATATATATACTGTATATACACACCGATCCGCCATAACATATATATATATACTGTATATACACACCGATCCGCCATAACATATATATATACTGTATATACACACCGATCCGCCATAACATATATGGCGGATCGGTGTGTATATACAGTATATATATATGTTATGGCGGATCGGTGTGTATATGTACACACACCGATCCGCCATAACATATATATATATATACACTGTATGTTCACACACCGATCCGCCATAACATATATGGCGGATCGGTGTGTATATACAGTATATATATATGTTATGGCGGATCGGTGTGTATATGTACACACACCGATCCGCCATAACATATATATATATATATACACTGTATGTTCACACACCGATCCGCCATAACATATATATATACTGTATATAAATACTGTATATACACACTGATCCACCATAACATATATACTGTATATACACACCGATCCGCCATAAAATATATATATATATATATATACACTGTATTTTAACACACCGATCTGCCATAACATTTATATACTGTATATACACACCGATCCGCCGCCATAACGTAGGCTTAACCGGGTCAGAACATCTCCAAAACTGCAGGTCTTGTGGGGGTCCCGGTGTGCAGGGGACAGTATCTATTAAAAGGGGTCCACGGAAGGAAAAGCAGTGACTGGCTACAGGGTCATGGGCGGCCAAGGCTTACAGACAATATTAACATTGCTGTAAAGTTACAAGGTGTCACTTCTAACATGTCTCTCTCTCTCAGTCCCAGGAGCTGTCTCTCATTGCATGCAGCACCCAGCACCCTATCACATCGGCTCCTCATGTCCTGTCTCATTTTCTTATTTCGGCCTCTGACACGGCTGCTCTACTCCTGCGTCCTGTAGCCTCCAGAGAGCTTCTCCTGCCCGTGGATCCTGCTCCAATTACCCACCCGGTGCCGGACAGAGCCCTGGTCAGAGCCCAGGTACAGCGGCAGATGGCTTGAGACGTTTAAAGGCGAGAGTATACTGTGGGTAGAATAGGGATACGTGATGCGCATTGGACATAACCAGGTACTGTGCCTACAAATGGTTCCTTCAGGGGCCCCAGGATCCATTAGGAGTCAAGTTGTTGCAGATGCATATTTCCAAGAACTATCAGGCAATTCATGAAGCAAACAAAAAGCAAACAGGAAAAAGGGTGAGAGCAGCGGGGGGATCATACTGCAGTTATTTGAAAAAGAGATAAATGGACATCAATACACCCCAAATCTGCCCCAAACTGTCATTACGGGGCCATGTGCCTAAATAGCCAAACTCCTGCAAATCCCTTCATGGCAGTTCCACCATTTCCTCATCTCTTAATACTACCTCCACTCATCCGATGATCCTCGGCTGACCTCTGCCCTGATCTTTCTCTCTCATGAGCATATACAAGTCTTCTTCAGATCTGCCCATCCTCTGGAATGCCATTCCCTGGCTCAGCTAACTCTCCCCATCTAGAGTCCCTCAAAAAAACCATAATACCACTTCTTCAGGGAAGCAAATCAGCTGCCACCTACCTTTTTGACTCACCTTTCGGCAACATACATGGTACGTGTTTGGTATCAATGTACCAGCTGCACTCCGGGATCTCTCTCCGTGTTTGCACGTGTGTTCTTAAAAATCCTGATCCATGCAAGGATTATGAGGTACCTCCACCTCCTTCTAGTTTTTAAGCCCCTGTGCACAGGGCCCTCCTTATGTTTTATTTCTGTCCAAATTATGTGATGAAGTACCTGTTATGTGCTGTTTACTCATTGTACATCACTTCAGAGTATGCTGGCGTTATATAAATGTGTAAATGATAATAATAATAAGATAGTGTTTGCTGATGTTCTCTCTGGCTAATGTGTGATGGGATATATGACATATGGTTTGATATATGACACACATATATGTGAATTCCATGTGGCAGGGTGCTCTCCGCTGCCTCGAGGTTGAATCCATCTATAACCCTCTCCTTATGACCTGCAATCTTTACCAACACCTTCAGCGCATCTACATCCAGCCTCCCCTTCACCAAGCACAGCCAAAGCATGTGTCAGCATCACGTGGACCTGCAGGAGGAGGCTCGAGCAGCGGGCAGGTGAGCTCATTCATTAATCTGTATAGGGTAATATTGTGCCAGCAAATGTATAGATCAAATTCTGCCAATAACTATGTGTCCCCATACGTGTGCTTCTAGTTTGGAGTATTATGGTGGGCCTGGCCACCTATGTCATTATCCCCATGATGTGCTAGGCTAAAAGATTGCTTTATTCTCCCAAACAATGTTGCTGTAATGCCTCGATATCAAGGCATTTGGCAACACTGAAAACTGCTGCAATCCTCCCGTCCCGGAGCGACAATGTGTGCGATCAACAATGTCCCAAGTAGGTCATGGGCACAGGATGACCAAATCTCAAAATTCCAAATTGAAAAGTGCATTTCTCAAATGTGGCTTTTTAAACCCCAAACAACCCGACAAACCCTTGCATGGGTGATATCACTGTACTCAGGAGATGTTTGTGAACACATGGGATGTTATTTGACAGTAACATATACCACAAGCTGTAAATTCATACCTGAACTACAATTACTACCACAAAGTTTCACATGGGCTGGTGGTAAATTAGTGCATGTAAAGAGTTCAAATATAAGCATTTGAAATACCCTGGGGTGTCTAGTTTTCAAAAATATATGGTTTGATAGGAATAAATTAAATTGGCCAGGTTCAGAGATGTCCCAAACAGGACATGGGGGTAGGATAGAGAGATATGAAAAACATGTTTTTCAAATGGCAAAATGCTACTTGTACTTATTCCTCTATAACGTGCAAACAAATCCCATAAAACATAAAAACCTTGGTTATTTCTAAACTCAGGACAAATATTAGAAGCTGTTTAGCACAATTTTTATTAGCTTTTGCAGAGGAGTAAAATATTTTACAATTAAAGGTCAGAAAAGGTCATTTTTTATTCTTCACGTTTTTATATTTTATATAGTAACTTGAATGATATGATCAAAATAATGTAATCTAAAGAAAGCCCTTCCTGTCCTGACAAGAAAAGATATAACTTGTGTGGGTTCACTAATCAGAGAGTAGAAAATTGCAGCTAAACATGAGCACCACAGAAATGTTAAATCAGCCATTGTCACAAAGGGTGAAAAAAACACAAAACAGCTCCGTCCTTCCGGGGTTAAAAACTTTCTGGACCCCCAGGCGATAGTTGGATGGGAAAGGGCAGCCAAAGGATTGCGCCCCCTTGGGTAGAGGGACCTGGTGAGAAAAAGGGAAACATCCTGTGGACACGTGACTGAGGGACAGTGTGTGGACATACTATGTGCCTGTGGGGTAGTATTTAAAGGTTACTTGCAGATTACTGCCCCAAACTCCAGGTACTTCTCCTGACTCCTCAGTCAGGAGGAATGAGTTAATAGGGTGGAATAATCCTGTAGATCATGGGAACGGGAAGTTATGATATCTGCTGCCATGTTATACATATACAGGGATTTCCTAACATGCATTTGAAATGTATATATATGTAATATGGATGTATAGTTGTGTGAAAAAGAAAATACACCCTCTTTGAATTCTATGCTTTTACATGTCAGGACATAATAACAATCATTTGTTCCTTAGCAGGTTTAAAGAATAGGTAAATACAAGCTCAAATGAACAACAGCACATGACATATTACACCATGTCATGATTTATTCAACAAAAATAAAGCCAAAATGGAGAAGCCATGTGTGAAAAACTAACTACATTCTTACTGCAGATCAAATGCCCTTGATTAATTGATCATCAGCAAGTGTGACAACCTATATAAAAGCCAAAGTTTTAGCAGTTTGCTGGGCTGGAGCATTCATGTGTCTTTTACCACAATGCCAATGAGGATCTTTACCACAAAGACCAATTGTTGCTGCCCATCAATCTGGGAAGGATTAAATGAACATTTCCAAACAATTTAAAGTCTATCATTCTACAGAGCAGGGGCGTACCTAGAGTATTTGGCACCTGGGGCGGATCCTGTGTGTGGCACCCACACACACAAACACTTTAAAACTGCATAGCTTCTATCGTTATATACTGGCGCAGACATTGAAGGTGCTACAGCATTACTGTTATCATTAGATACTGAGGCAGACATTGACGGTGGTACAGTATTACACCTATCACTATATACTGAGGCAGGCATTGATGGGGGTACAGCATAACACCTATCACTATATACTTAGGCCGACATTGACAGGGGTACAGCATAACACCTAACACTATATACTGAGGCAGACATTGACGGTGGTATAGCGTAATCCCTATCACTATACATTGAGCCAGACACTGATAATAGCGCAGCATAACTCCTATCACTATATACTAACCCAAACATTGGTGTGGTGTAGGCCACTTCATTGTCTGGCTTAGGGATGCACTGAAAAGAAAATTCTTGACTGAATCTGAAAATCCAGCATTTACCTGTCCGAAGCCAAATATGACCCCCCCACCATATTGAAAAATATTCGAAAAAGACAGAACATCTGCCCCCAGGCTTGTCAGTCTGCCCCCAGAAATGCCTTATTCCCCCTATATGCCACTGTGCCCCATGATATGCCTTTTAACCCTCTAGATCCCACTGTGCCCCATGATATAGCTTTTGACCCCCTATGTGCCACTCTGCCTCCAGAATTGCCTTATACCCCTATATGCCACTGTGGCATTTAGGGGGTAAAAAGGCATATTATGGGGCAGAGTGGCATATAGGGAGGTATAAGGCATTTCAGGAGGCAGAGTGGCATTAAGGGGGTTAAAAGGCATTTCATAGAGCACTCTGCCTACAGAAATGCCTTATGCCCCCCATTTGACTCTCCCTCCCCCTCCCTCCTCCAAACTTACCGGTGCTTCTGAGTCCCCGGTGCTTAGTCCGGGCAGCGTGTAGCGCTCTACGCGATTCGCGTAGACAACTTCCGCTGCAGCCGGGAGGAGGTGCGGTTAGCAGAGGGGGTCCATTGCGCAGACCTTCCCCGGCTGTCAAGAGTTCCCCGGCCGCCCCAGTGCGGGGAACTCTGATCTCTGACAGCCGCGGAAGGTCTGTGCGATGGACGCAGACAACCCCCGCTGCTAACCTGCTAACCCCCTTTTGCAGCTATAATGGCTTCAGCTCTTCTGGTAAGGATTCCCACAAGATTTTGGGGAGTTTTTGGGGGAAGTTTTGCCCGTTCATCCAGTAGAGCGTTTGTGAGGTCAGGCACTGATGTTGGACGAGACACCCGCCTCGCAATCTCCATTCCAGTTCGTCCCAAAGGTGTTCGATGGGATTAAGGTCGGGTCTCTGTGCGGCCGATCAAGTTCTTCCCACCAAACTCATTCAACAGTGTCTTTATAGAGCTTGCTTTGTGCGCTGGGCTCAGTCACGCTGAAATAGAAAAGGGTTACCCCCAAACTGTTCCCACAAAGTTGGAAGCATAGCATTGTCCAAAATGCCTTGTTGCTGAAGCATTAAGATGCCCCTTCACTTGAAGTAAGGAGCCCAAGCCCTGAGCAACAGCCCGAGAACGTTACCCCTTTCCCCACCAAACTTTACGGCAGGTAACGTTCTTCTGGCATCTGCCAAACCCAGACTTGCCCGTCGGACTGCCCAACCAGAGAAGTGTGATTGGTCACTCCTCAGAACACGTTTCCACGGCCCTAGAGTCCTGCGGCACATTGTACTTGGTGATGTGAGGCTTGCTTGCAGCTGCTCGGCCACGGTAACCCATTCCACGAAGCTCCTGTCGTGCAATTTTTGTGCTGATATGCGCCACAAGTCCTATCCCAGCGCCGCAGGTCCTATCCCAGCGCCGCAGGTCCCTATCCCAGCGCCACGTGTATTCTGTGTATATACACAGTTCTTGTATATAGTGCTTGTTTTAATCTGTAAATTGCTTAACATGATGATTTATCTATGTCTCTCCTTGACGTGCTTTAGGGGACACTAAGGCACAGGAAAGCCAGGGCCTCAGTCGCTCCTCTGCCCCTGGTGCCTCCAGCCCAGCGCATCTTGAAGACCTGTCGTGAGGGTGAGACAGCTGTGGCTGACTTCATGCGAGCTCAGGGCGACTTCCTCCCTGATGTGGAACCCACCGTCTCCAGTAGGTCCCAATTCCGACTGAAATGGGACCAAAAGTGATAAGACCCAGTCCTTCCCGAGATTTGTTTATTACGGGGCTGGGAAATGGGGTAGAAAATACCTTGTTAATGAGACAAAAATTAAAACCTCTCCTGTTCTCAGCCACCATTTAATCGCAGAGGGGTCTATTCACTAAAGGGGCAGCTTCAGCTCCCACACTTCACTATTCATTACATCGGGTCCTCCAGCGAGAAGGGCTGACCTGGCCCTGTATAAAGTATAATTCAGTTAGGATACTGGGGGGCCTTGCTTTGGTGAATAAACCCATTTATGTTTTGTGACGTTGGCCACTTTCTGTTATAGTCATTATTACTCCAGTGTCATTGTAGTATTGTTATGTTGTTACTCTTGTGTCATTATAGCATTATGTTGTTACTCCTCTGTTGTTAAATGATTGTTATGTTGTTACTCCTCTGTCACATTATTTTTTGTGATGTTACTCCTGTGTAGGTACAGAGTTGTTATATTGTTACTCCTGTGTAGCCATAGTGCTATCACACCTCATTTAAAATAGAACCATAGGGGTTGCGGGGCAGGGGGCATTTCTCTGTTTTGTCCCGATTACAGTGGCAGGTTTGACTTTGTGTGGTTTGCTTATAATTGGAGTGGAGCAAGTTGAGGCGAAACCAGACTCTGAACCAGCCCATGGCGTGCCTTCTACAGATGGAGGTCCTTGTGCATGGTTACAGCCCCATGAAAGCTTCTCTTCCACCTCAGGTAGGGCAGGGGTTTTTAATCGTGCCCCAGACAGTTCTTACATCAGTACTTTGAGACACAGAACGTACTCGCTGGCATCCATGTGTCCACCAGCTGGATTAAAAATCCCTCTACAGAAAGTCTCAGTAACTAGGAGCAGGCAAGGCCAGGTTACGCAGCTTTGCGTCCTTCAGCAAATATACGGGAAGGGCTCCTTTTCTGGATTTAGTGTCCAGGGGGCCCCGGCACAGCCCCGTCAAACCCCTACCCACCCTGGCTGTGCGTACCGCTGGGCAATGATTGGTATATTAGTATGTTACTGGGTGTTAAGCCCGAGAAGCCCATATTTATTTATTTATTTATTTATTGTTAAAGCCCACCCTTCATGTACCATCTTTGCATTTACTCATTCACACAAATCATTAACATATTCATTAATGCAGTCTCACAAATAAATCAAGCAATTCATCCACACATGAATTCATTAATTGTCATACGCATTCACACAATTCATCCACACATTTATTCATTCTCATACGCATTCATACTACCCCCTCTCCCCATCTTATCTGCCCCTTCTCACTGTTCCCCCTTTTCACTATGTACCCCTTTTGCCACTATGTACCCCCTCTCACTATCTATCCCCTCTCCCCATTTCTCACTATCTAACCCCCTCTGCCCCTTCTCACTGCACCCTCCTCCCTCACCCTACTTACCTTGTTGCCGGAGCAAGCAGCAACTGGGGCCGGGCCCGCGGCAGGACCGGACTGACTGGGTCTATGCGGCCTCTACGGCCGCATTAACGCAGGGCATAAGGGGCACCTGCCCCTTAAGCCCGCCACAACTGTGACCGGGTCCGCCACTCTAAGGGGCCAGGAAGCCCCCACCAGGGTCGGCCTTAGTGGTCTGTGGCCGCACAGGGCTTACATTAAAACATCGGGGGGTTTTTTAACTTTATTTAACATCCTCCATGTTAAATAAAGTTAACAAAAACTTTATTTAACATGGAGGATGTTAAATAAAGTGAAAAAAAACCCCCCAATGTTTTAATTTAAACCCTGTGCGGCCGCACACCCGTAAGGCCGGCCCTGGTGGGGCTTCCCGACCCCTTAGAGTGGCGGACCCGGTCGCAGTTGCGGCGGGCTTAAGGGGCAGGTGCCCCTTATGCCCTGCGTTAATGCGGCCGTAGAGGTATTTTAAGGTACCTATTTTAAGGTAGGGGCCTGGAGCTGCAGCTCCATCAGCCCCTAAGTCAATCTGGCCAGGCCCACCGGGCAACTGCCGTCTTCTGAGCAAGTTGTACCTAATAAAGTGGCCAGTGAGTATATATACATATACACAGAGATACAAAAACACGCAGTGTATGTACAGTATTCACATAAACATGTGTACGCACAGTACTTACCGCATGCTCCACTCCCCTCCAGTATGAGCAGCGATCGGGTGCAGTGTCAGTGAGGGAGGATGATTACCGCGCATCACAGGACCCGTGAACTAAGAATGGCCGTCAGTAAAATGAGAAACCCAGAATTGAAACATAAAGATAAATAAAATTTTAAAAGAGGATTACCCTTGCTATAAAAATATATTTAACATATTTATATAATACACAGATTTTAAAAGGGTTAAAAC
This sequence comes from Spea hammondii, assembly GCA_029215755.1. Classification (NCBI taxonomy): domain Eukaryota; kingdom Metazoa; phylum Chordata; class Amphibia; order Anura; family Pelobatidae; genus Spea; species Spea hammondii. Next base: position 605,782 of record JARDYJ010000001.1, read on the forward strand.
CAACAAACACCTCAGCAAACCACTGGACCAAAGACCCAGCATGGACACAGAACCCTCTTCTGTAAAAACACCACGCAACCGCAAGGTCCGGCAGAGGGATCATCCAATGGTGTGCAGAACAGATGGAAGGCTAATGTCATGGGGTTCCTGGGCCGTTAAAGAGGACGCAAAATAATCCCTGGGAATGATTGGGGTGCTTTATAGAGCATTAGAGATCAGACGGGAATAATCCCTGGGAATGATTGGGGTGCTTTATAGAGCATTAGAGATCAAACAGGGAATAATCTCTGGGAATGATTGGGGTGCATTATAAAGCATTAGAGATCAGACAGGGAATAATCCCTGGGAATGATTGGGGTGCATTATAAAGCATTAGAGATCAGACAGGGAATAATCTCTGGGAATGAATGGGGTGCATTATAAAACATTAGAGATCAGACAGGGAATAATCTCTGGGAATGATTGGGGTGCATTATAAAGCATTAGAGATCAGACAGGGAATAATCTCTGGGAATAATTGGGGTGCATTATAAAGCATTAGCGATCAGACAGGGAGTCATACTGCCGGTTTGGGGCTAGGGTGGCCACATGTCTCGGATTGCACAGGACAGTCCCGCAATGGGACTTAAATCCTGGGCAGCCTCAATCCGGGACAATGCCTTGTCCTGGAATGAGGAGTCTGAGTGAAGGAGGTCTCAGCCAATCAGGAGAGACTTCTCAACTCTCCTGATTGCCTGAGATTTCAGAAGCCTCTCCTTCACACCAACTCAGAGTAAGCTGCAGCCAGCACCAGGTATGTGTGTTTGACTCTGTGTGTGACTGTGTTTGTCAGTTTGTCACAGTGTTTGTGTCACTGTATTTTGTCTGTTTGTGTGACTGTGTGTGTAATATCTGGTAATAGTGGAGTTAATTCTCTGAATCTACTCGTGCCTGGTATTAGAGGAGTTAACATTCTATATCTAGTCATGTCTGTAATGAGTATATGCATATTATTAAATCAGAAATCAACATGGTTTCCAACGCTTCTTAATAATTAATATATAATAGTATATGTGAACCAGGATGTATGTGAGATAATATATAATATATAAAATTTATTTTGTGTGTATATGACGGTGTGTATCAGTGTATATATACCGTATTTGCCCGAATATAGGCCGCACCCCCACTTTAAAGACAAAGTGGGGGAAGTAAGTGCGGCCTGTATTCGGGCAAATACGGTATATATACACTGATACACACCGTATAATCGGGGTTTAGCGCAGTAATGCGCAATTCGTATGGCCCGATGCCCGGAACATGCAGTTCCGGGTGCCGGGCAGGCAGCAGGGTTAGGATACAGATCCCCCGCAGCACTGCAGGGGACCTGCATCCTACTCTACGGCAATGCGCATAAACAACCTCCGATGGCAGCATATCTTGGGGGGCAGAGTGGCAACATATCTGGGGGGGGCAGAGAGGAATATCTGGGGCAGAGTGGCGGCATATCTGGAGGGGGCAGAGTGGGGGCATGTCTGGAGGGGCAGAGTGGGGGCATGTCTGGAGGGGGCAGAGTGGTGGCATGTCTGGAGGGGGCAGAGTGGCGGCATATCTGGAGGGGGCAGAGTGGCGGCATATCTGGAGGGGGAGCAGAGTGGCAGCATATCTGGAGGGGGCAGAGTGGCAGCATATCTGGAGGGAGCAGAGTGGCAGCATATCTGAAGGGGGCAGAGTGGCAGCATATATGGAGGGAGCAGAGTTGCAGCATATCTGGAGGGAGCAGCTCGATTATAGGTTGCACCCTAAAAGTTAGGTGCTTTTTTAAAGAAAAATTTAGATTTCTTGAAAAAATACACATCAGTGGAATAGTAAAACAATATTCTAACACACTGTATTTTAACATTTTTGATATCTATTATGCAGTTAGTCAACATATATTATATTTATTACATATTATATATTACATAGAAACAAAAAAACAATAGCCATTTTAATGCACCTTTATAGATATGCCCCTTTGCCCCCAGGTATGCCACTCTGTCCCCCCAGATACATATATACACATACTACACTACCTATCCCCCCCCACTACAAGCCCCCTGTCCCCACACCTACAGCAACTGCCCCCCACTACAGGACAGGAGGGGGGCCCACAATTATATTGTTTGCCCAGGGCCCACCAGAGCCTTGAATCGGCCCCGATTGGGGTGCTTTATAAAGAATTAGAGATCAGACGGGGATAATCCCTGGGAACGATTGGGGGCGTCCGAATACACTCAGTTCTAAACTTTATTGTTTTGACAAAAAATATTAACATTCTGTATAGGAGAAACATATAAAGATTTGTTGAAGGAAACACATTTTTCATAAAAAAAATAAAACATTTTTCTATCGCGCTAAAAAAATTATATCTATCAGGGGACTCTGACTGGAGTCAGAGGGGCAGTTGCCTCTCAGAGTGACCACCTGACATTTTGCCCCTCATGGTGGGGGCAGAGTGATATGTCCACAATAACGTGTCATTATCCTCTTTCACAGCATTCCCATATCCTCATAAATGGATGACAGGCGATTATCATCCACCGAGAGCTCTCTCTCAGGGCACATTGAGGTATGGCACAACTGAAGATCACCAGCAGATAAACCACCCGAGGTCACTGGTTTTACTGGGAACGGCTGAGCTGGTGTTGATTGTAATTTCGTTGTTGAAAGTGTAACTGGTGGAACGAGGTGAGGTGTGAATGATCCTGGTAAATGTGGAGTACCTTGAGATGTAGCTGGATAAGGCTGTGGTTTACTTAGCACTTGAGGGGTTGAAAGAGCTGATGGTTTTGCTGGAGACAGGACTGGTGCGAACTGTGGCTTGTCTGGTGCGAACTGTGGCTTGTCTGGTGGAGGTGGGGATCCCATAGACTGCAGTTTTCTTGGTGGTTGAGGCTTTGATCCTGAGACCCCTGGTTTCAGAACTTGACTATATAACACCTCTGTGTTACTATTGTTGTTGCTGTTGGATAAGGAGATGTGAGATTGTCCAGATGTCTTCTCAGGGTCCAGTTCCTTCCCTATAAATTTGGTGACGGTCATTCCTTGAGGTTTGGGCGCAGGCACTGGTTTGGGGCCCGATTTATTTCGAGTGTGACTGCGTTCTCCTTGATTGTTTGATGCAATGTAAACATCTGGGTGACAAGTTTTCTCCTTGTTGGGTGGCCTCCTCCTGGCTTCTCCTTTCACATGCACCTCTGAGTATAACACTGGGGCCTCACAAGACTGGGCAATCCCTTCTGGCTCATCATAGATATGGTCTTCTGAGGGTGGATAAAACGCAGGAACACCTGGTGCTTTATGGGAGACCCCACCTCCAAGCACTTCATACCCAACTGGCTCATACAGATCGGAGTAAAGAGGGGAGGCCCCAAACATGTCTCTATTTTGCCTCTTGTCTTTGACACTGTCCACAGGATCTGAGTAGAGGGGGTCAAACAAAGTTTTTATGGCCCTCACAGAATCTTTGGGTTCAGAATAAACTCCCATCAAATGTTCTGTGTCCTCTCCTGTCTGATTGGCAGATCTGGAAACCGGGGACCGTGGAGGAGTACCAGACATTGCTGGTTTTGGTCCCAAAGAAGCAGTGTCAGGAAGGTGCTGTGGCAATACAGGTTTGGCCATGGGGAGGTCAGGAAGAGTCCGACCTTTGAAAGGCTTTTCCTCTGTATCTTTCCTAATTTTCAGATTTTTTAACTGGACCTCAGGCATGGCAGGAACTGATTCATGGGGTGAGGGGTCTGTAAGGGAATCTGTGTCCAGCACCGGGCAGCTTAGTCTGTTCCCAGGCTCCTGCTGAGCTCTTATGGAGGACTCCACCATTTGGAAGATTTCATGACCCTGAGATGTCTCAAAGGTGAAACTTCCTGGACCTGATGCGCATCTTCTTCCAGCCTCAAAGGAAAACATAACCTGGATGAAAAGACAGATAGAGACTGTTAAAGCTGATGAAACACAGACAATAAAACAGTTGGTGGGTAATATTGCGGGTGAGCAAAATGTAGGTACAAGTTGGTGCTCGTAGCTTGGTCTATCACCTTCTGCCTCTCTGCCTATCAATAGACATGAATCTCACAGCCTCTCTCAGTATAACCATCCGTCTGTATCATCTCACTTCAGCTCCACCACTCTCTTTATAACAGCTCTTCCCTAGATCATTGGCTCTTTCCATGCTGTATGCCCTCAATTCACTTTTACTTTTCCCAACAATCCCTTCCACTATTTCACCCCATCACATGCTCACTCATCCTCTTCCTCACCCTTTCTAGGTTCTAAAGATTCTAAAGCTGAAGGAGGGCCAGTCCAGAGGAGAAAGAGCTAGACCCCAGGTTCACATGAACATATTGCCAGACGGAAGGCATTTTTGTTGACACGCTTTACATCTAGTGCAGTTTGTTGCCTTAGCCTCAACTCTCTGGCTCTCACTTTCTCATGTCTTCTGTCCACATTGAATTTGCTGGCAGATAAGACCATTCAGCCCATGTAGTCTGCCCATTTATCCCGATGTAGAGACTTAGACTCATATTGATGACATGGTAGGGCACCTATCTTATCGGGTTTGCTCACCTTATCCCTTCCGTATCTGCGCAGTAGTTTGTATGGCCAGGAGTACAATGTTTGCTTGGTGTGGTGATCCTTCAGTATGAGACAGTCAACCTCGGCGCGCAGGATGTAGGATCCTCTCAGGGAACAGCGTTCTGCAGCTTCGGTCCTCTGCACAGTAACCCAAAACTCGCACACTAGAGCCACAGGACAACAAGTCACAATATGACGGCAACCCACACCTTAGGTTTAATCTGCTAACAGACATCCCCAGTATGCCAAGGGACTTAACCATATGTATAAGCCTCCTGTTTATCGCTCCTCCCAATCTGTAAATATGGGCCTCCTATTTCTCTCTCCACTCAAATTGTTGATTAGGATCTCTCATTTAGTTCCCCTCCCTATCCATGGTTCAACATCTTCTGTTCCTCTATATGCCTATCTGCAGACATAAGACTTCCATTACTTTGTCTTCCCTATCCATAGGTATCGGCATCTCATTCTTCTATATGTGCATATGGTTCTCCCATTCATCTGTTCTTGCCATCCGTAGATATAAACCTCCCTATTCCCTCTTCCCATATTATCCAAGCATTTCAGCCTCTAATCCTTCTCTCCACCCTATCCACGAATGTGACCCATACTCTACTGATCCACCTGAGATTTACCATCAGATAGTAGTGGTTGATCCTCCCCATCCCATTTATGTCCCCTTTACATGGATTATATGAAACCATGGTCCCTTCTGAGGCCTTCCTCTGAACTGTTTAATTACCCCCCATCCCCCGTCAGCCCTACGTCACTTTAACTTCATCTTCTCATTCACTACTTAGAGAGATATGATTTGGGACTCTCTCAATCCTCACCTTCCTCATGGGAGACATAAATACTGTTCACAGCCATCTCTAATGATGAAAGACCTGGAGATCCTGCTGGTTCCTTATCTTGGGATGACTTAAACCCATTAGGATTATTCTGTCATTAGAGATGAAAACAGACACAAAGATGACATATGTAACCAGACAGATCACAAAGTAAGACACAAAAGTGTACAAGAAAAGGAGAGTGATCGGTGTACAGAACAGAGAGAGAGAGAGAGAGAAGGAGGGACACTGAGAGGATGAGGTCTATTCACAAAGGTTTGACTTGTTGAGTTACTCTGGCCAGCATCTCATCTATTAACTAACATTAACACTACTCAACCAGGTTAAACTGCCAACTCACAGCAGGTGTCTAGTCACCCGAAGACAACAAGTTTGTAGTCTTGGAAGATGCAAGTTTTGTTAAACCTCTCCCTTCAAGGCTTGTGACATTGTTAAGTGGGTAGATCAAGCCCTTTTCTCCAGCTTGTGGTGACCAAAGGGCTATGTAAGGCTATAAGCTTCTGTTTTTTGTACCTTTCTTTTTCCTTCCCTTCTTTTTTTCCACAGTCTTAAACCCTTGTTTCCCCCAACCCATCTTGTAGGTGCCACCTCCTTAGCAGTTTTTGGTTGTGTTGTCTTCCTATTTGGATTTTGTTGACTTTACAATCAACTTAACAAGACTCATGATGATTGCGCCCAGAGACTGTATGACCAACTCAACAAGACACACAACGACTGCGCCTAGAGACTGTGTGATTTACTCAACAAGACACAAGATGACTGCGCCTACAGACTGTGTGACCAACTCAACAAGACACAGGATGACTGTGCCCAGAGACTGTATGACCAACTCAACAAGACCCACAACAACTGCGCCTAGAGACTGTGTGATTTACTCAACAAGACACACGATGACTGCGCCTAGAGACTGTGTGACCAACTCAACAAGACACACGATGACTGCGCCTAGAGACTGTGTGACCAACTCAACAAGACACACGATGACTGCGCCTAGAGACTGTGTGACCAACTCAACAAGACACGATGACTGCGCCTAGAGACTGTGTGACCAACTCAACAAGACACACGATGACTGCGCCTAGAGACTGTGTGACCAACTCAACAAGACACGATGACTGCGCCTAGAGACTGTGTGTGAGGAGAAAATATGGCGGAGTCCGGTATGCAAGCCAGGGTCAGGGTATCCAGAAGATCTGCAAAAATCCGTTAAACAAGCTGGGGTCGTGGTATCAGAACATGAGCAAAGTCCCTTAAACAAGCAGGGTCAGGGTATCCAGAAGATCAGCAAAGTCCGTTAAACAAGCAGGGTCAGGGTATCCAGAAGATCAGCAAAGTCCGTTAAACAAGCAGGGTCAGGGTATCCAGAAGATCAGCAAAGTCCGTTAAACAAGCAGGGTCACAACAAACAATAGCTAGCAGAGAGAGAAAATATACCAAGTACCCAGCAGCAGGAGCTGCTGGGTTTTAAATGTTCCCGGGCTGGTGACGTCATCGGGAGCGCGCGCGGCCCCCACCCTCCTGAAGCAGAGAAAAGGGAGGCGGGGTATCACGCGCGCCGGCTAGATGCGGCGTGAACGCGAGCGAGGACGGACCCGAGGTTGTGCCGGCTGGATGCGGCTAGGACTGAGCCGCGTCTCTGCCGGCTGGACGCGGCGTGGGTGCTGCGGAGGACCGACCCGCGGGTATTCCGGTGAGTGGCTGCGGGTCGGTCGTCCGCATGGTCGCTGACAGTCCCCCCCCCCTAAGGCGGGGCCTCCGGACACGTAAAGGTTTAGGACGATCAGGATGTCTGAAATGAAAAGCACGAACCAATGCAGGAGCATGCACATCTCTCGCCGGTTCCTATGACCTATCCACTGCTTCATAGCCTTTCCAGTGAATGAGATATTGTAATTGCCCCTTATGAATTCTGGAATCCAATACCTCCTCCACTTCATATTCTTCTGCGCCGTCTAAAATAACAGGTTCCGGGACGGAAATTTGCCGTCCTGAAAATCGATTTTCAACCCATGGTTTTAATAAAGATACGTGGAACACTGGGTGGATTTTCATGGTGTGTGGGAGACGTAACTTGATGGCTAATGGAGAGATAATTTCGCATATGAGATAAGGGCCCACAAATCTTGGTCCTAGTTTCCGCATAGGCCCGGATACCTTGAGATGTCTGGTGGAGAGCCATACCTTGTCCCCCACTTGGTAAGTAGGGGCTGGAGATCGATGGGTGTCCGCATATTGTTTATAGCGTTGCTGAGCTTGTTTCAGCGTGTTGCGAATCACCATGTAGGTTTGCGTAAGGTTTCGCACATGTTCCGTAACAGATGGAACAGTGTTGAGGATGGGAGCCCCTGGGAGCATAGAGGGATTATAACCATAACTGGCAAAAAATGGAGACATCTTAATGGAACTGTGAACATGATTGTTATAGGCAAACTCTGCGAGAGGGAGGAATTAGGCCCAATCATCCTGTAGGTAAGTGGAAAAGCATCGTAGATATTGTTCCAAGGTTTGATTGGTGCGTTCGGTTTGACCATTACTCTGTGGGTGAAAGGCTGTAGAGAGACAGCGTTGAATGTGGAGTTCCTGGCAAAATGCTTTCCAGAATTTTGAGGTAAATTGAGTACCTCTGTCAGATACAATATTATCTGGTAATCCGTGAAGTCTGAATATCTCCCGAGTGAATAGGATGGCAGTCTCGACAGCAGAAGGAAGCCCGGTATAAGGAAGGAAGTGTGCCATTTTGGAGAAACGGTCCACTACAACCATCAGGGTGGTAAATTTTTGGGAGGGAGGTAAGTCTGTAATAAAGTCCATAGAAATATTTCCCCAAGGTCTCTCTGGAACTGGAAGTGGTTGGAGAAGACCCGAAGGTTTCGAATGCATGTCTTTTGCCCTAGCACATGTAACGCAGGAGGATACATATGATTGGACGTCTTGCTCTAGGTCAGGCCACCAGAAGGAACCTATCGCCCATTGCGGGACCCTGGGCGATAGGTGATGTGGAGCTGGAAACGTGAAAAGAAGAGTGCCCATCTGGCCTGCCGGGGTTGCAGATGTCTTGCAGAACGCAGATATTCCAGATTTTTATGATCTGTAAATACAATGATGGGGTGAGGTGCCCCTTCAAGGAGATGTCTCCACTCCTCCAGGGCCAACTTAATGGCCAGTAATTCTCGCTCTCCCACATCATAATTTCGTTCCGGTGGCGTCAGTGTCCGGGAGAAGAATGCCACCGGGTGTAGTTGACCATCACTCTCTTGGCGCTGAGACAAAATAGCTCCAACCGCTGTATCAGAAGCATCAACCTCCAACGTGTAGGGTTTGGAAGGTTCCGGAAGCGATAGGATAGGAGCTGTGGTAAATTTTTTCTTTAACGTCTCAAATGCAGTTTGCGCCGCTGCCGTCCATTGAAAAGTAGAGTGTTTCGAGGTAAGTGCGGTAATAGGCTGGATAACCTTAGAAAAGTCCCTAATGAATCTTCGGTAAAAGTTCGCAAATCCTACAAAGCGTTGGACCCCTTTGCGGTCAGAGGGCGGAGGCCATCGTAAAACAGCTGTCACCTTTTTAGGATCCATCTTGATACAATTAGGGGATAGTATAAACCCCAAGAATTCCACAGTAGAGGTTTCAAAGACGCATTTCTCTGCTTTGGCGTATAACTGGTGTTGTCTGAGACGATTAAGTACCATTTTGACGTGTTCACGGTGAGCGGTAAGCGAGGAGGAATAAATGAGAATGTCGTCTAGGTAGATAATGATGAATTTATCCAAGACGTCCCGAAAAATATCATTTATAAAATATTGAAATGTAGCAGGGGCATTACATAGTCCGAATGGCATGACCAAATATTCAAAATGACCGTATCTGGATCGGAAGGCCGTTTTCCATTCATCCCCGTTGCATATTCGTACGAGATTATAGGCGCCCCGTAAGTCGAGTTTTGTGAATACCTGGGCCGTGCGGGCATGATTCATGAGCTCAGAGATTAATGGAAGAGGGTAGCGATTTTTAACAGTTATGTTGTTTAACCCTCTGTAGTCAATGCACGGGCGTAATTCTCCATCCTTCTTTTTGACAAAAAAGATGCCAGCACCAGCAGGGGAGGTAGAAGGCCGGATAAAGCCTTTGGCCAAATTCTCGTCAATATATTCTTTGAGGGTGGCAAGTTCTGGTTCTGAGAGAGGAAATATTCTTCCAAAAGGGATGGACGCCCCAGGGAGGAGCTCAATGGGGCAATCATATGAGCGATGTGGGGGCAACGTCTCAGCTTTTTTCTTTTCAAATACATCCAGAAATTGATGATACGCTGGAGGAATGGCGGCGGCCAAGGAATAATCAGTGGTCAAACATAGTGCTGAAGGTAATAAACATTTATTGGTGCAAAATAATAGTAACATAGTTCATAACATAGTTCATAAGGTTGAAAAAAGACCAAAGTCCATCAAGTTCAACCTATATACATATTGTGTCCCTACTGTGTTGATCCAGAGGAAGGCAAAAAACCCTTATGAAGCAGATGCCAATTGCCCCATACCAGGGGGAAAATTCCTTCCCGACTCCAAATATGGCAATCAGAATAAATCCCTGGATCAACGTTCTGTCCCTATTAATCTAATATCCATAACTTGTAATATTATTGCTTTCAAGAAACACGTCCAGGCTCCTTTTGAACTCTTTTATTGAGTTTACCATCACCACTTCCTCTGGCAGAGAGTTCCATAATCTCACCGCTCTTACTGTAAAGAACCCCCGTCTGTGCTGGTGTAGAAACCTTCTTTCCTCCAGCCGTAGAGGATGTCCCCTTGTTATAGATACAGTCCTGGGTAATAATAATGATGAAAAGGTTAATGTCCCGGTCTCCCAATTAATAACAGGATTGTGACTTTGGAGCCATGGGAGGCCCAGGATGATAGGGAAAGTGGGAGCTGGAACGATGTCAAACTGGAGCAATTCGTGATGCTTGTCACCGATGGAAACGATTAATGGAATAGTCTCTTGGGTAATCGGTCCCGACTTAAGGGGGCTGCCGTCAACCAGCTGGATATGAATAGGGCTTGATGTCCGTTGTGTAGGAATTGCCCAGGTCTTGGCTAGCTCCACGTCCAAGAAGCATCCACTTGCTCCGGAATCAATCATTGCAGAGAGGAGGATAGGCTTTTTAGTCCACTGCAAGGAAAGAGAGATTGATAAATGCGGTGTGCAAACGTGGGGTGAAATAAGTATTTTCTGTGTGACAATATTCTTACCATCATAGCAATGGTGGTGGTTACGGCAGTTGTTAACTGTATGTCCCGGTTTACCGCAGTACAGGCACAAGTTAAGTGATCTGCGTCTGGATCTCTCTTCAGGTGTCAACTGGCCTTTCACAAGCCCTATCTGCATGGGTTCTTCGGCAGGAGTGGGTGCTCGTGAAGGCGAATACGGTACCGGGAAACGGTTAAAACCTGAAGTAAAGGACGTGGGACCCCGTTCTGCTTTTCTTTCCCTCAGGCGGCGGTCAATTTGGGTCGCCAAGTGGGTAAGCTCGTCCAAGGAGTTGGGAATACCGACTCGTGCCAGCTCATCTTTAAGGGCATCTGATAAGCCCAGACGAAATTGATCAAGTAATGCCGATTCGTTCCACGTGGTCTCTAGAGATATGCGGCGGAATTCCGTGATATATTCTTCTACCGGTCGGCGCCCCTGTTTGAGGGCCCGTAGATTAGTGGTAGCGGTGGAGACTCTAAACGGATCCTCATACATAGAATCTAGTGCATGACGAAAAGTGGCCCAAGAATCCAGGACTGGACTCTGGGTGTGCAGTAAGTGGTGAGCCCATAGTTGGGGTTCTTCCTGGAGGAGAGAAATAACCGTATGAATCTTGACGTAATCCGAGACGTAAGTACGTGGTTTCAGATTGAACAGTATCTGGCAGGATGTAATAAAGGTACGGTATTTCTTCCTGTCTCCTGCAAACTTGTCCGGGAGGGCCACTTGAGGTTCTAACGCCATGGCCCCTTCCTGAGCTAACGGAAGAGGCGGGGGGGCCACAATAGGTGAACTCCCTGAAGCTGCAGGCGTAGTCTGAAGCTGTTGGAGCTGTTGATGAAGCTGGATATGGCTCGACTGAAGGTCTTGGACAGACTGTGTTAATGAAGACACCTGCTGGGTGAGAGTGGACATGGCGTCCAAAAATTGGCTTGCGGGCTCCATTTGTGACTTGGTATAATGTGAGGAGAAAATATGGCGGAGTCCGGTATGCAAGCCAGGGTCAGGGTATCCAGAAGATCTGCAAAAATCCGTTAAACAAGCCGGGGTCGTGGTATCAGAACATGAGCAAAGTCCGTTAAACAAGCAGGGTCAGGGTATCCAGAAGATCAGCAAAGTCCGTTAAACAAGCAGGGTCAGGGTATCCAGAAGATCAGCAAAGTCCGTTAAACAAGCAGGGTCAGGGTATCCAGAAGATCAGCAAAGTCCGTTAAACAAGCAGGGTCACAACAAACAATAGCTAGCAGTAGGAACACGCAGAGAGAAAAAATATACCGAGTACCCAGCAGCAGGAGCTGCTGGGTTTTAAATGTTCCCAGGCTGGTGACGTCATCGGGAGCGCGCGCGGCCCCCACCCTCCTGAAGCAGAGAAAAGGGAGGCGGGGTATCGCGCGCGCCGGTTGGATGCGGCTAGGACCGAGCCGCGTCTCTGCCGGCTGGACGCGGCGTGGGTGCTGCGGAGGACCGACCCGCGGGTATTCCGGTGAGTGGCTGCGGGTCGGTCGTCCGCATGGTCGCTGACACTGTGTGACCAACTCCACAAGACACGATGACTGCGCCTAGAGATTGTGTGACCAACTCAACAAGACACGATGACTGTGCCTAGAGACTGTGTGACCAACTCTACAAGACACACGATGACTGCACCGAAAACTCTACGGCTAATTCAACAAGGTGTGTGATGACTGTGCCGACAAACTCTACGGCTAACTCAACAACACACATGATGACTGTGTGGGCAGACCCTATGACCAACACAGCAAGACACACCGTGATTGCGAGACAGACTGGGTGACCAGCTTGTCCAGGCTCATGATGACTGCACTGGCAGACTTGCATGGCAGCCTTGACCTCTGACTCATAATGCCAACTCAACTGACTGATCTGGAAACCAACTCAACAGCACCAGGACAGGAAACTCACAATATCCAACTAAACAGTACTCATCACATCTCAACCCTGCTGTTTACATTGGTTTTGTTGAGTGGTTAGTAAATAATTCCTCCCAAAATGAAGAGTGGAAAAAGCTATAAGAAAGGAAATAAGTAAGGGGGACGCTTACAAAATAAAAAACTAGAGCTAATGAATCAAACTGTGTCAAATTGGCTGACAGCAGGATTCTGATACAGTATGCACTGAGGGATCATGGGAAACAGGGAGGGGGACTTGTTACAGGGTCACCATACCCAAGGCTGGGGACCCCTGTTTGAGAGCTGAGGAATCACCAGTCAGTCCCTCATATGGAGCTCCTGCTAGCCACGGATCAGTCAGACCACCATTCACAGTAAAACAAGAACTTTTTTTACAAACACACAGAATGTATATATAATTACAATTCAATGAGCACCAAACCCAACCCCCAATCCCAGCACTCACATCCCACCACAAATCCCATCAGTATACAGGGGATGTATCAGGTGAGGGGATTAAGGGATACAATGGGTTTCCCCCACCTGTGTTATCCCCCTGTAGTGCGGGGGCCGTCTGGGCAGACAGGGCTGTGCTGGCTGATTAAGAGCCCCAGCCGGGTTACCTGATTGTCTCTTTGAAGGCTGGAGCTGCAGCCACATTCAGTCTCTGGGCCGGTTACACAATAAACACAATATAAAATATTACCAGGTCACCGTATCACGAACTGGACACAAAAGCGCTCCGTGACCCGGCTACACGTCACACGAACATATGAGCCGGCTAGCCTGGCCCTGTCACAGGACTTGCATGAAATGCCTCAACTAGTGGGAAGGGGCAACTTACAGCCTGTGGTCTGAGGTGGCCCACTAATATAATGAGTGAATGTTTGGGATTAATACTCACTGGGAAGGCGACCTCACAAAGCTTCTGGATCCATTCATTGACGAGCGTGCGCTCAGCAGACAGAAGAATTGCTTTCTCGCTAGTCTCTAAAGTGAATGCTGTCATGTTTTCCTTGGGGCCAGTCTCTGTCGGGACCGAGTCCACACGAATGCACTCCGCCAAGCGCACGACCTTCCGATCCCCGGCGCGACGGGCTATGAACTTGTCTCCCGATAAAGTACCATCCTTCCAGTCGTACATTTCCAGCCGCCCCACGCCGAACGACGAGTCGGGGTAGAGAAGCACATAGCAGCGCTTCCATTTCTGTGTTTAGAGAAAAAAACATTCAATAAAGCAAGATGCTCAATAATATCGTGATCTGCACCGGGCACCTGGGGGAGATAATTAGTGATAGCCTCTTGCAGTGACGCGGGTAACCCTCATCTAACACACAATGGCCATTACAGAGGCTTCCAGCGCATTTACTCGCTGACAACTGTCAGATATTTTATGCTAGAAAACATGTATTCTATATATTCTGTATTTTACATGAACACAAAATGGAGTCAGAGCCATTTTATTTTATTTAATCATATAACGGTTATTTCTGTGTGTCTTTGTTCCCTCTATAATTGAGAACAAAGAAGTATTCAGTATATATGATCCAATTAATGTTATCTTCCATGAGAAAGTTAAGGAGTAGACACTACATATCCTTAGGAATGTAAATTGGAATGGGGGATACGTCGTAAGACCACCAAAACCTAATTTACTACCTAGGAGGCAACATCTGGAGATATGGGTGACTACAAAGACCTGATTTACTATATAGGAGGTAACATCTAAAGATAAGGGTGACCATGAATGAATTCCTAACACATATGTAATGGTCTTAAGTTATTTCTTAAACCAGAGCGTCTCTCGCAGGTAAATTAAGAAATTACAAGGATGTAAAAATGAGTGGAAGTCCTAATTATAATGGGTAAAACCCACCGTTATGATTGGATAATTCCAATCAAGAGGTGGAGGCTATGATAATAAGCCCTGTCTTTAAAAGCGTATGTCTTTAATACCGTATTTGCTCGATTATAAGACGACCCTGATTATAAGACGACCCCCCAAAATCTGAATATTAACTTAGGAAAAAAAGAAAAAGCCTGAATATAAGACGACCCCAAAGGAAAAAAGTTTTACCAGTAAATGTTAATTCATGTAAACTATTTTTTTTAATAAAAGCTATGATTGAGAAAAAGATTTTTTTTGTTTTTATTTCTTGTATTTTCCAACCTGTCCCCCAGTTACACACATCTGCCCCCAGGCTTGCCACTCCAATATGGCACTGTGGCCCATGATATGCCTTTTAACCCTCTATATGCCACTGTGCCCCATGGTATGCCTTTTGACCCCCTATGGGCCACTCTGCCTCCAGAAATGCCTTATACCCCTATATCCCATTCTGGCATTTAGGGGGTTAAAATGCATATTATGGGGCAGAGTGGCATATAGGGAGGTATAAGGCATTTCAGGAGGCAGAGTGGCATTAAGGGAGTTAAAAGGCATTGTATAGAGCACTCTGCCTCCAGAAATGCCTTATACCCCTATATGCCACTCTGCCATTTAGGGGGTTAAAAGGCATATTATGGGGCAGAGTGGCATATAGGGAGGTATAAGGCATTTCAGGAGGCAGAGTGCTCTATTAAATGCCCCCTTAACGCCACTCCAGAAATGCCCTATGCCCCCATTTAACACACACACCCTATACCCCCATTTAACTAACTAACTAACTAACACACACACACACTCTCCCCCCTCTCTTACCGGTGCTTCCAGCCGGGGCAGCGGGTTGACGTCGCCTTCTGCTGCAGCCAGAAGGAGGTGTGGCTAGCAGCGGGGGTTTGTATGCGTCCGTCGCGTATACTTTCCCCGGCTGTCAGAGATCAGAGTTCCCCGCACCGGTGCGGGGAACTCTCATCTCTGACAGTCGGGGAAGGTCTATGCGACGGACACAGACAACCCCCGCTGCTAGCCACACCTCCTTCCGGCTGCAGCGGACGTTGTCTACGCGGATCGCGTAGACGTCAACCCGCTGCCCCGGCAACACAGCAGGAAGCACCGGTAAGTGTGTATGATGGGGGGGGGGGGTGAGACAGGAGGATCCAGGTCCCCTGCAGCGGTGCGGGGGATCTGGATCTTAGTCTCCTAATCAGACCTCTATTTGAGGTCTGATTAGAAGACGACCCCGATTAGAAGACGAGGGGTATTTTTCAGAGCATTTGCTCTGAAAAAAACCTCGTCTTATAATCGAGCAAATACGGTAATTAGAGACTGACCGTAAGGCTCACCTTAAAAAGAAACGGACCTGAAACAGACAGACCCTGACGGACTCATTTAAATTTACCCCAGAGAATTGGAATTTTAAGATCCTGGCACCATATTTCACTCTTAGAATTACTTTGAGTCCCAATCTATATAACTTTTAGTAAGTTATATTTCTTTCCACTTAATTTCTTGCCACTGAACCTGGATTAACTTCTACAAGGACCAGTTGGACAACAGCAACAAGTGGTGGTAAATATAATTGTTTTATTATTCTAACTAGAGGTGAATTTTGTCTTCTTCGTATAGAATTCCCTGTTTCTGGGAAATAGTATATTGCATTATTGTATATGACGGCTTGTGAGACTGCAGTTTATAACCCGTGATAATAACAATAATGAAAAGGTATTTTTACCTGTAGATGAAGTTTGACATTATTTGCATCTATTAGGAATTTCACTAAATACTCTTAGACATTATTAAATTATTTTAAATTGTCATATTAGTTAAACTAATATAATAGAGTTAGTGATCTTTTTATTACCGCCCTGATTATCATTTTTGGTTGCTGAGTGGGATGGAAATTAATGCTGTGTTAGACTCATAAAGTATTAATTCATATTGATAACTTTCGATAATATACCGTATTTGGATATACTGCAATTTGATATGTTTTAAGAACTTTGTGTTTTATATCATGCACTGTGTGACCCATATATAGATTTTATAAATTGTATTTACAATAAATAAATATTTTTGATTGACTATCGTGGCGATATCTATCTAATTTGAATTATAATTTTCGGCGATCTGAAAGAATTTAGGATCGGAGATAAAATATAGGGTATCTCCTTAAATTAATATTGTGGATGTGGTACCACAATCTTTGGTAGTGTCGTTATTTTGCGTGTGTGATAAAATATTGGTTTTACCGATTTTGTCTCATTAATATCCCTAACACAACGATCCACAAAAAAGATCGAGGGACGCTTACCAGACGGACGTTTACCAGAAGAGACCAGGATACTCGAGTAAAGAAGGAGGAATGTAGAAGAGGGCGCGCTTGATATGCCGGGATTGGGGGACCTTGGCTCTAATTATGTTTATCTTTGTACAGAGCACACCAGTCAGGTTGGGGATGGAATAACAGGCATGGGATGTAGAGAGGCACAGGGTATAAGGACAAGAGACGGACCTTGGCTTGGTGCTGGCCTTGCCATTTATCTCCAGGTCCTTCGTCCAGTATGCTGAGCGGTGGGAAGCAGCGAGAAGTAATGAAGCCTGTGCCAGCTCAGCAGAGTGCTCTATAGTGTGTATGTGCAAGTTACACCACAGATCTCTGAGCCAGGAAGAAATGGGGCCCCTAGGAGCCTGACTACCATAACATTCCCTCTTCTGTGGATTTATGAGGGGTTAGGGCAGGCTGCATAACAAGTGTTGATAGCTGTGAGATGCGCTGGAGTAGACTCGGGTGGCATTGGGTGTGGAGTGGGTAAACCTGGAGAAAGAGCAGAGCGACCCATATAGTGATCTGACCCTGGTTATTCAGCAGAGACGCTGCCGGGCCTCTGGAACTGCCACCCTAGGTCCAGTTGGCCAAGGCCAGAATACACCACTTGTAGGGAGATACAGGGTGCAGCAAGACATGAATTGCAAAATGGGGTGAAGACAGACACAGGTGCACGGAGACACGGGGTGAAGACACAGGGTGCAGTGAGACACGGGGTGAAGACAGACACGGGGTGAAGACACGAGGTGTAGTAAGACACAGGGTGAAGACACGGGGTGTAGTGAGACCCAGGGTGAAGACACGTGATGTAGGGAGACACAGGGTGAAGACACGTGATGTAGGGAGACACAGGGTGAAGACACGTGATGTAGGGAGACACAGGGTGAAGACACGTGATGTAGGGAGACACAGGGTGAAGACACGGGGTGTAGTGAGACACGGGGTGTAGTGAGACATGGGGTGCAGGGAGGCACATGGAATAAAACACAGAACAAAGTGAAATCCATGGTGTATTGAGACACACAAGGTGTGGCTAGACCAGAGTGACCACATTGGCCACATTCTCCAGGACGCATATCTTTGCCTGGAACATATTATTTATTGTTTTATATAGCGCCATCAAATCCTGCAGCCCTTTCAGCTTCATTTGTAAATCTACATGTACTATATGTTAGTCAGGGTAGAGAGTCAAGGGCTCTTAGGGTATCTGTTTTCTAGTGCCAGTTATATCATTATTCATATTCCGTGTAAATTTGCGGAACATACCCTCTCCCTACAGAAAGAGCTAAACCAATCCTGTATCAAGAGGGTGGTGGATAAATGGAACAGCCTCCCAGCAGAAGTGGTAGAGAGTAATACAGAGAGGGGATTAAACATGCATGGGATAGACATAGAGAGATAAGTGGAACAGCCTCCCAGCAGAAGTGGTATAGGGTAATACAGTGAGGGAATGTAAACATGAAAGGGATAGACATATGGATAGATAAGTGTAAAAGCCTCCCAGCAGAAGTGGTAGAGGGTAATACAGTGAGGGGATTAAACATGCATGGGATAGACATACGGCTCCTGAATCTAAGACGAGACCAACGACTGATTAAGCTTTGGGTTTTTAGAGACTAGACAGGATGAATGGGGCTGATCTGGCAGCAGGTTCTGTTTCTATTTTACATATATTAAGTAACATATATGTAAATATGAATAAAAGCATATCCATACGTATAAAGCAGTATGTGATAGCGTTAATATATTATATATCTATATAATCATATCCATACGTATAAAGCAGTATGTGATAGCGTTATTATATACTATATAATATATATATATATATATATATATATATATATATATAAGCATATCCATACGTATAAAGCAGTATGTGATAGCGTTAATATATTATATATATACTGTATATATTAAAGCATATCCATACATACACCGATCAGCCATAACATTATGGCTACCTGCCTAATATTGTGTAAGTCCCCCTTTTGCCCATCGAGGTACGGACTCCACTAGGCCTCTGGTATCCGGCACTGACACGTTAGCGGCAGCAGGTCCGGTAAGTCCTGTAGGTTGCGAGGTGCGGCCTCCATGGATCGGACTTGTTTGTCCGGCACATCCCGCAGACGCTTGATTGGATTGAGATCTGGGGAATTTGGAGGCCAAGTCAACACCTTGAACCTGTTGTTGTTCCTCAAACCATTCCTGACCCATCTTTGCTTTGTGGCGCATTATCCTGCTGAAAGAGGCCATGGCCTCAGGGACTACCGTGTCCATGAAAGGGTGTCCGTGGTCTACAGCAATGCTTCGGTAGGGGGTACGTGTCACATCCACGGTAATACTGGTTGTCATGGAAAGCTTAACTATTTAAAGATTGATTTTATTGAGTCACCTGCATTCAAGCAGGGATATCAACTGCAACACCCTGGGAGCAAAAGCACCCTCTGGAAATCTTAAATATGATCACAAGGGGTGGGGGTGTCAGCTCCAGATTGTGTGGCCCTGACAATCTGCCCCATCAAACTTAGATTGGGGCAAAAACACACAGACTTAGGGCTAAACTCTCGAGTTCTCAGGTATGGTCAGTAATAAAGCCTGAAGCACATGTGACAATCCCCATGCACAATATCCAGTCCTGCCCACTACGCATGTACAGAAGGAACCTGGCCCCTGGTATACCATGCAACAGTCACGCCAGATGCTTCATTGGACTGGTCCCCAGGACGGCAGGTATTATCTCTTGCCCTCCCTCGGATTTTTGGGACAGCCTGAGCATGCGCAGAATGGGCTCTGAGCTTCCGAGTGACCCACCCCAGGCACCACCTGGGCTTTTGGCCCTTTGCCTGATTTAAGTGACTACTAGCTGGATCTGCCCCATGGTGGCTTAACAGAGCCATGCCTCCATTAGATGCCTGTATCCACAGCTACACCTGTGCCTCTGGCTGAGAGTGATGAGAGAATGTGTTTTAGGGAACAGCCAGACACCGGCTGATTTTGTTCACTTTCTTCAATCCTCATCCTGTTTGATGGAACTTGCCCCAACCTGCCCCAACAGGCTCCGAGGCACAAGAGAGAGACATTTCAAGGAATCTGAGGGCTGTAGCTGACAACTTTCTCCACTTGGTCAGGGCAGTCCCAAGAGCAGGGCCCGCGGCTGTCCTGAGCAGAGTGCGATATGAGATCACAGCCGCCACCACTCCTATCACTCCCCCAGTGCGAGAAATAGGCTGCCTGTCACTACATACTCATTAGGAACATCGGCTCGAGGGTTTGTGCAGCCAACCCCCCTATAATGATACGATCCATAAATATGGCAGATCCACGGATTACACCCTTTACCCCGTCAGCGCTGAGCACTTTGTGACATAAGCCAGGAAGTGTCCAGATCCACACAGCGTGACCCGTACGGCTACCATTAGCTGTCGTTTACCCCTAAATGGGACAGAGATCTCCCCTGTAATAAGCCCCCTCATGGGCCATTAGTACCAGCTGCCCCAGTCTGGCAGCAGAGGGGCTACTGGTGCCTGAATACCTGCCTCAACACACATACACCGTTGGCTACCACGGAAATCAGCAATAAAGACGAGTCAGTTCAGACTTTGGCATCAGCCCAGAAAGCCTTCAATTGTTGTTGGGATGAAGAAGGTGAGAATTTCTTACCCCTCACCAGGATCCTAACAGGTCACAGACTTACCCCACCTGGGGTTAGATCCCATCATGCTTCAGAGATCACTAGGAAGAAACAGGAAGGTACGGAGCGACGGTGATATCATGGCGCCTCTCAGATTGGAGTGCAGTACTCTCCACAATCTCACAGTTTCCAATTCACTTGTCTCACTGGGGATCTTGTGAGTTTTGGCGACTGATGAACTCACTTGTCCCTAGCACTCTCAGCGTCTCCAACCAATGCTTCTAAAAGCCACTGTACCAGCGCTGACCTCGCTGCTGGTCCCTGGGCCATGAGAGTTCCAATTTTCAGTGGTCTTGGGCTGGGTGGCTACCAGCTACAGTCTCATTTCCCGATGGATCACGAGTTTGTCGCAGGGTGTAACCTAACGAGCCGTCTAGCACTCAGTTGATTTATTGACCTAACTCCTACAAATACCCAGATAGTTGCCAGTTTGCCAGACCCACCTGCCAGTCAGTGGAAGCGCCTCCTGCTGATTCATCTAAGATTAATATGGAGGCATCTGGATACTACCCTGTTCTCCAGGAGGAAGGGAAGCCCCTTCAGGATGCCATTAACGGAAGAGCCGTGATCACAAAACCCAAAACTGCCCAGAAATCCCCCGGTTGTTTCATGAAAATCAAAGATTTTCAGGAAGTTTTTTAGTGTCAGCCTCTGTTTGTGTCAAGATTTTTTCTTAACATTTTGCTCCTAGAGAGGATTTGTGTTGGTAGAGGCAGCAAATTCTGCCCCTCAAGGTGCTTTAACGGGTCGGCATTTGTTGGAGCCGCGGTGTCAGGGGGCACTTGCCATCCTGGGATGTAACAGTAAGACCTTAAATGTATATGAAGAGAGACACTTGTGATGAGAAATATTTCACGCACCTTCTCGTGGCTCTACGGGGTCCATATTAATAAGAGAGATGATGTCATCAGTACTGTTGATGATGTCATCAGTACTGTTGATGATGACATTGCCGTTTATAATGATAAAACCATGGAGAGGGGTCTTAGGGTTTGCATCCAGTCTGACTCCCTGGCTAGGGGCACTGTGGGTATATGGAGGGCTGCGCATGTCACTCACCTTGCCGAACTTGTTCTGCTTGATGTGGAGCTGTCCCTCCTTCAGGGGTTTGTCGGACCCGGACATTCTGACCCTGCGACTCAACTCAATACAGAGATCACAAGGGGACACTGAACCTTCCCATCAACAGCCTCCAAAGTGTCCCCCAACACAACTCTCTTCACTCCCAACACCTCGCCACCTTTCCTTGGCCTGTCTATTACTCCCAAAGACTCTTCTGTTATCCGTTACCCCAGCCTATCCCCCTCCTGTAATCTATTGCCCCAGCCTCTCCCCACTCCTGTAATCTGTTGCCCCAGCCTCTCCCCACTCCTGTAATCTGTTGCCCCAGCCTCTCCCCACTCCTGTAATCTGTTGCCCCAGCCTCTCCCCACTCCTGTAATCTGTTGCCCCAGCTTCTCTCTCCCTCCTGTAATCTATTGTCCAGCCCCTTCCCCTCCTGTAATCTATTGCCCCAGCTTCTACTCCTCCTGCAATCTATTGCCCCATCTTCTCCCGATCCTGTGATCTATTGCTCCAGCCTTCCTCCCTCGTCCTGCAATCTGTTGCCCCAGCCTCTCTCTCACCTCCTACAATGTTTTACCCCAGCCCCTCTACCTCACATCATGTAATCTATTACCCCAGCTGTTCTGTATTCTTTCTTGAAGCTGCTTTTCTCACTCTCAGTCAGTCTTTTTCTCCCCTCGGAGACTCTCAGGCTCTCTCTCTCAGTCGGTGTCTCTCTGTTTCTCTCTCTGCTTCTCCCTCCCCCTCCCTGTCAAAGTTTCTGCTTTTTCTTAACTTCCTCATCAGTCGGTTTCCGGTATCTTTCTCTGTCCTCTCCTCCCCAGTGTCCCTCCCTCAGCCTGCACTCCCACTCACCTCTACCTGCGCCTATACAGAGCATGACATTCACCCCTCCCCGCGCCTATACAGAGCGCAATGTACACCGCTCCCTGCGCCTATACAGAGCGCGACGTACGCCCCTCCCTGCGCCTATACAGAGCGTGACGTACGCCCCTCCCTGCGCATATACAGAGCGCGACATACATCCCTCCCTGCGCCTATACAGAGCGCGACTTACACCCCTCCCTGTGGCTATACAAAGCGCGATATACACCCCTCCCTGCCCCTATACAGAGAGCGACTTACACCCCTCCCTGTGGCTATACAAAGCGCGATATACACCCCTCCCTGCCCCTATACAGAGAGCGACTTACACACCTCCCTGTGGCTATACAGAGCGCGACGTACATCCCTCCCTGCGCCTATACAGAGTGTGACGTATGCCCCTCCCTGCGCATATACAGAGCGCGACGTACGTCTCTCCCTGCGCCTATAGAGCGCGACATACGCCCCTCCCTGCGCCTATAGAGATTGTGACGTACACCCCTCCCTGAGCCTATACAGAGCGCGACGTACGTCCCTCTCTGCGCCTATTCAGAGCGTGACGTACACCCCTCCCTGCGCCTATACAGAGCGCGGCGTATGCCCCTCCCTGCGCATATACAGAGTGCGCCGTACACCCCTCCCTACCCCTATACAAAGCGCGACATACACCCCTCCCTGTGCCTATACAAAGTGCGACTTACACACCTCCCTGCGCCTATACAGAGCGCGACGTACATCCCTCCCTGCGCCTATACAGAGCGCGACGTACATCCCTCCCTGCGCCTATACAGAGCGCGACTTACACACCTCCCTGTGGCTATACAAAGCGCGACATACACCCCTCCCTGCCCCTATACAGAGTGCGACTTACACCCCTCCCTGTGGCTATACAACATACGCACAAAAGTATTTGCCCCGTTTCTGATTTATTCTGTTTTTTTTTTTGCTTATTTGTAATTTATTATTTATTTTTTTTATATACCGCCATCATAGTCGTAGCGCTGTAGAATGTTTTTTTTAAATATTTCACACCATCTAATAGTGATATTAGACAAAGATATCCCAGAGATATATAACACAAAATGCAGCTTTTAAATGATCATTTCATGTATAGAAAGAAAATTGCTCCTCAACCCTACCTGGGCCAAGTAATTGCCTCCTTAGTTACTAAATCAACCAATTAACTAAATGTAATTGATCATTTGGTTGAGAGATGAGACAAAGTCATTGACATCTATCATACACAAGAGGGAAGGTTGGAATACAGCACTCAGCTGTGAGGGGGTGCAAGAGCCAGGGTACCACCAAGCCCTGCAACATATAAAAATAAAAAAGCCGAGCTCAGCACTCAGCACAGGCCAGCGTGAAATAAACTCGCCTTACCATTTGAGTGCTGAGCCTCTGCTTTTTTATTTTTATATATTGACATCAGTCTGGAAAAAGCCGTTACCTACAAATGGAGAAAATGGGTAACAGCGGAGAACCTTCCCAGGAGTAGCCGCCTGACCAAAATTCCTCCAAGAGCGACGACTCATCCAGGAGATCTTCACCAAGACTAACCGCAAAAATCTGCAGGACTCGCGTCAGCTTTCACACAAATTCCACAATAAGAAAGACTGCACAAAATGGCATCCATGGGGGAGCTGCAAGGAGGAAAACACCAAAAAGAATACAAAGCCTCGTCTGACAGTTACCAAAAAACACCTTGATGACCCCCAAGACTTAGCATTATATTCGGTGGACAGATAACTGAAAAGTGGAACTTGGTGGAAGACACGGGTCCTGTTACATCTGGAGTGAAGATAACACAGCATTCCACAATAAGATCATCATATCTGCAGTAAAACGCAGCGGTGGTCGTGTGATGGTCTGGGGCTGCTTGAGGACCTCGGCCACAAAATCCTGACGGTGACCAGCTGGCAGTCAGTTAATGGCCTAAAGCTCCAGCACAGTTGGGTTCTGTAGCAAGACGATGATGCAAATCACATGAGCCAATCCACTTCTGAACGGCTCAAAAGAAACAAAATGGAGGTTTTGGAGGCCAAGTCAGTCCTGACTTGAATCCAGCACAAAAAAATCTCCAATGTGGCTTAATTAAAACAGTTGTGCCCAGAAGGAGCAAAATTCCTCCACAGCTATGGGAAAGACTTATTGCCAGTTAATGCAAACCCTTCATGCTCATGACATCCGTACCCTTAGCATCTCCTCCTCTGGAGCTTCTTTCTCCTTCTGCTCCCTGTTGGTGTTCCTCATGGTTTAGTTCGAAGTACTCCATATGCACCTTCTTCTTTGGGCAGCTAATATTTCCCTTTGGCTTCCATTATCACCTATATGCAGATGACACTCTAATCTAGATTTCCTCTCTTGCCCTTTCATCCTCTCTTCTTACTCGCCTCCACTATCCAAGTCCACTGCCTTGGTGGTCTCTCCTTCATCCCTCATATCCAAATCCTGCCGCCTTCACCTGAGAAACATCTCCCGAGTGCATCCTTTCCTCACACAAAAAAAACCCCAAATAGTGATCCAATGGCCTGTGATATGTTAATACCTTCCTCTTCTTTGTGCGGGGTAGGTGGGCTGCTCCGACGACCCAGAGGTTTAGCGCCATGACACAGAGAGCAGACACCTGGAGTCTCTGGGGCCAAACCAGAGTCACAAAGTATAATGATTACCCTTCCGGATTATTGAAACTTCATACTAATCGTCCTAACCCCCATCACTATCCATCTTCAGCCACCCTGTGCCAGTTCCTCCACCGGCTCCCCATAGCCTCCATGATTAAATTTAAATCTCTGACCTATGGAGCTCTTAACGTCCTTTATCTCATCCTTTATCTGCAAATACCCTCCTACCTGCCCACAACTTGCATCTCTTCAGCAAATGATTTCCTCTTATGGCTTGCGTCTCCAGGATGTTACCCGCGCTGCTCCTATTCTCTGGGACTCAATGCCCCGTTCTGTCAAACGTTTTCACTCTTACTCAGTCTCTAAAACCCCATTTTACAATCTACCCCCGTAATGCCCTCAAAGAGTATTTAAAATAATCCATCCACCAGTACGGCTAACACAGTTTCTCCATATGACCTTTGGCCATTAATGGAGAACAGAGAGGACACCATCAGAAAGCCGGAGGGAGCCGTATCTATCTAAAGAAGACAGCATGGAGACCGAGAGCATCAAACACAACAGAAGACAGGAGAGAGTAGCAGATGAGGTCTCTGGATACGGAGGAGAGAAGGCCACTTCATTAGGGCAGCTTCAGGGGTCCCTTTGCCCTGGAAATGGGATGAGTCTCCTGACAAGGAAATAGGAGGGAGGACAGGAAACAAAATGAGACGGAACAGAAGGACGACATTACGATAACGCGACCAGCTGGACATATTTAAATAGGAAAAGCTGTTTATTAAATAATAAAGCGGCTGTCACAGAAAGTAAATCCCTTCGCCCTTCTGTGAATTTTCGTGGTCTCTACCCTACGCTTGTCCCCCACTCTGTTTCAGGATCCTCCCTTCCCGATCCACGCAGAAGTTGTAGCTTTTGGGGTTATCCAGGGCTGCCTCGATCCTCTCAGACAGGTCACCCGGCGTGATGAAAAGTTTGGAGATTTTCTGGGGGGAAAAAAATATATATATATACAGGAGGAGGCAGCCAGGGTGTGGGGGTAGAGAACGTGGGGATGGTGTATGATGAAGTGCCCCTTGGTGTGTGTGTGAGGGGGTGAATTACCTGCAGCTCCTCGATTTCCTGCCGCCTTCTCTGGATGACTTCTTGTTGCTCGATCTCCCGCTCCTGCGCAGACACTGCTTGTTGCAACCGGACTGCTCGCTCCTCCTGCTTCAGTCGCTCTAACCTGCAGCGGACAGATACCGAGAACATGCTCCGTATGGGGAAACAGGGCTGGCACTGCCTGTCTCTAAACACTTCCCACAGTTCCCACTATCCCTGTAGAATACTGCCCACAGTTCCCACCTATCCCTGCGGAGCACTGCCCACAGTTCCCACCTATCCCTGCGGAGCACTGCCCACAGTTTCCACCTATCCCTGCGGAGCACTGCCCACAGTTTCCACCTATCCCTGCGGAGCACTGCCCACAGTTTCCACCTATCCCTGCGGAGCACTGCCCACAGTTTCCACCTATCCCTGCGGAGCACTGCCCACAGTTTCCACCTATCCCTGCGGAGCACTGCCCACAGTTTCCACCTATCCCTGCGGAGCACTGCCCACAGTTTCCATTATCTCCGCAGGAATCTACATACACTTCCCCCACTGCCCACGATCCCCCCCGGAGCCTGGCACCCACAGCCCGCGCACCTTCTGCTTTGAGCAATCCGGTTCTGTTCCTCGTTCCACGCCATCAGCTCTCTGTGCTCCTCACTCTCCAGACGATGGCGCTGCTCAGCCAGGGACCCCACTCGTTCCTCATACTGGGAGCGCAGGAGACTCTCCTTGAATTCTGCTCTGTATGGGAAACAGGACAGGGCTCGGCCCGCTCAATTCTTTATAAAGACAAAGGTCGATTCACTAAATGTCATTTCTAGGAGTACCTAACCCCCCCAGCGACCGTCTCTCGCACCGCCATGTCCCTTCCTCTAACGCGGCCATCGCCGCCGACCTATAAATATATCAGGGAAGGCCAAAGGTGGCAGCTCCAGCATCATCCAATCAAAAGCAGGGTAGGAGAAGTCCGCTCAATATATAAAATGGCACAAAAGATAAGGAGCCAGAGCCAAATATCCAGGGGCCACAGCTGGCTGGGACTGGTAAAGCCTACGTGACAAGTCCCTGGCCACTTCTGCGTGTGATTGGATGTCATGGCCGCTCCTGCATGTCATTGGATGCCGGACCACGCAAATAACCAGCCTTACTCACCTGATAGCCCCTAGGATCCGGGTATATTCCTGGTACCGGTGCTGGACGTTGAGCAGCTCCTCCACGCACACCGGCGGGGGGTATTTGATGCGCGAGGCTTTGGATTTGGCGGGAGGATCTGTGCGGGACTTCCTGCCCCTGGACTGCGTTACACACGGGTTACACTGAACCCTGAGGAGGTGAGAATGGCGCAGGTAGCGAAGCATGGCTGCGCGGACTGGCCCCCGATAACTGTCTCTGCAGAAAGTGCCTGCGCGGAATGGCTCCCGATATCTCTGCGGAAACAAATCCGATATACTTTAACGAACATACAAGCACATAATACAGGTGCCTGATATCACAGGGGTGGGGGGGGGGAGAGAGAGAGAGAGAGAGAGACGGGGGAGAGAGAGAGAGAGCGAGACGGGGGAGAGAGAGAGAGAGAGCGAGACGGGGGAGAGAGAGAGAGAGCACGGGGGAGCGAGAGCGCGCGAGAGAGAGAGAGCACAGGGGAGAGAGAGAGAGACGGGAAGGAGAGAGAGAGAGAGACGGGAAGGAGAGAGAGAGAGAGACGGGAAGGAGAGAGAGAGAGAGAGAGACGGGAAGGAGAGAGAGAGAGAGAGAGACGGGAAGGAGAGAGAGAGACGGGAGGGAAGGAGAGAGAGAGAGACGGGAGGGAGAGAGAGAGAGACGGGAGGGAGAGAGACGGGAGGGAGAGACAGAGAGACGGGAGGGAGAGAGACGGGGGAGAGAGAGAGAGAGACGGGAAGGAGAGAGAGACGGGAAGGAGAGAGAGACGGGAAGGAGAGAGAGACGGGAAGGAGAGAGAGACGGGAAGGAGGGAGAGAGAGACGGGAAGGAGGGAGAGAGAGACGGGAAGGAGGGAGAGAGACGGGAGGGAGAAAGAGAGAGAGATGGGAGGGAGAGAGAGAGACATTTAAATACATAAAGATAGGAAATCTTTGGAAATGATTCCAAAGGAGGTGAAAAGTTAAGAGACAGGAATCTAACACTAGAGCGTCAGAGACTGAGATGGGATGGAAGGGAGTTTTACTTTACTGGGAGGGTGGAGGTGTGTGTGCGCGCATGTGTGTGTCTCTCCCTGTGCGTGTGTTTCTCTGTGTGTATCTCTCTCTGTGTATGTGTGTGTTTCTCTCTGTGTATATCTCTCTCTGTGTATGTGTGTGTTTCTCTCTGTGTGTGTATCTCTCCCTGTGTGTGTGTATCTCTCCCTGTGTGTATGTGTCTCTCCCTGTGTATGTGTGTGTCTCTCCCTGTGTATGTGTGTGTTTCTCTGTGTATGTGTGTGTGTTTCTCTGTGTGTGTTTCTCTGTGTGTGTCTCTCTGTGTGTGTCTCTCTCCCTGTGTGTATGTGTGTCTCTCTCTGTCTTTCTCTTTTTTTTGTCCCTCTCACCCTGTCTGTCTGTCTGTCCCTCCTCTCACCGAGTGTCTCTCCCTCCAGGTGTCACAGGGGCGCCGCCATTACTGTGACCCGATCCCGTGGCATGCCGGGAGATGGAGCCATAAACACAAGAGACTTGCACGGATCTTACGGCGGTCGCCATATTACTGAAGGCCTAAGCACCAGAAAAATGGCGGCGCCGAGCCAATGCATAGGATCCAGCAAAATGTCACAGAAGTTCAAAACACCCGGCCACGGTACAGTGGCAGCTCTCGCTGACACCCCAGGTTGTCGCGGGAACACGGGAAGTGTCGCCGCAGTTGTGCGCGGACGTTTTGTTGGTGGGAAGCGCATTCTGTGTGTAACGCAAGTTCTGCCTGCTCGTTAACCCAGGCAGAGGACCGTCGCTCCAAGTGGGGGGGCATGAGCACCATATCTGTGGGTATAAACCGCCACAACACCCCACCCCCACACCAAGTCAGATGTACGGAGCGACTGGCCAAACTGAACAGAGACATTTGGCAGGTATGGCCTTTGTAATTTAGTTTCAGGCGCCATTCCCTCCAGAATCCGCGGCGTCACCGGCCTGGTTCTGACGGGTTAATACTTTCTGTATACCAGTTATGGTTGATGGGGTGTTCAGGGCTAATTTAGGGGCAGTTATGGTTGATGGGGTCTTTAGGGTTAATTTAGGGGCAGTTATGGTTGATGGGGTGCTTATGGATAATTTAATGCGGAGGACTGAGGGTTAATTTAATAACGTTAACTTTATATTATAAAAGATTATTAATGTATTTATTTAAAACAGTATGGTGTCAGTGAGATTCTCTGAATGATCCGGATCCCTGTAAGATTTGGATCTTTGAACGATTCTCATCCTTCAGTGACATCACCAGAATAGGCAGGCAGGAGTGTTCATTGACTGTAATGAAAGGGGCGGGGCCAATCGTCAGTGTGACTGCAGGGAGGGACTGGGAAACAGTAACTGCTGTGAGTCACACTGAGTGATCCGAAGATTCGGATCTTGAATCGGATCATTTCAGTGAACGAGACAAAATGATCCGATTCACTTTACTGATCCGGACTTCCCATCATTAGTATGATCAGCCAGTAGGGGGAGCGATCGGATATCCCAGCAGGGGATAGCCTGCACTCCTGTAGACTTCTTCCGGAAGGGAATGCCCTTCACTTGATTGGCCGTTCTTTAGGTAACAGTTTACCTGCGTTTGCACGGGCAGCCTTCTGAATGATCGGTCAGCAGGAGGCCAGCAATGATGGTTTCCGCTGATGGACGGGAAGTCCTGGCTGACCTGTAACCCACAACCCCATAACACGAACCATGACATCAACACGCAGGATGGATCCGGGCTCTCCCTAAGATCCTCTCTCTTCCTTGCGCTCCTCAAAATGGGCGCTCTCTCAGCATTGGCGCTCTCCCTCATGTGCTCTCTCAGCATGGGTGCTCTCTCTCCCTCATGTGCTTTCTCAGCATGGGCGCTCTCTCAGCATGGGCGCTCACTCTTCCTCAGGCTCTCTCCCTCGCAATCTCTCAGGGTAAATCCTTACAGAATCTGTCTCTTACAGTAAGACTGTTAACCAGAATGTCTGCTCCAAATGCTGTCTATCTCGGGGAAGAGGGTGTCTGTCTGCCATCCGAAGTAACACTTGGCTTTATGAACAGGTGAGCCCATCGGTGCAGCTCATTCACATTTCCTGCATTCAGCTTCCGTAAATGAGGAAGGTGAGATTCTGCGCACACACACTCGGCTAACGGAGTCCACATCTACCGAACTCTTTAATGTGACGCTTCTTCTGATGCAACCTGCTTTAAAACCCAAACGACCTTTCAGTGTGAAGTCAGGTGACTCAATACATTCACACACACATTCACGCACACTTACACATTCACACTTACACACATTCACACTTATATTCACACACACATTCACACACACCCTCTCACACTTACACACATTCACACACGCTTACACACATTCACACTTATATTCACACACACACACATTCACACACACACACACATTCACACACACAACAACACTTACACACATTCACTCTTATTCACACACACCCTCTCACACATTCACACACACTTACACACATTCACGCACACTTACACATTCACACTTACACACATTCACGCTTAGACATAAAGCTTTAATAACTGTTTATAACGCAGAAATTATCCAGTGACCATGACAAGCCAGAAGCTTTTTGTCAGGGTGTACATCGGCGGATATTCTGACTGCTACAGATTGTGTTTAGGAGGCTAACTCTCACCTCTAAAGGATTTCTGTGAAACCCGCGGCTCGTGTTTCCTCTGCGGTTATTCATTGATTTGTAGCTAACAAGAAATTATGTATTTTATATCCCAGCATCATACGTGTGTAATGGCCAACACAGAGACGTAAAGCCAGACTTTATTACAGACGGGAGGCGAGTGATATCCCACGCTCTGTCCTCGGCCCCCTGATACAGTCTTTTCCTTTCTCATGTGTTCTTCCCATTGACTTTTCACCTCCAGTTTAATGGAGTTCTTTTGGATATCTCTGGAAAGGGACGTTCCGTTCCATCTCTCCATTTGGACTTCGATTGATGGGGTTTTTATGGCGTTCTGGGATAGATTCTGTTAACCATTTGTTTTTTTTCTTTGATGCAGGGAGTACAGGAAAGGAAGATGAAGCCTCCTGTTTTAAATAAAACCTAGACTTTACATCACTGCTTTATTTAAGCTGCTCCAGTTTATATGGGAGTGAATTGTTATAGGGCAGGTGGCCTTCAGTCCTTTTCATCCCTGATGCCCCTCTCTCCTCCCTGATACCCTCTCTCCTCCTGATGCCCCTCTTTTCTAGGAGTCAGAATGTTTGCTGGGTATGAGGGTATCGCAGGGGTCTACAGCCCTAAAAGCCCAGATAATGTGTATAGAAACAGCGGGAAACAGCTTTATAAATTAAACGGGGCAAATAAACCCCATTGTTCTTCTAAATGCCCCACTCAGTTACCCCAAGAGCCATGCCTCTAACCACACCCTTTTAAAAACAGGCGTTGCCGTACGTCCGGCTGACATGGGGGTGCTGTTTTGAGTCGGCCTCTGGATTAAGGAAAGCTGCTGATACCTTAATGTCCAGACGGACAGTGTGAAGGCAGCCTGTGCGCAATATGCTTATTAATGGACCAGTCCTGGTTTTCAGGGACTGTCCTGCCCATTGTTGGTAAATGGGCTGTGAACTGGTAGCTGTCTGTGGCACGCTACTCATATGTACTAACCTCTATCCCTGTTGTTAGTCTCCTTATTTTTTGCACTATGCGCCTGTGGATCGGTCTGGTTTTGATGCCGTAGATAATAGGGTTTAATGCAGGAGGCAGCAGGAAGTGCAGGTATGCCATAGGAACATGTATGTTTTGGGGCAGGTATGCACCATATCTGTGAATTATTGATAAGCTGATCATAGGCATGTAAAATAAAAGCACCACACATATGTGGCACACACATGTGTGCAAAGCCTTCCAGCGCTCAGTCATGGAGCCAAAGTGGCAAACCGCCCTTAGGATCAGCACGTAGGACAGGATAATTAACACCGCATCCAAGCCCATGGTAGACAGGACGGCGAAAATGCTGTACACGTTATTGGTCTTGTAGCCGGAGCAGAGGAGCCTGGTGACATCAGGATGTAAGCAGAACGCGTGGGATAAGACCATACTCTTACACGGAGTGGAACCACTGAGCAGCACGGGTATAGGGAGCAGCAGGACCAGGCCACGGGTCACAGTGACAAGACCTATTTTAGTGATTAGAGAATTGGTGAAGATGGAAGAATACCTCAGGGGGTTGCAGATGGCCACAAACCTGTCATAGGCCATGGCTAGGAGAGTTGAAGACTCCATGACGGAGAAGGAATGGATTAGGTACATCTGAACGAGACACGCGGTCGCTGGAAGTTCTAGAGAGCGGAACCAAAATACCCCCAGAACGGTGGGGAGAGTGGAGAAGGAAAGGCAAAGGTCAGCCATCGCCAGCATGGCCAAAAAGGCATGCATGGGGGTCTGCAAAGAGGCATCGCTCCTAATGATGAATATCAGGGTACAGTTTGCAAAGACTGTGAGGATATAGAAAAAGTGAAAAGGGATTGAGATCCAGAAGTAAAGATGTTCCAGTCCAGGTATTCCCACTAGGACGAAGGACAAGAACCCATCGCCGGTTCCGTTCATTCTGTGGAAAGAGATATATTGGTCTTCATTAGACGTGTGACGGAATCACACGTTTCTGACAGAGACTCCAAACGGGGCGATATTCTGACAAATAAATATGAACAGAGCACCATCAGCCGGATGAACGACAACAGGCTGCCGGGAGATCAGATAAAGTGCGATCAATACAGATTTAATACACGGCAAAATAAATGCAGCATATTCAACATATAGCGACATGCAAACAGGTTTAATAAAATAATGAACAGGGGTCAGATATAATAATAAATAATTATTATTAATAGTAGTAATAAACATTTGAATCATTATACAACGATAGGCAAGAACGCAATTTGCAAAGAAAGAACAAAAATGTGCTGACGGGTAAAATCATACAAAACCTAAATATATCAAATACAGGAAAATAAAGCTGATGTAATATCCTGATCTGCAATAAACATAGTGACACAGACTGAGTATTAAAAAATAAAACACTGGGCTGGGATATAACAAATAATAATGTATAGTAGTAATAATAATGCAATTTAAATCAGAATACGGTGATAGGCAAGAGCATAATAAACAAAGAAAAAACTAAAATGAGCTGACGGCTGAAATCATAAAAAAATCTAAATATATCAAATACAGAAAAATAAAGAAAAGCTCATATTCTGCTCTCCGCTGTGATGAGAAAGAAATGAAATGAAATCAAAATACTTTTCTCTGCTATATCCTGCTCAGTGAGACACAAATAGTTAAATGTTCCCCCGATAAACGTGATTATCTGCGCAGGAGCATCCAGGCAAATTAAATTGAAATGGCAAAGCTATGTGACATACAGTGAGATATACAATGTATATATGAACAATCCTCGTCTTAGGCAGCACTCAAACTCTAGTGTCCGAGCAGCACTCCAACCGATCCGAAGCGACAAAATTAAAATAAAACACTAAAACCCTGCACTGAAATGACGTGTTTATTCCACCCCTGTTATAGCTTGGAAAAGATTGAAACTTTGCCACGTGGAGGAATAAACACGTCAGTGCTGAGTTATGTTTTATTTTAATACTATATATATAGGAGCGTGATATAAAATGAATTAATAAATTATTTACACAATGAAAGGAAAGCAAATAAATTCCTGTAATACAGATATCTGCTCTGGGCTATAATATCCAGTGAAGAAGCTTCCATTAAAACCAGTTCCACCCCGGGGTCTATACAGATACATGGAAGGAACCGGAATGAGAAAATTATCTGCTCTGGTCTATAATATCCAGTGAAGAAGCTTCCAATAAAACCAGTTCCACCCCGGGTCTATACAGATTCATGGAAGGAACCTGAATGAGAAAATTATCTGCTCTGGTCTATAATATCCAGTGAAGAAGCTTCCATTAAAACCAGTTCCACCCCGGGTCTATACAGATTCATGGAAGGAACCTGAATGAGAAAATTATCTGCTCTGGTCTATAATATCCAGTGAAGAAGCTTCCATTAAAACCAGTTCCACCCCGGGTCTATACAGATTCATGGAAGGAACGTGAATGAGATAATGATCTGCTCTGGTCTATAATTGAGACTAAATCATAAACGGAAACATTGTCTGATATGATACATAAAATAAATCGAAATGAAGCGCCACTGTCTTCGATAATAATCATGAACTAATATCAAATAAAACCCTTTTGGTTTGCAGGAAATTAATATTTAATTAAAAGGAGTATGATCTGCAGTGAGATTTCTGTTCTGCTTTCTGTCTATCCCAAGAACCCTCTGTAAAATACCAAAAAGGATTAAAAGCAAATTTGTTGTCAACATTTCTGGTTTTTTTTGTTGTTTTTACCTTAAAAACTATCAACATTATTTCCCATAAAGAATGAGATTCTAACGATCCCCAGCAGCTATTTCATTTAATGCAACCTTAAAAATAACCGAAAGTGATAGAAATATTTCTCTTGTTTCCGTTTCTGTCTCGGTTTATTTCTGAGGACGCTTCCCTATTAAGGGTACAATTCTTTTTCATTGCATCGTAGTCCTTTGTCTGAAACTTTTTGGACTCTTCTACATAAAACATGTTTCTGGGTTCCAATCTCTTATCCTTCTCCCCTGTGTGCCGTTAATATAATATTAAAAAGGATTTTAAAAAATCACCCCAGATTCCATTTTAAAGTAATCTTCCAGCTCTGGGCTATAATACAAAAAAGAACAACCGCGCTGAGCACACATCAGATCAATCCCAGAACCAGCAACAATCCAGATGGGTCTGTCAATAGGAGCCAGGTGCCGGAGTCATCAGATGTTCCCTCAACCTTCACCAACAAGGAACAAATGGAAAGACTTTGCACGCTCAGCGACTCCAATAAAGTGCTTTCATGTGCAGCAAGGTGCCAATAGTAACCATTACATCGGGAAGGAAGCAGAGACTCTTAAACGCGTTTTGCATCTTGACTAGCATATAGTCCTAGTTAAGCTTATCACCAAGCACCAGTCAAGGTGCGAAACGCGTTGAATCGTTAGTATTGGCACTTTGCTGCACAGGATGATACCACAATACTCAATAAAATAAAACAGCCTTTCGCACTGGAGTGGAAAACACAAGTAGAAACAGCTCCGGGATAGGCTGCGTGGAAATGGCACCAATAAATATTTCTAATATTCTGGAACAATAATATATGGAATATGCAATAAAATATGGCCAAATATAGAAATATAACACAGAAATCCATGATAATACTTAACTCTCAAATGTAACGAGCGCAACAAAATGTCAGGGATAGATGCATGGGTAGAAACGTGGGCTCAATGCCTCTCATCTGCAGACCTTGCTTCAGGTTGGTATACGCTTTACCTATGCATTTGCTAGCAGTGTCACCAGCCTGATGTACAGATTAAACCTGACACTTCCCTTACAAAAAATTACTGCACTTTTTCTGAAGTAATACTGCAGTTTTTTGGACATGAAAAAACTGCAATACTGCACTTTTATTGCAGTATTACTGTACTTTTACTGCACATTTACTGCACTTTTTTTTTTATATTGCAAACCTACAGTTGTACTTCAATGTACTGCAGCTTTATTGCATTTGTACTTCCGTACAAAAATAACTGCTGTAAAACTGCAGTACAGTGAAGTACAAATGCAGTAAAACTGCAGTAAATGTGCATTAATACTGCAGTAAAAGTGCAGTATTGCAGTTTTTTCATGTCCAAAAAACTGCAGTATTACTTCAGAAAAACTGCAGTAATTTTTTCATAAGGGTTTGGACGACCACAAGGAGGGTCCGGGTTTTTAACCCTTTTTACCATATAAGCAGGAGTAATCTCGGTGTGTTTCTCTGAAGAGTAGACGGAAGAAGTTATGTACTCAGGGCAGTGACTACACTCAGACGTATAACTCTTTTTCTGGGCCTCGATCAGAAAGTTCTCGACACAGTATCAACTTAGGGCCAAGGCTTGCACGACCATCATTGCTGTTACATTGAACTCACCCTAGCCCCCTGTCACAAGTCCTGGCATTAAAAACAATGCATCGATATCAAAAATCGAAATTGAAAATAGGTACGAGGGACTGTGGAGGCCCCGGGGACCTTCTGGAAGCTACCCCACCAATGGCAGCTGTAATTCTAGATGGGGCAATAGTTACACATTATATACCTACCTAATATTCCACCATCTTTGGACCAACGAGGTCAAGATCTGTACATTGTTTGTAAAATGTTAATATGAAGAGTGTTTTCTCTTTTGTGAAACGACAGGAGTTATATGACCGGTTCGAAGAGCGTTCGGCTCCGGCCCTCCAATCCCGACAGTATCTGATTTATGAGACATTTCTAAATCCGCTCTTTAAGTTAAATAAAGGAAGGCTGGTCTCTCTGGGTATTAGATCTTTCCTTGCGTCCGACCTCATGAGCATTTATTCAGATATTTGTTAAGCGCAGGGACGTTTGCAATTATTTACCATTAACGATGGGGTGTCCAGGGGATAGGAGAGCTCATCATAATCTAGAAGAGAAATCACAAGAAAACAAACATAGGGGTCAGGGTGGCCAACAACATCCCATGTAACAACTCCCAGAAATTAAGGACATCACAGCCCTGATCTGTCTGCATACTAGGATAAAAAACAGATCATTCCCACCTGTGTCTGATTACATGCAGGGGTGCCTCAGATGAACAGCTGATGGTTTTCTGCAGAATGTCGCTCCAGCGATGTGTTCAACATGGGGGAAAAGGGTTTGCGCTTATCTCAGTGGTATACGCAAGCCGCATGTCAACTAGCAACAATATTAACCAAGCAGAGCTCCAGAGAGTGGATGCGCGGCACTGGGATAGGAGGCGCAGCGCTGGGATAGGATCCGTGGTGCTGGGATAGGACACGCGGTGTTGGGATAGTATGTTTGGAGCTGGGATAGGAGGCCCGGCACTTGGATAGGATCCGCGGCATTGGGACAGGAGGCCCGGTGCTGGGATTGGAGGCCCAGTGCTGTGATAGGACGTGCGGCGCCGGGATAGGACGCATGGAGCTGGGAAAGGGTGCGTGGCGCTGGGATAGGATGCGAGGTGCTGGGATAGGACACATGGTGCTAGGATAGGACACGTGGCGCTGGGATAAGACGCATAGCGCTGGCATAGGATGCTTGGAGCTGGGTTAGGAGGCGCGGCGCTGGGATAGGACGCTTGGAGCTGGGATAGGATGCGCAACACTGGGATAGTACACTTGGAGCTGGGATAGGAGGTGTGGCACTGGGATAGGAGGCATGGCGCTGGGATAGGACGCTTGGAGTTGGACTCTGGGGCCGTGGTAACGTGTCCTGTGGAATGACCAATCACACTTCTCTAGTTGGGCAGTCTGGGTTTGGCGGATGTCGGGAGAATGTTTTAATTCTTCAGCACCAAGACATTTTGGACGATGCTCAGCTTCCACCTTTGTGGGGACAGTTTGGGGATAACCATTTTCTATTGCAGCATGACTGAGCCCCAGTGCACAAAGCAAGCTCTATAAAGATATGGTTGGATGAGTTTGAGGTGGAAGAACTTGACCGGCTACACAGAGCCCTGACCTCAACCCCATCAAACACCTTTGGGTAGGAGAGGAGGTATGGTGGGTTTGGTAGGAGAGGATTTATGTGTGGTTGGGTAAGAGAGAAGAAATCTGGGTTTGCGTTAGAGAGGAGGTATGGTGGGTTTGGTTAGAGAAGAGGTATGTGGGGTTGGGTAGGGGAGAATGCATTGGTTGTTTGAAAGGAGTGGATGTATGTGGGGTTGAGTAGGTGAAGAGGTATGGTGGGTAGGGTTAGAGTGGAGGTATGTGGGATTAGGTAGGAGAGGAGGTAAGGCGGGTTTAAGAGGAGGTATGTGGGGTTGGTTAGGAGAGTATGAGCAGGGGAGGAGGTATGTGGGGTTGGTTAGGAGAGTATGAGCAGGGGAGGAGGTATGTGGGGCTGGTTAGGAGAGGAGGTATGTGATGTTGGGTAGAAAAGGTGGTATAGTAGTTTGTATTGAAGAGGAGGCATGTGTGGTTGAATAGGAGAGGAAGCCTGTGTGGTTGAGTAGGAGAGGAAGCATGTGGGGGTTGGGTAGGAGAAGAGGTATGGTGGGTTGATTAGAAGATGAGATATGGTGGTTTGGGTAGGGTGTAAGGTATGTCTGGTTGGGTAGGAGTGGATAGCATGTGAGTATGGATAGAAGTATGTGGGGTTGAGTAGGAGAGGGGGTATAGTGTAGAGGACTGCACTGGCATGCAGGTTCAGGCTCAGGCAGTTTTTCGGGAGTTTTGGGCGGGAGCAGGCGGTCAGACAAGGTACCTGCGGGTCCCGGTAATCCTGCGCACTCCCGCAAGGCTGCCTTCGCGTGGCTCCCTCACAGCATCTCTTCTCTTGTTCCACCCAGGAACCCAGCTGAGTCACGTGATTTTATGTCACTTTCCGTGACTCCATCTCTTCTCTTGTTCCTGGGCGGAACAAGAGAAGAGATGCTGTGAGGGAGCCACGTGAAGGCAGCCTTGCAGGACTGCGCGGGAAATCTGCAGTTCAGGTAAGGGGGTGGGCGGGATTGACCACATATGTGGTGGGAGTGGGCTGGATTGAACCCCATTGCGGGAGTGGAACACACACATTGCGGGAGCGGGCAGTAATGGGCACAAAATCAGCGGGAGCAGCGGGTAGGGTAGGAGAGGAGGAATGTAGGGTTGGGTAAGAGAGGAATCATGTGTGGTTGGGTAGGAGAGGAGGCATGTAGGGCTGCAAAACTTGCTCCCTTCGTCCACGTTTGCAATGGGAAGGGTGGGAGTAAAAAGATATAAGAAGTAATCAGTGGCTGCTCATATCCATATCCTGTGTGTTGTGAGAGAGGGGTGAATTTCATCCTTAGGAGCAGAGGGGAACCCAAGCTGGATGGTATTGGGTAGTTGATTTAGTTATTGCAGAAACACCAGTGTCTGAACCCTGTGTGATGGGGGCTTATTGAAAGTATATAAAGTCCCCATAGCTACCACTGGACTGAAGGTAGTCCAGGTGTTTGGTTTTAAAGGCTTTTATGACCGCTTGTAGATCTTGGTAATTTGGCTACCTGCTTTTCAGACAGTCCCTTTGGGTTTGTTAGAATTGCTTTTGTATCCCTTGGCTGATGAAACGTGTTTTTGATCAGGTTCAGTGGGGAGGATGCGCTTGGCACACACCTTGTTAATTAAGGAATAAGATAATTTGATACAGATGTTGGTTAGTAAAGTGGGAATATCAGGAAATAGGAGGCCCAGAGTCCTCTGCCTCATAGCCCTATAGACCAGATGGCTCATTATCCATAGGATAAGGGAATGCGTGATTTGCATGCCCCCATATATATATATATATATACATATATTCATACATATATATCTGATCTGTTCCCTCTGGGGTGACTTCTCGCAGACAGATTATTTATTAAACAGAATTACTAATATAAATAATGAAAGCTGGGGGTCAAAAACCGTCTTCCCTGACCAGCTGGAATGACTTTACAGGCACAAGATGTACGGGAAACCCGTTCCGTCAAACGTACAAAAGTGGCTGAAAGCGGAGTCCCCGTGTGAGATTCACCTAATGTTCCGGTGTCGGGTTTAGTAGTTGGAGCCCAGTATGCAAAACTGGAGAGGTGGGTGAGTCAAAAGCGAGGTACCGATAGGGATGAGACGTAGACGAAGTCAGGATTAGCAGAGGTCGGTTCAGGCAACGAAGGGTCAATATCCAATGAGACAAACGTAAGGAAGCACTGAAGTGTATACGCAGAAGGCACAGTATAACTGAGCACTGAGTATACAAAAGGACACAGATTTTTTAGGAAGGAGGGAGGGGAACTCCCTCTGATGTCAAGATGAACATAATTTTATACACCTGGGAATGCCGCTTACTATGCTTTTAAGAAGTGGTCTTGTATGCGCGCCACTAGAGGGCGTGCGAGAGACAGAACGTGTTCTCCGTCTCTGTTGGGACGGCCCTGCATTTGTGTTCCGGCCGTCCTGAGGACCGTGGTGCCGGGAAGGAGATTGCGGCACCGCCAACACCTGGGAGTGAGTCGGTCTGCCACGCCGGACCCCTCTTTGTGCGGGGGAGGAGGACGCGGAGAGGGGGGGGGTGCTCAGAAGAGCCACCTAACTCCCCTCCGCACCAGAAAAAAGGGCCTTTTTAGGGGACCCAGGTCAACCTTGGCTCTTCAGTGTCGAAAATCTGTGTACCGAATGATGAAAGTAAAATATTCAAAATACAAAAAAACCCCACATGTTCTGTGCAAAAAATCAGTACAATCGTGTGTAAAACTATATACAGATACTTACTATATAAAGTGCTCTTCTGTTTATTTCGACATTTCTTTTACTGGCCACCTTTAGCGCAGGAAAAGAGCCTAAAACAGCCATGTAGCTTTAGTTGGTGCCAATATCTTTCATCGGGTATCTGACTGGACTGATGAGTGAAATAGGCCTTATATACCCCATAAAATCTGCCCATTGCCGGTCAGACAAGCACTTGCATGAGTGAGACTGTATGGAGGGGCATTAAGTTGGGGGCACAACTCATGCTTTTCCTTTTATTGGAGGACAACGTCTTTAGAGGACTCCTTGACCCAGAGTTCCATGGGATCTGTCATTTGCATATCACCAGTACACGCTGGGGTAAATACTCAAAGCTGAAGGGTGCTTTGAAAATGGGGCAGATAGCAGTGCAAGATTTTCTTTAAAACCAGACATTTTTTGTAATTACCCAAATTCTGTATTCTGACCCAAACTGAAAAGGTGAACCATTGCATACTCAAACCTTTATTTGCAGACATCATCACAAATTCACCAGAGGAAAGGAAAAGGGTGAAGTTTGGGAAATTAGAGCGTGATCGGAAAATGTATATTCAGCTTCGATTAATGATTATTAACTTTTAAATATTACTAATTAGCTGATCGACAGGTTTATTTCTGTGTAACTCACATTATTCAAAGATTTCGCCTGAATCCAAAGGCACAGTAATAATATTAATGCCGATTCATATACTTATTATATATATAGAGAATAATTTATAGTCATTATCGCCCGGCCACGAGGAGCTGATATCTCGTATGTCACAGAACAGCATCTTTCTGATCACTTCAAAACTCAGAGGTAGGAAACACTGAACCCGATAGGGGCAAAATGGTAAATCTGCCCAAATTCATGACCTAAAATGAAGATGAAAATCACAGTTACCAGCAGCTAACGTGCGACCAACAACACTGCAGCGACACACGCACAGATCACACAGTAACTCACATCTGGGGGGACTGGTGGAGAGCAGAGCCTATGTGTCCCCAAGTGGCCTGTGAAGAGTGCCAGCCATGTGTTCCCAGGTGATTAGCAGATAGCAGAGAATGTGCCCCCTAGGAACCAGTAGAGAGTGGAGCCCATGTGCCCTGTGTGACTAGCGATGGGGGGAGCCCATGTGCCCTGTGTGACTAGCGATGGGGGGAGCCCATGTGCCCTGTGTGACTAGCGAAGAGGGGAACTGGTGTTTGCGTGAGTCACCCATGTATTCAGGTTTCTAGTGGGTTGTTCACATGTGGAATGCGTGCACCTGCGTGTGCATATCCAGGTCAGTTGAGTTACCCCGTTCTTCCTGACATCAGATATACCGGGAAATGTTTGTGTTCATGGCTTGTGTGAGCCGAACGTGGGTATATTATTCAGAAACACGATTAATGCAAACACAGTAACCCGTGAATGCATGATGATTTTTACAGCAATCGAAAGTATAGCTGAGCCGTTTGAGACGGGCGAGTGTCACTTACTAAAGCCATCTTGGCCGGAAGAAAGACATAATGCCGGACAAGACATCTCTGGGATCCCACGGCACCACCTTAGTGATAACCACATCTTCATTAACACTTCCTCCATCTCCTTGTCCCTTAGTGGGCGAATTAGGGTGTCTGATGTCTTTAAGCCATGCAATATAAAGACCATGTTAATTGTGTTAGTATACACAGCACTGCGCACACACTACAACATGGCACTGGATAAAACATGCAATGTTACAATGATAATCTCTTGTTAGGATGTAAACATGCGAGGCAGCTGCACATGCTGTGTCGGTCAACATTTCTTGTCAAAGCTCCTGGAGCTCATACGTCAGATGTACTTACAAGAAGCTGGTTCAGAGGAGCCATATGTTAGGGCCACAAGCCAGGGGAAAATGCAGATGTCTTTTTATAGGTTTAGGTCATGTAACACAGACACGTTACCCCCTCAGCTCTGCTGGAGCGCCTCATATGGGTCTTACCTGAATCTGTTTTTCAGCACAATGTCTGAAGCCCTTAAATATTATCCTTAGATGCCCCAGTTTGTGGCAGGTATAAGCTGTATACCCCTTTCATGTACACCAGTGGTTTGCAGGGTATCTTGCTGCTGGTTTTACTCGAAGCCTTGTAGCTTGGCCACCATTTTTGTTGCTTTCCACCAATGTGCGACACAGAACTTGTTCGATACAGAGGTGCCACCAATGAAAGCTTAGAGGGGTAGCGGGCACATGGGTAAGGGCAGAAAGCTTGGGGGGTCTTGGGGACATATGCCTTGTAGGAATGGGGTCTGTAGACATGTTTCCCAAAGAAAGTCTGGTCTGGATGTTTTCAAAAAGAAGAGGGGAAAAGAACATAAAACAATGGATTGAGAAGGTGAGAGGTGGAGAGAGTCTTCTAAGAGCTAAAAGAATAATTCTGGATGTGAAACATCAAATGGCCACGTGCCACTCAAACAGGTCACATCACGCCATGGTGCTTGTTACGTGTTACTGTGTGATGGTTGAGTTAATTAGGACAAGTACGTGCTTCCCTTTCTATGGCCCCAACTGAACAGACTCGTACACAGTTTGCAAGCGAAGGGAGTGCCCATGACATTAAATGTTGTGTGTTTCAGGCGAGGACATGAGAGGATATACCAGTTAGCTTCATGTCCCCACCTGAAACATTCACAATTTAGTTAAATCATCACCCCCAACAATACCATTAAATGTATTTAATAAAGGGACACTCTGTTACGCAAGGATAGCCGTTGAGTGTTCCTCCCTTCCCCCACCATGTACATGGTGGGAGACGGTAATAAAATAAGCCTGAGGGATATAGTTCCCAACTACACCATCCTCACCACCATCCCTTGCTCAAGGGGTTAAATGTATAAAAATACCCCATGGGAGGCTGGGACTTTGTCCTGTATCTCCCTGTCTCTTCCATCCCATTCAGTGACAGTGAAAGGGGCCAATCTGTGGATAAAAAAGTTATGTCACCTCTTCATAGCCCTTTCAGTGTTGTCCAGTGATGCCCTCACATCCTCATCTTCGATCTAGATAAAG
This sequence comes from Spea hammondii, assembly GCA_029215755.1. NCBI lineage: Eukaryota > Metazoa > Chordata > Amphibia > Anura > Pelobatidae > Spea > Spea hammondii. The sequence continues at coordinate 649,505 of JARDYJ010000001.1, forward strand.
GGGCCATTCAAACAACAAAAAAAATCCATGAGTGATGGCAGCAGGTAGTAAAATAGCCACTGTGCACCAGTGACTCCAAGTGTTTTGCATCCTCCAAACACTGGGGGTCCCTGGTGCATGTGTGTGTATTTTCCTTTTCTGCACAGCCAGAGGCCATTTCACAATCAACAATTTACGTTCCAACTGGGAGCAAGATGTGATTGGAGGAGGCTGGGAACAGGTTTTTCTATACATTATGAGGACTACACTTCCAAGGTTGATTTGATTAGCCCTAGCTCACTGCACACAGGGTATGAAAAAGGGGGGGTGATTGTTGCATTAGTTATTAGGAGGTCTTTAGGACCCCAGTTTTATTTTTTTTGTTTGTTTGGTTTTTAGTGAAGTTTACATTATTTAAATTTCTTCAGGGTTAGGGTTATGACTCGTAAGTCACCTTGCAAGCCCGTGGGAAAATTTGAGAGTTAGAGATACGTGGAGTAAGAGCAGACATGGAGCAAACAGAGATTGCTGGTGTGAGTGTTCACTCATCCTTACCTGAACCATCAGACTGGAAGCCCCATTTCTGTGACATGACACCTGTTTTGAGAGGGTATTTCTTAGAATACAGAACAAAGTTCATGTTTTGCTCAGCTGGCACCTTGTCCTTTTTAATGTTCATGGTTGGTTTTTGGTTGGAATCTGTTGGCTCTTTTCCAGACTTGTGGTCTTTCTGCTTCTGGTCAGTGGCAATAGGTGAGGGTTTTTGTTTGGGTGTTAGCGTCACTGTTTGGAGGGAGCTTTCCTGCTGCCATCTCGTTGTACCAATACCCACGACCTGTTGTACATGTTCCTGTACTGATGGCATGTAAGAAACCACTCCTGGTGGGTATGTGGTGGGACTTACTGTTGGGGCACGAGACGAGGCTATGTCTATTTCTCCATTTATGTTGAGTTGCACTTCATAAGTAGGAATAGGTTTGGATGAAGTTCCTTGCTTGGTGGTTTGGGACTCTGAGGATACTTGGCTGGGAGGAGATAAACCAAAGGAAGATGGCGGGTCTGTTGTATCAAGGGGGGCAGTGACTTGTCTATTCCTTGTGACTATCAGTGAAGAGAGTGTGTGGTCAGCACGTGGTGTGTGAAGTGATGCGATTGTGCTACTGGCTTTGAGTAACTCTCTGCTAGGAACCGTTCCCGTGAAATATTTTATTGTTTGGTTTAGTTGAGCATCTTCAGGTCTCTGTGTTGGGCTGTTGTTCGTCATCACTGGTGTTGACTTGGTTCCATCCCAACTGGCATCTTCTGTTGCGAGGTTTAGGAGGGACTCTGGGGACACTAGGTCTCGCTCAGTGGTTGTTTGTATGAAACGTACATTGGGTGTGGAGGAGGAATAGTTCAGGGACTCCGTCTCCATTGTGTCTGGAGATGGGCTGATTTCTTCTAGATTTGGACCTTTGTCTGATCACAAATAGAAATGTCCCCAGTCAAACCTCCTTATATATATATGGCATGTGAAATGTGAACTAACATGCGGTCGAATTAGATTGCCTTAGCACTGACTTCTGAGGATAACTAGCGGTAAATTATTAATGTAATGTTTATGTACTAGCATTGTGTGATGCATGACACAGTGCAACATACAGTCACCGTTAAGTAGATAAGACAGTTCTGCCCACACAGAGTGACACTATGGGGCTATAAGTTTGTGACCCAAAGGCAGTCAGACAGAGGTATTGGATACAAAGTCCATTCCTTTAAGTGCACAGGGAACAGAAATATAGACACACAAAATGCGGGGCACATTCATCCACCTAGTCTGCACATTGAGTACTAAACATCTATATCTACACAATGGACTAAATTCAATGACCCTTCAAAAAGTAAACACATCTTAAGCTTATATTAACAAAGGGGTTCAAATTGTTATGTGATAAACTACTTGTTATGCCCTGTACGCATTGTACAGCGCTGCAGAATACAAAAGGGGCTAAATAAATATTACAATAAATATTAATAATTCCTCAGGCATAAATCCAAAATGTGATTGCTAATGGCTCATATGCACATAAACATTTAGTAAATCCCATCAACACATGCTGATTCCATGTCCCAACGACTTTCAGGCCTAGTGAGAACAAAGGGCAATGTCTAATTGGTGTTAGTGCAGTCATTTCTACAGCAGAAGCTCACTAGTATCCCTATGTGTCTATGAATGTGTTCAGGGGTAATGCTATCATATACACAGATTAAGCAGCCAATTAAGGGACTTCTCATGCGATCTGATGTATTTGAGGGTTAGGGCTCCTGCAAGTAGGGCAAATACTTTTGTTACTTACAGCCCTTTGAGTAATTATTACATGTATGGAGTGGCTTCTGTAACAGTAGTATGGTTCATGTATTTTTGGGGTCTGCATGGTTCACCATAGACCTTGAAAGTTACTGCATGAAATTTTGAAGAGCATGGATTCCCTATACTGTATATACATTTCTGGCTACACATACTTGTTACAGATTTCACATGAGTATTCAGTGAGTCTTCTGCACCTACCACATAGCGATCCATTGCAGAAGGAATCCATGGGGCATTGAGTGCAAGGAACCCCCACTTTATACGGCCTCTTGCCACGAAAATTGCCCCTGGAAATGGACAAGAAACATCTGTGAGATCTTTTAATGATGTGTTCCGGTATATAGGTAATGTCACACGTAGGGAAGAGGTCCTCTTGCCACCTTGAAAATTGCTCTCAGCAGTAGACAGGGTTGTTTTAGGAGGTAAATAAAGGAGGTATTTTCCTGGGAGTAGCTGGGTGGACTAAGTTCTTTTGCAGTTGGGGGCATCAAGAATCCTCTTACCCCTACTCCACTTTGGGTGCTAACCTTCTACCCCTGTTCTCCTATAAGGCACTAGGCTATTTATCACTACTTTCCTGATGGTGTTAGGCCTTCTCCCACCAAATGAAACAGGTAAATCTGGCGTACAGTCTGGTTGGGATGCTCCAAAATTAGATTCTGAAGCCTGTATAGATCTTGGAGGGTGTTTGGAGTGATTGAGGTGCCTCCAAGATAGCACCAACCAAAGTCAAATAAAAAAGTCCTCCTTGTTTCTGTAAGCATTGTCACGGATCTGGCTAGTCCGACCGGCTACCTCTGCTGACTTGGGCTCCCTTAGTCTGGGACTCACACTCTTTCCCCGGTTTCCCAGTCACTAGCCAAGACTCAGTGTAGGGTATATCATGAAGACTGATTTATTTTTCACACACAGGGCTGGATATATCCAGCAAAAAATATATTAACATAAAACAAGATATTGGGATACAAACCACCCCCTTAATCTGCATCCCAGAGACAACAGGTGCAGTAATGGGATTAACAATACAATAGGGTCCCAACCTCCACTATCTATTACTGACCAAAACCAGTTCCAGTGATGGCCGGGGTAAATGTCTGTAGTGGTGGAACTGGGGGGGAAGGGGGGGGCAACATAGTAGTGCACCATGGGGTCGAGGGGTCTGATATTAAAGTAAAGCAATGGCGGTCACTCCCTGCTTGGAGATGCTGCCTGCGAGAGATAATCCCCTCAGCATGATATACTGCTGGGGTCAGGGCCCATAGTCAATAGGGAGGAGGCTGGCAGTCAGGCCTTTCCAGGTGATAGAGGGTTCTGTCACAAGCAGTATTCTACTTTATTAAATATCTGAAGCAAGTGCAGAGTTTTCTTCTTTTTTATTTGACATTCCCATGACTCCCATAGGGGGCACTAGATCTTCTACCCCCACTCCTCTAAGTGGCACTAGGCACTTCCTATGCTTCAATAGGGGACAAAATGTTTTCTCCTTCCATTGCCATATCGGGCTCTAGGCTCTAGGGCTTCTCACCCCACTCTCTATACCAGAGCCTACTGTGGGAGGAGCAGATAACATGACGGACACTGGAAGCTGCTGGAGGGAGGCAGTGAGATCCAGTCAGAGGCCTCCATATTATAATAAAAGGCCTGTCCTCTCAGGGGTACACTGTAAATGCCCCACTCAATCTTCGTCCTACAATGAGAAGCTCCAGCCTCCAGGGGCAGCTGGAGAGGGATCCATAATAATACGAAACATTATAAATGATACTTAGCTGGAATTATCACCCATCCGATAACCATTAACGTATCTCAGCAGAATGCAGTGAGAAATAAAAGCCATCACATGAAATATATTATTTTCATTTTGAAGCGACTGTACAGTGGTACACACCGGCTTGTGAAACAACATATTACATGGAGTGTCACTGCGGAATGCGCATGTGAAATCAGGTGTTGTACATTATTACTGAATTTAAGCAGCAGGGAACAAACACATCTTCGAGCAACCACGTTAGCTTAACAAAAGCTGGATTGATCTAATAATGCAATACACATAGGTTTCTACACAAAGGTAATGCAACTCAAAGAATACATTTACTAATACTGCAATCTCTGATGTCTGCTTCTAGGCCCACTGTAGATGAGTTAGACTGCTAGCTCTTCAGGAAAGCGATGCTGGAACACACTGAAAGCTCTACTGGTTAATGGTTCGCCTCGGTGGTTTATAGAATAGCCATGACGATAAAGGGGTTGGCGCTCACTGGCGTGTTCATTGATTTCACAATTGCTCGTGATGTTGTGAACCTTGCATCTGATTCACATGGGAAATAAAACGTTTTAAAGCGATCCAGTGGGAGTATTGATCACGGAACTGATGATTTCTTATTGATTCCTGATACATTTACATAACACTTCTGTGGGGACGCCATTACTTTCTTCTTGTGATGGAGAACACGTTCTTGGAAGCCAATGGCAGAGGTGGTTTTGGCTCCTCAAAAAGACCATCTCTGAGCCAAGTGAGGCATCACCTACCTGGACCCTTTGTGTGCTGTCTGAGGGAGGTTTTCCAGAGCCTGGCGTAGCTGGGTCTGGCGGGGAGATTGAGTCAGTGGGTGATTAGGCTGGTCAGTCCGGACCAGCATAGTTTAGTTAGAGAGGGCTCCAGTTGGGAGCTAGGTTTTCTTTTTATGATTTGTTTTTTTTGGGTTTAAGTGGTTAAAATAAAGTGCTGTTTTGTTCAAAGCTGGTGTACCCGACTCTGATTGCCCTGGAGGACTCTGCTTAGGACCCCTAAATGTGACATGTATGGCCCTCATGCAACAGGGTTTGTCACAGTCGTTATGAGCAAACTCAGGCATAGATAATAGAGAACCAGTCCGACTGTAGATGTGTAGTAAAACACCATAGGTATTGTTCGAGTATTTGATTCACTCTTTCAGTTTGCCCAAACAATCTCCCTCATGAAAACTTCAGCTGTCTCTGCAGCAGAATGAAGGTGAGTAAGAGGTATAAAGTGTGCCGTTTTGTTCAACCTGTCGACTACTACCATTATGGTTGTGTCCATTAGATACTGGTGATTGCACTATAAAATCCATAGTAACTGAGCACCATGGAGACTGTGGGATGGGTAGTAATACACAAATTAGGCATGAATTAACATAATCCTTAACAGTGGTTATCCTCCGAGGCCACCAGAAACGACGGCGAAGTAAGCATAGGGTACCGGAAATACTGGGATGACCTGCTAATGGAGCATCATGCCAACTATGGAAAGCTTCACGCATGAAAGGAGGAGGTCTCACCAGGCGACTTCGATGATAGAAGAGATCATCTTGTTTTTCCCATGTTTTTTATAAATGGGCAATTATCTTTGAAAACGGGTTAATAGTTGTGTAGGGAGCTGATAAAGTCAGGAAGTGTGTAGAAGGTATCACTGGTTGTGTTGGGTCTGTCTCATCAGGGTCTTTAGAGTATTTACGGTAGAGGGCATCTGCTTTCCCATTCTTACTTCCTGGTCTGTAGGTAATATGAAAGTTGAATCGAGTAAAAAGGAGCCCACCTGGCCTGAGGAGGATGTAATTGTTTTGGCTCTTTGTAAATACTCGAGGTTACGGTGAACAGTAAAAATAAGAAAATTATGTTGTGCCCCCTCCAGATGGTGTCTCCATTCCTACAGTGTACATTAAATTGCCAATAACACACAAGCTCCCCCATCATAGTTCTTTTTGGGTAGTGTTGACAGGGTGAAACAAGCACCCATTGCTACAGTAGAGGTCAGAGGGCAGATCTGGATTAGAATGTACCAGTATAGGGGCAGATGTCAAGCTTTGTTTTAACATAGAAAAAGTGTAAAAAGGCCTCCCACAGGCCTTCTGGCCATGGAGTGGAGCCAGTGAAGATCAGAAGAAGATGACCTGTTGTCCAAACTTTTTGTCTCTTTTTTTCACAGTCAAGCACCTGAACTTCGGTGCTTCAAAAATAAAAAAAGACATGAGATAATAACGAATTTAACTCACGGTGGTTTGTAGTTACAGACCAGAAAATACACGTTGGGTTCATCAAAGCCCTCAATCTTCTCACAGAAATGTTCTCCGCATCCAACCCACTCCGTTTCGGCCCAGACCATCTACAAATAATAATAAGGAAAGGAGCACTCAGTGACATTTCGCATATTCTGAATTGGCTGACAAAAGGTCATTGTGGGCTACCATAGTGGGAGATTTGATTACGGAGTGAAGTTAGAGGTGTGGCTGGGGGCAGATCTTTATTGACTTCTTACTTTCCGCTTCTGAAAGTTGAACGCTTCTGCAGGGGCTTCATAGGATGAATGACCAGAGAAGGGCATCAGCAGGGTGCTCAGGGACCCCAGATAAAGACCCCCAGTTCCTGTGACACTGCATTTGTTGGATTCATCTGTTTTCTGGCTCTGGTTATCATGAATTTATCTTGCCTTTTATTACCTGTCATTGTTTTTTTAATCATCTAGTTTCTTGCCCCAGGTTGTGCCCATCTTGTCCTTTTAAGAACAGTATTGGCCTGAATGGGACATACACGCAGGGCCAGCATGACTGGGCTGGCTGTAAATTACCCAATGTCTCTTTTCTATGTGGTAGCCCAGTGGCGACCCTCTGTTAGGGGATTATGCTACATAAATACCTCCCAAGGGGTATTTTTTCCCCCGGGGAGGATTTCCCTCACTTTTAGAAAACTTATACAGAGTGAAGTTCCTGCCCACCCTCCCTTGTTTTGTTATGTTCCTGGTATGGCAGGGGATCCCTCGGGGTCTGGCATGAGTGCGGGCGTTGGCCATCTGAGGTATGGCAACTTGTTTGGCATTAGCCAGACGGCTCCATGCAGGACTCCCCATGGGATGTCCCTGGGGGAATTCGTATCTGTTTCGCTACTGTGCAGGGAGGACGCCGGTAAGTACTCTTAACATTCCCGTGGGATCCAGTCCAGGCCAGCAAGGGCATTCATTGGTTACGCACTTTATGATGATGATGTCATTAGCTGAGGCTAATTGGGGGTTATGAGTATGTGTTTACATGTTTGAAGTTTACGTTTATGAATGTCACATGTTCAATAAAATCTGTGACCGTTTTAAAAATGTCTTTATTGGGTGATTGGCCATGCCCATGTCATGTGTTTGGCTTCTGCATTCATCTGGCTTGTACTGTAACTGCTTATTGTCCTCCAGACCTGACACTACCTTTCCTCTAATGACCTACTGGCCTCTGTTCTAACTCACCTCCCCAACGCTATGAAATCTCTTTCTGGATGGTGTTTTTCTTTCTCCTCCTTTGAAATGAACTTATCTCTTCCCTTTGTTAAATCCCTTTGTGTAGTTTAGTTTCTCCCCCTCCCCATTTACTCCCAAGTCACTCTCTTCTGTTATCACTGACAGCACAGGGGCCCCAATGCTATTTTCTGCATTGGATTTTTCTTCCTAACTGCATCATTTTACTTTTATCAACATTAAACTGCAGATGCCGCTCACTCCCCCATTCTTCTAACGTTAAATTGCAGCCGCCACCGCGCTTTCCCCCATTCTTCTAACATTAAACTGCAGCCGCCACGCTCTCTCCCATTCTTCTAACATTAAACTGCAGCTGCTGCTTTCTCCCCCATTCTTCTAACATTAAACTGCAGCCGCCACGTTCTCTCCCATTTTTCTAAAATTAAACTGCAGCTGCCGCGCTCTCCCCCATTCTTCTAATGTTAAACTGCAGCCGCCGCTCTCTCCCCCATTCTTCTAACATTAAACTGCAGCCGCCGCTCTCTCCCCCATTCTTCTAACATTAAACTGCAGCTGCCGCGCTCTCCCCCATTCGTCTAACATTAACCTGCAGCTGCCGGGCTCTCCCCCATTTCTCTAACATTAAACTGCAGCTGCCGCGCTCTCCCCCATTCTTCTTACATTAACCTGCAGCCGCCGCGCTCTCCCCCATTCATCTAACATTAAACTGTAGATGCTGTACTCACTCCATTTTTCTAACATTAAACTACAGCTGCCCTCTCTCCCCATGCTTCTAACATTAAACTGCCGCCATCTTGCTCAGAATGGCTTTTATATATTGAATGTGTACCTGCGTGTAGTGTCCGCACATCTTCTCTTCTTGGCACGTTGAGGTGGTGAAGTTGTAGTAATCTCGTTCACGGTGCCAGTCAGACAGACCAAGCTCTACATCCAGCCCCGACCCCGACATCAGGAACAGGTTTTCTCCCGTGTAGCCCCTTTCCTCATTATGTTCCCATATACATTTTGCAGCGTACAATTTGGCGAGTTTCTCCAAAGACGGATCCCATCTCTGAAATCACATCATCACATGTCACTTCCAGTCATCTATAGAGTGATCAGAGCCCAATACAACCTTAGCTGGGATCTCCATTATGAGATAACGCCTGCTTTCCAAATATCTCAGTGGCCTTTTCTAGACCAGGCAAATGCTCTGATGGTATCTGACTTATCAGGCAGAGCGCCGATACTCTCTGTTTAATAGGCCTGGGGAAGACTGTGGTTAACACAAGGAGTTCAGAGAAGTTATTTTATTGAACTCGTGTCTTAAAATTCTAAAATCACCAAACCGCCAAAAATCATATAATGCAATTGTCAGTATCTCAAGGTACCACCAAAACCACCAAACCTGCCCTCCAATCATATAATGCAACTGTGACAACAAAATATCCCCAGGTACCACCGAGGCCACCAGCAGTAAACAGATGCACAACTACTAAATATCAGGAACAATAACACTAAATAAGTAATAATAATCAAAGATGTGCAAAAAAAGACAAACGCGGCTGCCCTAACCCAGTCTTCACATTTTGTCACAAAATAACCCCAACTCCTGCCCTGACCAAGTACCCAGATGCCTTCCAAGGGTGAGTGCCCTGACTCCCCAACTCACCAGTGCAATCATGTCTGAAGCTGGTGGGTCCATCTTGGATCGATAGAAGTTGTGTTTTTCCACAATGAATTTCTTCTCTTCATCATTTAGAGACAATACCAAGGGGAGCACACAACAGAGCAGGAGATGCAGCATCCTCAGTCCCCGAGGGTCCCGCTGTGTGACACTGTGTGTTCTGTCTGCACTGTGAGATAGCCACTGCCTGCCGTATGTGGAATGAGACAGTCACTTCTTGCAGTTTGTGGAATGAGACAGTCACTGCCCGCAGTTTGTGGAATGAGACTGTCACTTCCTGCAGTTTGTGGAATGAGACAGTCACTGCCTGCAGTATGTGGAGATTGTCACTGTCTGTTTTATGTGGAAATGGACAGTGTCTGAAGGATGTGGAGTGAAACAGTCAGTGCTTCTAGGTTCTGTAGTGAGACAGTCACTGCCTTAAGCATACGGAGACAGTCACTGCTTGCTGTATGTGAGATGATCTGCCTACAGTTTATGTAGATGGTCTGCACCTGTACTAAGTGGAAAGGGTTAGCACATATAATATGTGGAGTGAGATGGTCTGCAAGTTGTTTAGTTAGATGGTCAGTGTCTGCAGGTTGTTTAGTTAGATGGTCAGTGTCTGTAGGTTGTGCGATGAGATGGTCAGTGTCTGCAGGTTGTGCGATGAGATGGTCAGCGTCTGCAGGTTGCTTAGTTAGATGGTCAGTGTCTGCAGGTTGTTTAGTTAGATGGTCAGCGTCTGCAGGTTGTGCGATGAGATCGTCAGCGTCTTCAGGTTGTGCGATGAGATTGTCAGCGTCTTCAGGTTGTGCGATGAGATTGTCAGCGTCTGCAGGTTGTGCGATGAGATGGTCAGCGTCTGCAGGTTGTGTGATGAGATGGTCAGTGTCTGCAGGTTGTTTAGTTGGATGGTCAGCATCTGCAGATTGTTTAGTTATATGGTCAGTGTCTGCAAGTTGTGTATACTGCTTGCAGTATGTTGAGGCGGTCACTGCTTGCAGTATGTTGAGACTGTGTGTTAATGCTGTTGTACAGATGGAACAGAAGGATATAAAGTCTCTGGCAGGGCGTGCGCAGCATTGGTGCCCCACCCGCTGATGCATTGTGCTGGAAGCAGAAATATTGTGTTTGAGGGACCAGGGACTGGGCAGAGTCTGGGAACACACTGCACACCCAGTGCGGGATTAATAACAACTGTGTGGATCAGTTCCATCGATACATACAGCCCACGTATGGACACACATCTATACAGGGACTTCCATACCCCTGGGCCAGTATTTTATATGGATGTTTATAAAGAAACATTTTTATGTAGTAAATGTGCCTCAAAAAGTAGATTTGCCATTTTTTCACTTCAGTATGATATTATAAAATGACTATACCATATAATATCTTATGTTATATTACTATATTACATTTTATTACTATATCATATTTGTATTAAAATATGATATATTATATTATAATATAACTATATGATACAATTATATTATATTACTATATTATGTTAAAATATTATGGTATTATAATATTACTATAGGATACTATTATATCTGGTAAATGATATATTACCATATCATATTTTATTAAATTAGGAAAATATTATATGATATCTTAAAAACTATTTTACATTATATTACTATATCATATTAAATATAATATTGCTACATGATATTATAATATTTCTGCTTACTCAGGTAAGTGCTCCAAGGTAAGTACACTCAGGTAAGTGTTCTTGTGTAAGTGCTCTACATAAGTACCCCTGTGTGCTGGGGAGCTGTTGGCTTGGACACTCAGATATGGATAGAATGGCAGCTTCTCCCAGCAAATCTCGTGGGTCTAGAGATTTCTGGTGACAAAATTCTGATTTTGACATGAAATGTTTACAATACATAGGGCTCCAGTTTTTAACAGTATATGATTAACACTGCTATACAGATCCGTGGACCTTTCCAGCCTGTAGTATACTCAGTTCAGCTGCCTTTATATTTGCTTGCATTTGCAGGTGACCGCCTGGCGTCCACCGCTTGGCACTTAACGTTCCTGAAATGTTTGGTTTTGTGCGTATAAAATGCCAGAGGAGAGTGAGGTCATCGTGAGGCGGATTCAGCTGGTAAAATCAGTTTGAGCAAAATTATTTTACAGGCGCCTGTAAACCCTTCGCCATGAACTCATTTACTGCCTAAACAAACGGAGGGTTCCTATGTGCCATACATGTACTGTCAGTGTGTGAGTGTTACTATGTATCATGTGTATGTATACTGTCAGTGTGTGAGTGTTACTATGTAACATGTGTATGTATACTCTCAGTGTGTGAGTGTTACTATGTAGCATGTGTATGTATACTGTCAGTGTGTGAGTGTTACTATGTAGCATGTGTATACTGCCAATGTTTTGTTGGCTCTACACCCATGGTTTGAGCATCAGAGGCATCTGCTGGGATTAAGGGATGGAGAGAGGCCCCTGAAGGTGGACGAACAGTGACAAGATTAGCCTCATTTAACCCCAGATAAGGCTGGATGTTCTTGGGTTATAACCTGGATGCTTCCCAAGCCCAGAGGTGGCTCCAGACGCGACTCACGCTGTCTTGTAACAGGTGGGAATCCTGCAGCTAAAGAGCTGGAAGAAGTCATCATCTTCTTATGCGCCTACTTAAAGAAGCATGACTACCAAGCCAAAGGACCCAACCAATCCCAGAGCTACTCTGAGCTGATAGCTCCGCACATACAGTACTGTTCAAAAGTTTTAGGCAAGCGTAAAAAATTGTGTAAAATAAGAATGCTTACAAAAATAGACGTTAATTATTTATTAAAATGCTATTTTTATAATTTATCAAAATGTAAAGTGAGTGAACAAACAAAAAATCTAAATCAGATTAATATTTGGTTTGCCTTCAAAAGAGCATCAGATGTTTGTTTCCAGATATTCTGTCCAAGCTCTTTTGAAGAAGCGCAAAGAAACAGACAAAGTTGAGGACTGTAGACGCAGTGGCCGCCAAGGAAAGTTAGTGCAGCAGATGAAAGACACATCATGCTTACTTCCTTTCGCAGTCAGAAAATGTAAAGCAGTGATACCAGCTCAGCATTGGCAGAAAACATTGGGACCCTGGTACACCCATCTAATGTCCGGAGAAGTCTGGTCAGAAGTGATCTTCAAGGAAGATATACCTCTGATGTGGAAACAAGGCCAAGCGACTCTATGAAAAAAGGAACTGCAGTGCAGAAAAATGGCAGAAAGTTCTCTGGATAGATAAATCAAAATGCGTCTGTACCAGAAGGCAGTTTGTATGTCGAGAGTACAAGAAAAGAACCCACAGAAGAACTGCGGTTAGTTCTCTGAGACCAAAAGTAACTGACCATCCTTCAAACCCCCCTTAACAAACACCACAGACTTTCATGCTCATATGTTTATATGTCATGGATGTCACGGAGCTGGATAGTCCGAGCGACTACCTTCAGCTGACTTGCGCTCCCTTAGTCTGGGACTCACACTTTCTTCGGTTTCCCAGTCACTCGCCGAGACTCAGTGTAGGAAGAAAACCAAACGAAGACTGATTTATTTGTCACACACAGGGCTGGATATATCCAGCGAAACACACATTAACATAAAACAAGATATTGGGGTACAAACCACCCCCTTAATCTGCATCCCAAAGACAACACGGGCAGTAACGGGATTAACAATACAATAGGGTCCCAACTTCCACGATCCATTACTGGCCCAAATCCGTTCCAGGGATGGCCGAGGTAAATGTCTGTAGTGGAGGAACTGGGGGGGGAGACTGACTAATACAACAAATTAATGCACCATGGGGTGAGGGGGGGTCTGATATTAAACTAAAACAATGGCAGTCTCTCCCTGCTTGCAGATCCTGGCTGCCTGCCGGAGATAATCCCCTCAGCAAGTGATGGGATGATACTGCTGGGGGTAGCCAAAGAAGTCTTTACAAAGTCAATAGGGAGGAGGCTGGCTGTCAGGCCTCTCCAGCGGCCCCAGTGATGCACATGCCCACATACTTATGCACATATATAGTGATGCTGACACAGACATATTCACAGACACATGTGATAGACTTGGGGCTTGATTAGTTTTTTATGCCCCCTGACCACAACTCCAGTCAAGGTGATGCTTAAAAACTCCTCATCCTCCCCAAATAGTAGGGTAATGAAAACGAATAGTTAACTAGCGCCATCTGGTGTCTGAAGAGTCTAACTGTATTTTAAGAATGGGAAATCCCAAGGAGATGCTGTGAGTTTATTGAACAAATTGGGACTTTAAAGGTTAAATTGACATCAACTGAAATGTAACCTTTATCAATCACGTTTAAAGTAGGGTTGCAACAACGAATTGATAAAATCGATAATAACAAATTTCATTATCGATTAGTTGAATCGATTTTATCGATTATAAAATGAGGGGGTTTTTTTATGAGCAAATGCGCTGAAAAATACCCTTGTTTTATAATCTGACCTCAAATAGAGGTTGGATAATAACACTAAGATCCAGATCCCACGCAGCGCTGCAGGGGATCCTTCTCTCTGGTAGCTGGCGGGGGGTCTCTGTGCGATGCTATGGAGACACTACGGTGTGTCTACCATGGATAAACCCCCTCTGGGACTGTAACCAATTTGCCATAATTGTTGCCAAGTTCTTAACATCATGGTTAAGTAAAGTAATGAGTCTGTAAGAAGTACCTAGCTCAGGGTCTTTTGGGAACATTATTCTATGCAATAATTCTACCACCAGCCTTTGTCAAATTTTGTGGTAGTCATTTTTTGTGTGTTTTTTTTCCCCACACACATTGTATTTTAGGTAGGAATTTACAGCCCTTGGTATACCCCATGCATAGGTTTGTTGGGTTGTTTTGGGGCTAAAAGGCCACATTTAAGAGGTGCACTCTCTCTGTGCCCACCTTTGAACCTGACAATTTTAATCTACCGCATCAAACCATACATTTTTTAAATCTAAACACCTCATGTGTACTTCAAATGCTAGTATTTGACTGTTTCCATGCCAGGATTTTTGGGAAGATACAGCACCATTTTCCTTGAACATTTTGTTGGAACTGAATGGTTCCTCTGATTATGACATCACTGCATAATAATTTTTAAATGTTACCAAATGTGTATTTATTTTTTTTAAATATTTTTAATTTTTTCCATTGTATTTTTCTTTTATATTTTACTAATCACATTTTGATTAGAAAGCTGGGCCCCATTGACTTGCATGTACCAGAGTTCTCAGGAGGCTCTGGAGAAACCCTCTTGGAAGCTTGTTAATTTTTTAACAAAAAACATCTCTCACAGTGGCACCTGTCACATCTCTCTCCAGGGCGGTCATAGTGCGTCCTGGGGTGGGTGTTCGGTGACGCTGAATGCCTCGCTATCAAGGCATTTCAGCAACACCGTTTAAGCTTAGGAGACGTCTTTGGCTGTTCACTGACTGTTTTTGAGTGATGTGTCTGACACGTCATTATTCTTTAAGGGGTTACAGAAATCTGCTGTATAACCATTTAGGCCAGGGTACTTATTTGATTTAAGTCCTTTAATGATGGAAACCACTTCCTTTTCAGTTATTGGGGCATCAAGGGTTTTCCTCTATAAAGGCATCAATTTTGGCAGTCCAGCCCCACGCAAAAGTACTATATCTGTGTCTAAGTCATCCCTGTTGCTGTATAGAGTTGTTCACAAAACACTTCACAGAGGGCCTGAGGGGCTGTGATCACTGTATTTTGCAGGATTCGGATGTAAGAAATGTTCGTCTTTGGGCTCTTAGGGTTTGCCTTTGCCGCCAGTAGCTGGCCTGGTTTATTACCCTACCTAAAGATATTACTCCGAGCATACTCCGTCTCTTTATCCCCAGGGTTAGGGGATCAGACTAGCCTGATACACTTCTACAGCTTCTACCATCCCTATACAGGGTGTCAAACTTTTTCTTCCAGATGCTTTTGGCCCTAGCCGCATATGATATCAAGTGTCCTCTCACTACAACCTTGGCTGTCTCCCTAAATAAGAGTGGAGTGTCAGTATGAATCAAATTGTCATCCTTAAAGTTATTCCATACACCTTCCAAAAACACTTTAAAGTCTTCCCTGGCCGTTAAATGGGGAAGCACCAAAAATGTGTGTAAAGCTGATCAGAGAAAAACACGAGGGACATTTCTATTGGGGCATGATCAGAAATTTGTATTGCATCACCGAGGCTTAGAATTGGGGCGATACCAAAAAATAGTCTATGCGGGTAAGGGTATTGTGTTTTCCCGAGAGAACAGTAAATTCTCTGCTAGTTGGATTATGCACTATCCAGAGGTCTACAGACAAAAGCGGTCTGTGAGCGGTGAGTTTATACAGTGGTCATTCCCTGTCTCTCAAGGTTAAGATGCTGCAGCACATTGAAATCCACACACCTGAAGCCAGAAAAATCAGTAAATAATTCCATTAAGATAGCATAAAATGCACCATTTGGTGTATTAGAAGCATATATATTTAGTAACACAAACCGTTCCCTTCCCACTGTTATATCTAGAAGTACATGTCTCCTTTTGGGGTCAACCAATTGTGAGTGAATTACATAATGGAGGGATCCAGGAGAGTCATTTCACAATAGGGGTTTGTACTCTTTGTATACCTGTAGTATCACCATGCAGCATAATAAACATATAGATAATGGATCTATATGTTGAGCTGCTTGGGGATCACCTTGTTATCATATCGGGACGTAACTTTGGAGCTGTGATGAACACTAAAGGATCCGAAGGCTTGTTGGTAGGATTTCCTCATGGTGAGGCCTGATGTATCAGGTTCTTTACTATTACATGCTGATGGTACTTTTTGCCCAAGTATCAATTTAACATAATTTTTTGTAAGGTATTGGAGGCCATGGGGCTGAATCAAAAATCAGTTTGCCTTACTTTGGGGCAGCTACTAAGGCGGTTAGATGGGCGTTGGGAGTCGGCCAGGTTCTGGTTGTACATTAGACCGCATTTGGTATAGTTGTTTGTTTTTCATGTCTGTAACGGGTTCACCAAGACAGCTGTAGTAACTCCCAGAGATCACCCAAATGTGTCCTCCAGTTGTCCCTGAAATCAATTCCAGCACCAGCCAGCATGCACACCTTGGAACCCTGATATGTGTACCCAATAAGTAGACGCAAATACCTTGAATTGAGTACAGCAGGAACGAACATTTTATTGTTGTATACAGAATTGCTTTAACATAAATTAACATAGATAAACAGGTACATGTATTTAACACAACCTTTAATTCCCCTGGCAGCAATCCTATTGATGGGATTAGTTAAACAATGGAGTTCCTGCCTGTGCTATCTTTGTTTGGCAGCCAGGCTGGGGCCATCTCTGAGTACCTTGGAGGGCCTGTATGACAGCTCATTCTGTCACACGCTCCGTCACAATGTCCAATTTGGTTTTTTTATATATACCTATATTGATATATCTAAAAAAGAAACAGGGGTACCAAAGAAGAAGTGTAATTCTACTCAGATTCCAACCAAGCAAGTTCATCCTGGGTTCGCTGTATTATGTTCTGTCAGATATTTTATGATAGAAAATATGTATTCCATATATTCTGTACTTTACATGAACACAAAATGGAGTCAGAGCCATTTTATTTTACTTAATCATGTAGTGATTATTTCTTTTTGTCCTTGTTCCCTCTATAATTGAGAACAAAGGAGTATTCATGTATAATGATGTTTCAGCGTATGTATGATACAATTAATGTTATCTTCCATGAGAAAGTTAAGGAGTAGACGCTGCATATCTTTAGAAATGTAACTTGGAATGGGGGATACATGGTAAGACTACCAAGGCCTGAGTTACTATCTAGGAGGTAACACCTGGCGATAAGGGTGACCAAGGATAAATTCCAAACACATATGTAATGGTTTTAAGTTAATTCTTAGACCAGAGCGTCTCTCACAGGTAAATTAAGAAATTACAACGGTGTAAATATGAGTAGAAATCCTAATTTTAATGGGTAAAACCCACCGTTATGATTGGAGAATTCCAATCAAGAGGTGGAGGCTATGATAATAAGCTCTGTTTTTAAGCTTATGTCTTGGATAATTAAAAAAAAACGGACCTTAAAAAAATCGCACCCTGAAACAGACAGACCCGGACGGACTTATTCACCAAATTTACCCCAGAGAATTGGAATCTTAAGATTCTGGCACCATATTTCACTCTTAGAGTTACTTTGAGTTCTAACCTATATAACTTTTAGAAAGTTATATTCTTTTCCACTTAATTTCTTGCCAATGAACCTGGATTAACTTCTACAAGGACCAGTTGGACAACAGCAACAAGTGGTGGTAAATATAATTGTTTTATTATTCTGAATAGAGATGAATTTTGTCTTCTTCGTATAGAATTCCCTGTTTCCGGGAAATAGTATATTGCATTATTGTATATGGCGGCTTGTGAGACTGCAGCTTATAACCCGTGATAATAACAATAATGAAAAGGTATTTTTACCTATAGATGAAGTTTGACATCATTTGCATCTATTAGGAACTTCACTAATACTCGTAGACATTATTAAATTACTTTTTAATTTGTCATATTAGTTAAACTAATATAACAGAAATAGTGATATCTTTATTACTGCCCGGATTATTATCAATTTTTGGTTGCTGAGTGGACTGGAAATTAATTGTGTGTTAGACTCATATAGTACTAATTCATATTGATAACATATTGTATTTGAATTGATTAAATTTTGACATGTTTTAAGAACTTTGTGTTTTATATTATGCACTGTGTGACCCATATATAGATTTTATAAATTGTATTTACAATAAATATTTTTGATTGACTATCGTGGCGATATCTATCTAATTTGAATTATAATTTTCGGCGATCTGAAAGAATTTAGGATCGGAGATAAAATATAGGGTATCTCCTTAAATTCATATTGTGGATGTGGTACTACAATATTTGATAGCGTCGTTATTTTGCGTATGTGATAAAATATTGGTTTTGCCTATTTTGTCTCATTAATATCCCTAACAGTTCTTTGTTTGCTGTTTGAAGAAGATTTTAATTTTATTTGCTCTGTCATTGTTTTCCAGCTCCCTGTAATGTTTGGATTGTCAGCCACTCTTATGTTTTCTGGGTGGAGAGAAGAGCAGGAGTCAGGTCAGGTGGCTGGGCTTTAGGGGCCTTAGATGGGAGGATGTTTTGCATGAAACTGTTGCGCAGGCTGCTGTTAGTTCTCCACCTAATGTTCTGGTCATTCATGCGGGGTTTAATGATCTGTGTCAGAAGCCTCTTCTTGCTGAGGAACATCAAGTGTGATATTATCATTGTGTGGTCCCACGTTGTTCCTCGTTTGTTTTGGAGGGGGGCTCATTCCTTGTAAGGGGTGGGCAATGCTAGGCCAAAAAATTAATAAGGCTAATTAATAATTAATTTCTAGGTTTTGTTAGTAGTTCAGTGGGGATCGTTGTGGCTCACCCTCAGCAGGAGCGAGATAACAATGGCTTGTTTAGGAGAGATGGCATGCATTTAAATGATATTGGTACCGATATTTGATTGTTAGACATGAGAATTGGGATTGCAAAAGCGATGGAGTTATGGAGGAGCCGGGGAATGTGAAGGGGTCCACATGTCGGGGATATGGCAGTTGATCCTTTGTTCATAAGAGAATTTGGTGGACAGGCCATCAATGGATGGATGGATGAGAGGCAGCGGTTTGCCCTGTGTATAATGCTTGGTGGTGTTTCCCAGGGGCAGAACTTAGTGCTATCAAGGCCGATCCACCTGCTATTGTAGAGTTACGGCAGGCTGGTTTATTATGGTTAAAATTAAATAGTGTTTTATAACAGGGTTTTGGCCGTAGCATTACTACAGGTCAGGTAAACGAGTCATGTGGGTAAAAAGTTGTTACGAGTTTACAATACTTGACAATTCGCGTCAAGTGGTTTTATGCACTTTAAAGTTATGGTTGAGTGTGTCACAGTATGTAACAAGCAAACAATAAGGCGCTGTGACCATTCACAATCCAAATAAAAAATTGTCCTGTCTTTATTTGAAGTGAATCCATTAAGTAGTCTACAGTCTTGCAATATGAGTAAACTCATACACACTGTCAAAGAATAGCTGTCCATGACCCCTTTTTTTTTGCGATATCAGGCCAGTCGGGATGGAGCTCCTAATCCACCTCCCGTCTGCTTTACTTTTTTTACCATATTTGCTCAATTATAAGACAAGGTTTTTTCCAGAAAAAAACTCTGAAAAAAACGACCTTGTCTTATAATCAGACCTCAGATCATCCCCTCCGGATACCTCCGAATCCCAGTATCCTCAGCTGCATCCCTGCATCCACTGGGGGAGAATCCCAGCATCTGCCAACGACGTGGCTTAAACGCTACCTCCTGATCCAGCATCCGTCGGAAGTTCACTACATAGCTGGAGCCACGTGGGTTGCTCAGTACTCACGTGACCCCGCTTTGATTACTAAATTATTAAGTTATTAAGCATAATGCAGCATGTTGTGCCATATCCCTGCCTATCATTCTATGCGGATCAGTCCTACCTATCAGTCTGTGCTCCTCTTCACAAGCTGTTTCAATTAGGGGCACATCTTAGTGAACTACATTTCCCATGATTCCCAGGCTGTCTTAAGTGTGACTGAGAATCATGGGGCATGATGTGCTACTCCTCTCTGAGCCACTTACAGGTGAGAAACAACTGTAACCCCCCCCCAAAAAAAAACACACAAAAAACACTATTCACATGCAATAAAATTACTATATGTTATCCTAAAAAGGAAAACCATGCCAAAAGAAACGGTGCCATTGGAGTGATAGTCAGAGCTCAAAGTATGGGAAGAATGGAAGAAAGCCTAGTTATAGACTAAGTTGTTTGGGGAAGAGAACAAGGAATCCATTACAAAAAAGAAGAATGCTTGACCTTGATGCATTCAGAGGACATTTAACCTCAAATGCTAAAAAGCAGATATCAAAGATGAACACTGATTTGGTCATCATCCCTGGAGGTATGACCTCACAGTTACAAGTACTGGATGTTGTGATTAATAAACCATTTAAAGACCATTTAAGAAGGCAGTACAGCCAGAGGCGTATCTACTGAAAATAGCGCCTATGGCAAGCACTGAAATTGCGCCCCTGTCCAAATAAAAACCCATTTACTAGCCCCTGCTACATATATATATATATATATATATATATATATATTAGTCCCTGCTGCCGATAGCGGGTATAGATCAACACGCAAACCCAGATCAATTGAAATTCACTTGTGATCTCAGCACTGAAGGTATATATCAAATAAACAGAATCAGACATACAAGTCCTGTATTTGCAGGTATACAATAATAATATATGAAACGTAGCATCGCAGGTATAGATCAACTGAATAAGACATATTAACCCTGTATTTGCAGGTACACATAAATAATGTATGGAAACATAGCATAGCAGATATGGATCTACAGCATAACACAAAAACCCAGCTTTGCAGGTAAAGATCAATTGGAATTCACATAAAAACTCGGCATTAAAGGTATATTTAAAACCCCCTAAATTACAGGCATAGATCACAGGTTGCACCGCAAAGCCAGCCCTGGCGTCCACACTGCCGACATAGAACCTGGCCAGCGCCCAGATTACACACATAAGATTTGCCATCTTTGTCCCCAAATAGCCCACCACAAGTCAACTTTGTCCCCAAACAGTCCGGCCAGTGCCATCTTTGTCCCATATACACCCTGCCTGTGCCATCTCGGTCCCCAAGGCTCAAACCTCCTGCTAGTGCCATCTTTGCCCTTCCACAATTATACATCTATGATACACAAACACTTTTACAGTCACTCACTAATTCACACTTTAATTCAGAGAACTCATCCACACATTAACTCATGCTCTCCCTCATTCACTCAATGCATCCACACATTAACTCATGCTCTCCCTCATTCAGACAATACATTCACATATTAACTCATGCTCGCCCTCATTCAGACAACTCATCCACACATTAACTCATGCTCTCTCTCATTCACTCAATGCATCCACACATTAATGCACACTCTTTACTTATATCTACCCCCCTCCCTTACCACTTTTTACCCCCCTCCCTCCCTTACCACTTTTTACCCCCCTCCCTCCCTTACCACTTTTTACCCCCCTCCCTTACCACTTTTTACCCCCCTCCCTCCCTTACCACTTTTTACCCCCCTCCCTTATCACTTTTTAACCCCCTCTCTCCCTCACCCACCACTTTTTAACCCCCCTCCCTCCCTCCCTCCCTCCCTCACCAACCACTTTTTAACCCCCCTCCCTCCCTCCCTCACCAACCACTTTTTAACCCCCCCTCCCTCCCTCACTCACTCACTCACCCACTCACCACTTTTTAACCCCCCTCCCTCCCTCACTCACCACTTTTTAACCCCCTCCCTCCCTCCCACCACTTTTTAACCCCCCCTCCCTCACCCACCCACCACTTTTTAACCCCCCCTCCCTCCCTCACTCACCACTTTTTAACCCCCCTCACTCACCACTTTTTAACCCCCCCTCCCTCCCTCACTCACCACTTTTTAACCCCCCCTCCCTCCCTCACTCACTCACTCACCACTTTTTAACCCCCCTCCCTCACTCACCACTTTTTAACCCCCCTCCCTCCCTCACTCACCACTTTTTAACCCCCCTCCCTCCCTCACCCCTTTTAACCCCCCTCCCTCCCTCACCCCTTTTTAACCCCCCTCCCTCCCTCACTCACCCCTTTTTAACCCCCCTCCCTCCCTCACTCACCCCTTTTTAACCCCCCTCCCTCCCTCACTCACCCCTTTTTAACCCCCCTCCCTCACTCACCCACCCACCACTTTTTAACCCCCCTCCCTCCCTCCCTCACCACTTTTTAACCCCCCTCCCTCCCTCACCACTTTTTAACCCCCCTCCCTCCCTCACTCACCACTTTTTAACCCCCCTCCCTCCCTCACTCACCACTTTTTAACCCCCCTCCCTCCCTCACTCACCACTTTTTAACCCCCCTCCCTCCCTCCCTCACCACTTTTTAACCCCCCTCCCTCCCTCACCACTTTTTAACCCCCCTCCCTCCCTCACCACTTTTTAACCCCCCTCCCTCACTCACCACTTTTTAACCCCCCTCCCTCCCTCACTCACCACTTTTTAACCCCCCTCCCTCCCTCACTCACCACTTTTTAACCCCCCTCCCTCACTCACCACTTTTTAACCCCCCTCCCTCCCTCACTCACCACTTTTTAACCCCCCTCCCTCCCTCACTCACCACTTTTTAACCCCCCTCCCTCCCTCACTCACCACTTTTTAACCCCCCTCCCTCCCTCACCACTTTTTAACCCCCCTCCCTCCCTCACCACTTTTTAACCCCCCTCCCTCCCTCACTCACCACTTTTTAACCCCCCTCCCTCCCTCACTCACCACTTTTTAACCCCCCTCCCTCCCTCACTCACCACTTTTTAACCCCCTCCCCTCCCCTCCCTCACTCACCACTTTTTAACCCCCCTCCCTCCCTCACTCACCACTTTTTAACCCCCCTCCCTCCCTCACTCACCACTTTTTAACCCCCCTCCCTCCCTCACTCACCACTTTTTAACCCCCCTCCCTCCCTCACTCACCACTTTTTAACCCCCCTCCCTCCCTCACCGCTTTTTAACCCCCCTCCCTCCCTCACCGCTTTTTAACCCCCCTCCCTCCCTCCCTCACCGCTTTTTAACCCCCCTCCCTCCCTCACCACTTTTTAACCCCCCTCCCTCCCTCACTCACCCCTTTTTAACCCCCCTCCCTCCCTCACTCACCCCTTTTTAACCCCCCTCCCTCCCTCACTCACCCCTTTTTAACCCCCCTCCCTCCCTCACTCACCCCTTTTTAACCCCCCTCCCTCACTCACCCACCCACCACTTTTTAACCCCCCTCCCTCCCTCCCTCACCACTTTTTAACCCCCCTCCCTCCCTCACCACTTTTTAACCCCCCTCCCTCCCTCACTCACCACTTTTTAACCCCCCTCCCTCCCTCACTCACCACTTTTTAACCCCACTCCCTCCCTCCCTCACCACTTTTTAACCCCCCTCCCTCCCTCACCACTTTTTAACCCCCCTCCCTCCCTCACCACTTTTTAACCCCCCTCCCTCACTCACCACTTTTTAACCCCCCTCCCTCCCTCACTCACCACTTTTTAACCCCCCTCCCTCCCTCACTCACCACTTTTTAACCCCCCTCCCTCACTCACCACTTTTTAACCCCCCTCCCTCACTCACCACTTTTTAACCCCCCTCCCTCCCTCACTCACCACTTTTTAACCCCCCTCCCTCCCTCACTCACCACTTTTTAACCCCCCTCCCTCCCTCCCTCACCACTTTTTAACCCCCCTCCCTCCCTCACCACTTTTTAACCCCCCTCCCTCCCTCACCACTTTTTAACCCCCCTCCCTCCCTCACTCACCACTTTTTAACCCCCCTCCCTCCCTCACTCACCACTTTTTAACCCCCCTCCCTCCCTCACTCACCACTTTTTAACCCCCTCCCCTCCCCTCCCTCACTCACCACTTTTTAACCCCCCTCCCTCCCTCACTCACCACTTTTTAACCCCCCTCCCTCCCTCACTCACCACTTTTTAACCCCCCTCCCTCCCTCCCTCACCACTTTTTAACCCCCCTCCCTCCCTCACTCACCACTTTTTAACCCCCCTCCCTCCCTCACTCACCACTTTTTAACCCCCCTCCCTCCCTCACTCACCACTTTTTAACCCCCCTCCCTCCCTCACTCACCACTTTTTAACCCCCTCCCCTCCCCTACCCCCCCCTCCCCTTTTCTTTGTTTTTTTTAGAAACATTTTGAAGATTTCCATCTGAATAACCTAGGTTAAAGCAGAGAAACGTAATGAAGGATTAAGGGCTAACATTTTTGCACATTTGGATGTTTAATATATATTATATGTGTGATTCTTCTTAATATCATTGTAGATATACAGTGATACTGTGCCAAGGTAAAAAGGTTTTTGATTTGTATTCAGCAGCATCACCCGAGTACAGCAATGTCCTAAATGCGTGGGTAAGTCATGTTTCTCATACATTGTGGGGTCAAAATTGGAACATGCGCATTTCAGTTTCCAAACTACCCTCTTATCCTTTGTTAAACTCCATCGTGTATTTAAGTGTCTCTCTCTCCTCTCTCCCACTTTCTATCTTTCTTCTCTCCCCCAAGCCACACATATTGAGATCCTTAGTCTTTCCTGATGTCCTCTCGCACCACATCTCTGTCCCGGAAAACTCCTTGCAGTGCCCTGCAATTGTTAACAAACTCGACAAACCCGGAAAAGCCCTAACCCAAGAAAAGCCAACCTAAAAAAAAACTAGTCTCAAAATCAGAACGAAAGTCACACAGGGCTACTGTGGATATTCATCTTTCTTCTTTTCTGGGTTCAGCTGTCATAGACTATGGTGCAGTAAACTGGTTTAGGGTTGCTGAGGCTTCAGTCGGAAGTGCTACAAAGAAACCAAACTTTGTCCTTTTAATATGAGTAAAACAAAGGTGTTAACGGGGGAGCTAAATCCTAACAGGAAGACATTTCCTATGCAGGCCTAAAACATAACCTCTTTTGCCCCTAATACTTTGAAAGGAAGGCAAGAAATCAATATATTTACCACTCCCTACATTTAACACCTTGGGGCGTTACCTTGGCCTCAGATGGTCCATTTGGATTTGAGCCTTGGCATTAGGTAGCCCCCAGATACAAAATCTGTGCAACTAAATGAGACGTGGCTTCACAAATCACGCAAAAAAACAAGCCTCTGATTTGGGGCAGATTATGTAGATTAACGTCAATAGCGAAACCGTCAAAAACGCAGAGATTGTAGAAGGAGCTTGGTGGTGGGGCTGATGTAAGCGAGGCCAGGATTTAATTATAGAGGATTTTATGACTCACTGAGGGAAGGGAAAACAGAGCCACAGACAGCCAAGCGCTGCAGATTTTGGGCATAAAGCAACTACAGACCAGGCTTCGGCCTGAGTGCTTAACTTAATAAAGACTCCAAAAAAGCAATGTACTCTCCACACCCTATAGAGAACAGCTGGGAAATGCAAAGGTTTATCAATATACAAGTATAATAGGTGAAAAAAGTAATTCATGGAAAAAGTGTAAAACAAAGGTGCCAAAAAACCCCTCTCACTAGCCATATAAAATAATGAAAAAACACTTTTCTGCCCCCAAGCCAACAGTATTAAAAATAAGGAAGATTTTGGCTTGAGAACCCATGAATCCCTGTGTATGTGGGATTTCAGAGTACTCGGGGAGGGAATTATTGTAATACGATGGATAGTTCGGTTTGCTGTCCCAGGCAGCCCAACCAACAAACAACACACATTAACATACAATGTATATGGGACAAGGACTCCATGGATTTGCAAGGGGGACACAATGGAAATTTAAAGAGGCTGCTCGGCCGCCGTATGCATTGAGCTGTATAGGATCCCTTTAATCTGCATTCACATATTCCAGAACAAGATTTGTTTGCATTTATTGTTGATTAATAATTGTGGTATCTGAAAAAGTTTGATGGAAAACTGATTCTGTAACCGTTTATATTGTGGGGAATTCAGACATTATTTGAACATACATCATACGTTTAGTTTACATGGAAAACTCCCAGCAAAGACCGAGTAACAGAGCAGGGCAGCGATCCACCGGTCCCACACGTCCAGGGGGATCCAATTCTATTTCCAAAATGCTGATGTCATACAGGCAGTTATATAATATTCCCTCTCCGTAGACATTCCTGAAATTCACTAAACAATGGAGTGATACATTAGGAGCGAAAGCAGCTGAGACGCACAAATAACTGTATCTGCAGCAAGGGAATAATCCTCAGAGATCCTCCCAGCAAACACAGAACAATCCAGCTGAAGAAAACACATTAAACAAGCAGAACACAGTGAGGGTATTTAAACATGCATGGCATATGGCTCATAAATCTAAGATGAGACTAACGACTGATTAAGGCTTGAGTCCTCTAATGAAAATATAATTAAAATCCCAGAATCCTAGACTATAAAAATGTAACGAAAACTTAATAGTTGGCACCTTGAGCCTCAGGTATCTGGTGGATAACCATACGCGATCACCGGGCTGATAAGTGGGGTTCTGGGACAGCTTCTTGTTAGCCTGCTGCTTGTTCTGCCATGAGGCTTGCTCCAGAGGGGTCTGGACCAAAGTCCAAGTAGAGTGCACTGCAGTTAGTCGTTCAGGAAGAGCTGAAACAGAGGAGCTGCCGAACGGCCTGGTGGGTGCCGTTAAAGGCACAACGAGTCTCAAATGAACTTCCTGTAGTAGTTTGCGAACCTAAGAAAGCGTTAGAGGAATTTTACCACAACATCACAATGGTTTATAGCTTGGCCAGATTAAACCCTTCTGGGGTTATGACAATTTTGCATAGAGACCGTGGTCTTGGAGGCGAGCAAGAACATGGCAGATGTGCTTGCGTTGGATCCTCCGGTCTGGTGAGTAAATGAGGATATTGTCTAAATAGACGACAACAAGCTGCTGGAGAAAACCCTGAAGACAGTCATTGATTAACTCCTGAAAGACTGTGGTGCGTTATACAGGCCAAGGGGCATGAACATATATTCATAGTTGCCAGCCTGGGTGTTGAATGCCGTTTCCCACTCATCCCCTGATCGGATTCTGACAAAGTTGTACCCCCACTGAGATCGAGACTGGTGTAAATTGTTGCTTCCTGCAATCTGTCAACCAACTCTGTGATCAGGGGTATTGGGTAAATATTACACCTAGTGATTTTCCCCAGTAATCGATGCACAGAAGTAGATCACATTCCTTCTTCGGCACAAAGAAGAAGCCCGCCTCAGCAGATGATGTGGGCAGGGGCGTACCTAGAGTATTTGGCACCTGGGGCGGATCCTGTATGTGGCACCCCCCCCTCCCCCACCACACACACTTTAAAACTGCATAGCTTCTATCGTTATATACTGGCACAAACATTGACGGTGGTACAGCATAACACCTATCACTATATACTGAGGCAGACATTGACTGGTACAGCATTACGCCTATCACTATATACTGAGGCAGACATTCACGGGGTAGAGCATAACACCTATCACTATATACTGAGGCAGACAACGACAGTGGTACAGCATAACATCTATCACGATATACTGAGGCAGACATTGACAGTGGCACAGCGTAATCCCTATCATTATACACTGAGCCAGACATTGACAGTAGTGCAGCATAACCCCTATCACTATATACTAAGCCAAACATTGATGTGGTATAGGCCTACCACTTCAGTGTCTGGCTTAGTGATGCACCAAAATGAAAATTCTGGACCAAAACCAAAAATTCTGCATTTACTTGACCAATACCAAAAATTACCCCCCACACCATAAAAAAAATCTCACACTTTTATTAAAAGTAAGTAACACATCAAAATTGGACAAAAAAATTAAATAGCAATATATATATATATATATATATATATATATATATATATATATATATATAATTGTTGACAGCTATCACGCCCAGGCATACCCAGGTTCTAGCATGTACTGGTTGCCTGGGCATGATAGGAGTGTGACTATATTTATACATATATTAATATTGTTATTATTATTGTTCACATGTGAACTCAGCACTGGAGGCATAGAATCAGACATACAAATCCCGTATTTGCAGGTATACAATAATAATGTACGGAAACATAGCATTGCAGGTATAGATCAACTAGAAATCACATAAAAACTCAGCAATAAAGATATAGATAAAACCCCCTAAATTACAGG
The DNA here is from genome assembly GCA_029215755.1 of Spea hammondii. Lineage (NCBI taxonomy): Eukaryota > Metazoa > Chordata > Amphibia > Anura > Pelobatidae > Spea > Spea hammondii. Next base: position 677,548 of record JARDYJ010000001.1, read on the forward strand.
CATATATCACAGATTGCACACCCCAAAGCCAGCGTCCACATTGCCTACATAGAACCTGACCAGCACCCAAATTGCACACACACATAGGACGTGCCATCTTTGCCCCCAAACAGCCCAGCATGAGTCCGCATTGTTCCCAAACAGCCGAGTGTACGTCCCATAAACACCCTGCCTGTGCCATTTTTGTCCCATAAACACCCTGCCTGTGCCATTTTTGTCCCATAAACACCCTGCTTATACCATCTTTGCCTTTTTGACAAATCAATTATACACCCATGATTAACACAAACACTTTTACAGTCGCTCACTAATTCACTTTCATTCACACAATCATTTATTCTTTCACACAAATTTTTTACACATATTTATTGGTGCATTCTCACAAAATCATTAATTCTCTCACTCATTCGCACAATTCATCCACACATTAATCCATTAATTTTCTCTCTCTCATTCTGACTCGTTATTTCAATATTCTTGCTACCCTCCTTCCTCCCTTCTCTCAATCTACCCATTCTCACTCCTTTCTGTCCTATCTACCCCCTTCTGCCCGATCTACCCCCTTCTGCCCTATCTACTCCTTCTCCCTATCTACCCCCTCCTAACTATCTACCCTCTCCCCCCTTTGAAGTTCACTTACCTTTCAGGAGTCCTGCAGGGCCTCTGTCTCCCAGCTCTGCCACTGTATGGAACAGTATAGAGTGATGGGAGTTATGATGTACTTTTAGAGCATAATTACCATATTGGCTCGGATATAGGCCGCACCCGAATGTAGGCCGCACCCTAGAAGTTTGGTGCTTTTTTAAAGAAAAAGTTTTTTTAATAGATATGCTGCCACTCTGTTCCCCCACCCCCGAGATATGCTGCCACTCAGTCCCCTCCCGAGATATGCTGCCACTCTGTCCCCACACCCCCGAGATATGCTGTCACTCTGCCCCCCCGATATGCTGCCACTCTGTCCCAATCCACACATATCAATCCACACCTACCAATCCACACGTATACTAATCCACACATACCAATCCACTCTCACTGTCACTCTCACTGAATGCTTTCCTACCTTTCCTCTTTTCTCCTTACAGCATTCAGCTCCTTTTCCTGCTCTTCGCTCCTCTTCTTCTGTCTTCTTCCGGTTCAGAGGGCATGGATGGCGGTTGGCGCGGACAACAAACCCCGGCACACAGCAGCAGTTGCTGCGCGGATCGCAAAAGAAGCAATATCGGAAGTCTGTTAAAGGCCTCCGATACCGCTCCCTTGCGAGCCTGCTCCGTCTCTGGAGGGGTGCCGGGTGTCGGCAAGTTGGCACCCCCTGATGAGCGGCACCCGGAGCGGACCACCCCCCCCCGCCAGGTATGCTACTGGATGTGGGCCAATGGATAAACCCCTGCTGCAGGTTCCTGAGATTGTTTTGCACTATCCTCTGCTCTTACGCTCCAAACCCAAAGTGGATATATTCAGCCTCTGGATGCCATCGTCCCAGGGAGCAAGTTAATGGGACAATCATGCTGTCTGTGAGAGGGGCAGCTTCTCTGCCTCCTTCTTATCAAACACTTTAGCATGTGTCTGTATGGGTCCCAAATCACAACTGGAGAGAGCAGAGACACGACCAGGGTGGAAACCCTAGTAGGTGACAGTGGGAACCACATAATGGGCCCCAGGCTGTTATTTGTCTGGCACCCCACCTGGGCCTACCCCGGCACAGAAGACAACTAAATGACCGGCTGCTCCAGAATCCACAAACGCCTCCAGGAACTGGAAATGTCATGCAATCCACTGTGAGGTTAGGGGATATTTCCACTACACCTACCACAGGTCCTTTGTTCCTGCTTAGGACCCTGACGACATGCCCCATCTGTCTTCAATACTTGTTCAGTAAGTAACCAGGTTTGGTTGGTGGCACCATTATCTTTATATTAGAGTGGGAGAAGTGGGACGTTTAGTCATTATTTTTCTGTCTAGTGAAGACAGATAGTGATTTAGACCCTCTTATAGCCAAAATAAGTCATGTGCTTGGAGTTTGTGACAGTACTCCCGAAGGATATGCGGCCCCTTCCTTCACTCCCCAGCCATAAGGTGTTCAGGAGGGCAGGATCTTCTTGGTCATTCCCCGCAAAGGTTGGGACCACTGAAATAATCGTAGGGGAAGGAGGGGCGCTCAGAAGAGCTACCTAACTCCCCTCCTCACCAGAAAAGACAGACCTTTTAGGGGACCCGGCTCCACCTTGGCTTTTCAGTATACAGAAAAACATCTTCTGTATCCGTTTTCTGATTGTATTAATAAAATAAAATTCAAAAAAAGTGAAAAAACACACATGCAAAAAACGTGTGGAAAACAAGTGCTCCCCATGGAAGCCCCAGCCTTCGGCTGGTGTGATAAAAAATGTATCCAGTATGCACTGCACACCGAGCCAAATGGCTGGGGCTAATGTATATAAAAATAAAAGGTGCATGTAGGGGTCTGAGGTGCAAAAAGTGCTTACCGGCGTGTAACACAAAAAAGTGAAGTGTGCTTAACCCCACACAATCACCATTGTGCACAGCGCCCAGTCCTGGACAGGAGACTATGAACCAAATACAACCTTGGGGCTTCATGCTATCCAAGGCCTAAGGCCAGAGGACCAAACTTTCCATCTCTCACAGGTACTTACTTGATCTTAGCCAAAAGGCCGGCACCTGACAGACTGATTTGGTTGCATACTGGTGGATCGGTAAGACTGAGGTTTCTCCTCTTTCACACAACCAGCTGCTTTAACTTTATTTCACGATTAGGAGACCAGTTTTCACTGATATCCATTATGGGTGAACCAGCATAACCAAGCCTGTGTGAATTATTAGCTTTTATGGCCCGAAACTATGTGCCCCAACTAAAAATACTAGACTGTCACTAGGGTGAAGCCCATGCAGGTTGCAGCATTTGCTTGTGGGTGAAGTTATTTTGGTTATATGATTGTTACTAGACTTGTGCATTTGTATTCTCCCTTGGCCCTTCCCCATCTAGCCTACCTTATCTACGCTGCATCGTAGGGGTTAACGGGAGAGGAGCGGGGCAAGCGACTCTATTGGTCTCCTGCAGGGGCCTCCTCTGGCATCAGCCAATTTTAAAAGTCTGTACGAGCGACTCTATTGGTCGCCAGCAGGGGGCTCGTCTGCCATCTACCAGTGAAGTGCACTTGCAGCTCCGATTCCCTGATTCTCTTCAGCCACTCTGAATGACAACCAGGAGGCTGGCTGTTTTTCGGCATATCCTTCCCCTCATTTAAAAAAAAAAAGTTGCATAAGACACTGTGACTCCCATAATTTTACCCAACGTTACTTATATTTTTGTATGCCACTGGTTGATGACAGAATTTATGTATGTACTTATACAAACATGTCTATTATGTACATGTATACATTATACTAGAAATGATATGGTTCATAGTATGTATATATCTTGTATACATGTAGTTCGAGCATTCTTTACCAATCCACTGTCTTTACCAAATATCTGTTTATTCTCATTTCCTTGGTCCCTAAGATTTTATATTGGTACAAACACTTTATAACGAAGCCTGCCCAAGCTTTGATCTACTTTTCTTACTATTCTTCCTTCTCCTTCTTTATAGTTCTTATTTTTAGGGCTATTAATTATTATTCTCTACCATTAACCACTGAAAAAGGCTAAATGCATCAGGTTCCTAGACAAACTTGAGAATGTTGAATAGAAATCACTGTACATTTCTGTTTATTATATGCACTTTTTAACATTGCTAAATTGTTATTTTAATAATCATTTTAATTTTAGTTATTATGAATTAAAAACAGCATCTAGATCACAGCCACTGGGCCACATACCGACCTACCTGTTTTAGCACAGCACTTATATTAAGATATTGTGACCTAGCAAAGGATATTAACTACCAGAGCTGCCACACCAGTTCATTCACAAAATAACCCAGAGAGTAGATCAGTGCAGAATTCCGGGGGCCCGCGGTGAATCACAGTAGTGTATCTGTAGGGGGTGAACTGTGAGACCACCTCTCCTTGGAAGGTGCAAGATTGTGCTTTCCCCAACCGGTCCTGCTGTATCCTGGCAGCGATGCACCTGAAACTAAAGCTAACGGTGCCTCTGTGTCTGCTGTCCTCAGAAGTGCCCCGCCGACTACTGACCACACTTTATTCTTGTAAACTTCAGAGACCTGAACCAAATTATCTTATTAGAATTAATGAAGTCTGGGTTGTTTGTAAGAGAAAGGACACAATTTAGAACAGAGTTAAGACACAATTTTTTCACACAGAACAATATGAAATTAAAAATATTGCTGGGTTTAAACAGAGGATCCGTGAATTGTTAATATTGTTAATATTTTAATTCCATAAATTGGTCTGTGCTGTCAGGGGCTTGGAAGGATGAAGATGTGAATCTTCAGCACAACGAGAGCCCAGGATAACAGATTTATAATAATTGCTGAATTTATTAGACTCGGTAACATAAAACCCTGAAACCCAAATCTTTACTCCATTCCATTTATTTGAAACCCCATATAATTAGGGTATTTCTGTAAAATGCAATTGAAAGTACACAATAATTCTCATGCATTTTTGGAGATGTAGTGCTGATTTTTATTAACACTCTTTGATAATGCTTAAGACTTTATTGCAGGAGCAAATCCAACTCGGTTATTTCCTCTGTCAAAAACTACAAAATATTGGCGGATGAAAATGTCTCCCAGAATCCACAGCCCTGAGGTTGTCTGAAAACCGCTGCTGCAGGATCCCGGAAACTGCAAAGAAACAGCAAGAAATGGCTCAGAGTCTCAGAGACACAACAAGAAGTGGCCCAGAAGCTCAGAGAAACAACATCAAATAGCTCAGAGTCACAGAGCTACAGAATTAAATAGCCCAGATCGAGAGACACAGCATGGAATGGCTCAGCCGCAAAGTCCTAGCATTAAATAGCCCAGATCGACAAACACAGCATGAAATGGCTCAGTCTCAGAGACACAGCATGAAATGGCCCAGAGTTTCTGAGACACATCATGCAATGGCTCACAGTCTCAGAGACAAAACATGAAATTGCTTAGCGTCTCAGAGACATGCATGAAACGGCTCACAGTCTCCGAGACACAACAAGAAATGGCTCAGAGACACAGCAAGAAAAAATGTGAGGCTCCTACTGTGGTCGAACAGGTTTGTGACTTGGTATAGAGTTACTTGGTTGGCAACCTAGGACCACTTAGCCAACCAAGTATCTCATATGTAGTTGGTACTCAGATGCCCCCTGCAGGGTGTAGGAATTAGTTACTGTTATGCATTACATATACACCAGGGGACAGCACTTTACATGTCACTCTCAATGCACTGTACATGTGTTCCTCAGTACATCATCCTCCCCATGCAAATCCTTTCCTGGGTTTCATTGGGTTAAAGTCAGATCTACTGCATCTTACCTGGTTAATGTAGGCACTTGCAGGTAGTGGATACTTGACGCCATTAATCGTTATGATGATATCTGGCAGGGAACTGACGGAATCGCAGCTTACAGTATACTAAGGGGGTAACAGAGGGTTAAAAAAGATACAACTATCATAGAACAACATTGGCATAAAAGGCAGGAACTCTTTGGGCCAACACAGTGCAAACTTAATGCATTTAACCAGAGCCCCCTATACGAGGTAATGCACGGGGATTACCCAATCCAGGAGAATAACTCTCATAAGAAGGGGCACAGCCAGTACCCAGCCCAAGAGAGAAACTCTAATAAGAAGAGGCACCACAAGTACAGTACCCAGCCGAGGAGAGTAACTCAAATAAGAAGGGGCAGCCAGCCCAAGACAAAATAAGGAGAGGCACCGCAAGCAACCAGACCAGGAGATAAACTTTAAAAGGAAGAGGCACTGCACACCCAGCCAAGAAGAGTGACTCTAATAAGAAAGGCACCACACGTATCCAGCCCAAGAGAATAACTCTAATAAGAAGGGGTACTGCAAATATGCAGCCCAAGAGAATATGGCTAATGAGAGGATGCACCATGAGCTCCCAGCCCAGGAGAATATCTCTTATAAGAAAAGGCATCGTGGGTACTCAGCCCAATTGAGAAACTAATAAGAGGCACGGTGAGTACCCAGCCCAGGAGAATATTTTTATAAAGAAGACGCACCGCAAGTACCTAGCCCAAGAGATAAACTTTAATAGGAACAGGCACAGCTGAAGAGAGTAATAAGAAGAGGCACCCCGTGTACCCAGCCCTAGAGAATAAGTCTAATAAGAAGAGGCACCACAAGTATCCAGCCCTGGAAATAAATCTAATAAGAAGAGTTAGCCAAGCCCAGGAGAATATCTCTAAAAAGAAGAGGCACCGCACGTAACCAGCCGAGGAGAGTGACTCTAATACAGAAAAGGCACCATGAGTAGCCAGCCCAAGAGAGTACCTAGTCCAGGAGAATATCTGTAATAAGAAGAAGAGGCACCGCAAGTAACCAGCCAAGGAGAGTAAGTCTAATAAGAAGAGGCACTGTGAGTACCCATGCCAGAAGAAGATCTCTAATAAGAAGAGTACCCAGCCCAAGTGAGAAACTCTGAAGAGGTACCTTGAGGACCCAGGCCAAATGAGAAACTCTAATTCTAAGTCTAATAACAAGATGCATTGCGAGTAGCCAGATCAGGAGAATATCTCTAATAAGAAGAGGCACCTTGAGTACCCAGGCCAAGAGATAAATTCTAAAAGGAAGAGGCACAACAAGAACCCAGCCAAGGAAAGTATCTCTAATAAGAGGAGCCACCGCAAGTAACCAATCCAGAAGATAAATAAGAATAAGAAAAGGCAACGCAAGTACTAAGCCCAGGAGAATATCTCTAATAAGAAAAACCTATGCAAGTACCAAACCCAGGAGAATATCTTTAATAAGAAGAGGCAACGCAAGTACTAAGCCCGGGAGAATATCTCTAATAAGAAGAGGCAACGCAAGTACTAAGGCCAGGAGATTATCTCTAATAAGAAGAGGCAGGCTCTATACCCCTACTCCATTTCATTAGGATATTCAGAATACCATCAACGCTTTTCCCGTGAAAGCCTTTGGGTTGATTTCAGTAGGTGCAGGGAGATAGTATGCCTGACTGAGGACACGGGGCAATAGGTCAGCCCTATGTAACAAGTCATGAATATATTTAGCAGTGCTAATATACAAACTATAAGAAGATGCATGAAATAAATCTGGGTGCCTATTGATCCAAATCAGTAAGATCTGAGGTTTTAAACCTTAATCTGTGGTTTACAGGCCCTTTTAACCCCTTGACTCTCAGAGATGTGTGCACCCTACTGTTTGTGGATGATATGAAAGTTCAGGGTGCTAGGGCCTTGCCTGATGTGTGACATTACATTTTATTGCATTGAAATAAAAAATGCTTTTTATGTTTTGAAAATAAATACCAATCCATATTTGTCTGGCTTTGAGCCAATGATTTCCTGGATGCTGCTAATAGCCTCAGGGTGTCCAGCAATCACAGAGGTCCCAGTGTCCACGATTGTAGCACATCCATCATGACAAGCAATTACCTGTCCATCCATGCTGATGCTACAGGACAAGGCATTGATATCATGCATTAAACGTTCACTAGCAAGTATCTCAGCACACATATTTAGACCAGGGTGACCACATTTTATTTCTGCCGTTCAGGGACACACTACGAAGCGCATGAGATTACAGAGACAGGTATATATTATATATATATATATATATATATATATATATATACACACATACATATACACGCACACACATGTAATATATGCAAATTACATGCAAAAGATATATATATGCGTTAGACATGCATTTTTAAATACATAATATGTACTTATCTCTTTGAAGTAAAGACTATGATTGAAATAACAGTTGAACTGGCAGTTAGTTTTCCTTCTTTAATATTAGACCCTGCTGTTGATATATATAAATATTAGACCCTGCTGCCAATAATATATATATATATATATATATATATATATTAGACCCTGTTGCCAATTCATTTTATATAGAAAAATTGGGCCCTGCTCCCCACTCCCTAGCATGCAATCACTCCCTTTTTCCTGCACACAAAAACAATATTTGCCACACTGAATCAGAATCAGACATACAAATTCTGTATTTGCAGGTATACAATAATAATGTATGGAAACATAGCATTGAAGGTACAGATCAACAGAACACACAAACCCAGCATTGCAGGTATAGAGCAACTGGAAATCACATGTAAACTCAGCAGTGAGGGTATAGATCAAATAAACACATGGAAAAAGCACTGCAGGTATTGATCAACTGAATAAGACATACAAAGCCTGTATACATAAATAATGCATGCACACATAGCATAGCAGATATAGATCAACAGAATAATACAAAAAAAAACAGTTTTGCAGGTATAGATCAATTGGAATTCACATAAAAACAGCATTAAAGGTATAGATAAAAAACCCCATAAATTACAGACATAGATCACAGGTCGCACACCCCAAAGCCTGTCCTGGTGTCCACACTCAACACATAGATCCTGACCAGCACCCAAATTACATGCAAAAGACTTGCCATCTTTGTCCCCAAACAGCCCAGCATAAGTCAAGTTTGTCCCCAAACCGCCCGGCCTGTGCCATGTTTGTCCCATAAACACCCTGCCTGGGCCACCTTGGTCCCCAAGGTTCAAAAACTCTGCTTGTGCCATCTTTGCCTTTCCACAAATCAATTATACATCTATGATACACACAAACACTTTTACAGTCACTCACTAATTCACACTTTCATTCACGTAGTTTCTTCACACAATAATTTATTCTCTCACTCATTCACACAAATCATTTACACATATTCATTAATGCATCCTCACAAATTCATTAATTCATACTCTCACTCATTTAGACAAATCATCCACACATTCATTCGTACTCCCACACATTCACACAATTCATCCACACATTATTTCATTCTCTTATGCATTTACACAATGTATTCACACATTCATTCATTCTCTTACTCATTCTCACTGTTTATTTCCATATTCTTACCGTCCCTTTTCTCACTATCTACCCCCTCTCCCTTCTCACTATCTATCCCCTCTCCCTCCCTTCTCACTATCTATCCCCCCTCCCTTCTCCCATCTACCCCACCATCTACCCCCTCTCCCCCACTTCTCACTATCTACCTCCTCTCCCCCACTTCTCACTATCTACCCCACTATCTATCCCTCTCCCTCCCTTCTCAATATCTACCCCTCTCCCCCACTTCTCACTATCTACCCTACTATCTACCCCCACATCTCATTATCTACCCCTCTCCCCCCTTTGACATTCACTTACCTTTCAAAGGTCCTGCGGTGGGAGCGTGAGGCTCTGTGGAGAAGACTGAGGGGTACAGAGCAGTTGCTGAAAACTTCATGAGCGACCGCTCGGCACCCCTCTCTCTCCTCCGCGTCAGAAAAAAAAGTCCCATTGCGGGACTGTCCCGGACAATCCGGGTATAGATATAGGGCATGGAAAGTTAAAACCAACCTAAAACAATACACTTACTAGATTACTGATGTGTTTTGGGGCAGGGATCAGGGGTATTAAATGGAGGATTAGAGGATAAGTGGGGCTTATTCTTTTCAGCGTAAAACATGCAAAAAGGCCAGAAAACGATTTGGATACATTTTTTAAATCCGGGAACTAAATGTGTTGCCCGGTGCCCATATTTACTCACACTCTCTAACATTTTCACTCTCACACTCTCGGATCCTGTATGTGGCACCTCCCCAATTTTAAATGTAAAAATGACACCCACAAAACAATTAATATTGACAAGAATATTTACTTCACAAATTTGTAAACTGGAAAAATATATTAACTATATAATGAAATAAGTAAATGTTATTTATTTAAACGTAACAGATATGATAAAGCTATCACTAAATGCCTAGCCAGACATTGATGGTGTACAGCATAACCCCCATCACTATATACTGAGCCAGACATTGACGTAGTAGGCCTCTGCACTTGAAGCAGCCTGCCTGTGTCACCTCTACCCTTGAAGCAGCCTCCCTGTGCCACCTCTGCCCTTGAAGCAGCCTCCCTGTGCCACCTCTGCCCTTGAAGCAGCCTCCCTGTGCCACCTCTGCCCTTGAAGCAGCCTGCCTGTGTCACCTCTACCCATGAAGCAGCCTTCCTGTGCCGCCTTTGCCCCTTGAGTAGTCTGTCTGTGCCACCCCTGTCTCCTTAACAGCCTGCCTGTGCCCCTGCCCCTATTCACTCACTGACTCATTCATTCCCTCATTTATGGGAGTGTTGGTGAAAGGGCATAACAATGAAAAATGCTAGGGAAGGAAGGGCAAGACTGTATGTAAAGTATTCTTAATAACGTCTAGCTGCTGATCAGTGTACAGCAACCTCACTAGCCACTAGGGATTACTAGCGGTAATGTCCGGATCATGAACGAATCGTTCTTTTGATCCGATTCTTTTCAGTGATTCGGATGAATCGGTTCAGTAGACTGAACGATTCATTTGTAGCAGTTCAGTCTGTGAATCATGCAACTGTAACCTGATTGTGACGGAAGCCTCCATCACTGGGACCACTGGAGAAGCCTGACTGCCAGCGTCCTCCCTATTGACTATGGGCCCTGGGTTTGTAAAGGCTTCTGTGGCTACCCCCAGCAGTATCATCGCATCACTGGCTGAGGGGATTATCTCCAGCAGACAGCCAGGATCTGCCACCAGAGAGTGACCACCATTGTTTCAGTTTAATGTTGTATAAATCAGTCTCCCCCCTATTGTATTGTTAATCTCGTTACTGCCCCTGTTGTCTCTGGGAGGCAGATTAAGTGGGCGGTTTGTGTCCCAATATCTTGTTTTATGTTAATGTGTGTTTTGCTGGATATTTCCAGCCCTGTGTGTCCAAAATAAATCAGTCTTCATTTGGTTTTACCCTACACTGAGTCTCGGCTAGTGACTGGGGAACCGGGGAAAGTGTGGTGTCCCAGGCTAAGGGAGCACAAGACAGCGGAGGTAGTCGGTCGGACAAGCCAGCTCCGTGACACTGATCCTAGAGTGAGTCATCTGCACAGCACTCAGCCACAGACTCTGGGATCAGGTTACAGCTCATTCATTCACAGAGGAACGATGACTCAGAGTCAGAGTCGTTCAAAGATTCAAATCATTCAGAGATTCAAATCATTCAGAGAATGATTCCCCATAGTTTGCCCACCTTTACCTATAACTGCACCTTAAGTTAACTTTATTAAATTAACCCTCAGTCATCAGCATTAAATTAACCCTAAACACCCCATTAACCATAACTGTCCCTAAATTAACCCTAAACATCCCATTAACCATAACGGCACCTAAAATTAACCCTTTACACCCCATCAACCATGGGGTCTTTAGGGTTAATTTTAGGAGCAGTTATGGTTGATGGGGTGTTTAGGGTTAATTTTAGGGGCAGTTATGGTTGATGGGGTCTTTAGGGTTAATTTTAGGGGCAGTTATAGTTGATGGGGTGTTAAGGGTTAATTTTAGGGGCAGTTATGGTTGATGGGGTGTTTAGGGTTAATTTAATTTAGTGCTGAGGGTTAATTTAACAAAGTTAACTTAAGATGCAGTTAGAGGTAAAGGGGGCAAACTAAGGGAAATCTAAATCCTGGGGCAGTGAAGATTATTATTGTATTTATTTATAAACGTATGGTGTCAGTGAGATCCCTGTAAGATTCGAATCTTTGAACGATTCTCATCCTTCCGTGACATCATTAGAATAGGCAGGCAGGAGTGTTCATTGACTGTAATGAAAGGGGCGGGGCCAATGGTTAGTGTGACTGCAGGGAGGGACTGGGAAACAGTAACTGCTGTGAGTCACACTGAGTGATCCGAAGATTAGGATCATGAATCGGACCATTTCAATGAACGAGACCAAATGATCCGATTCACTTTACTGATCCGAACTTCCCATCGCTGTTTACTAGTGAGATGTCTAAACTAATCAATCACTGGGGTCAGTGGCTGATTGTTCAGTGTACAGCAGCCTCATTAGCAGCCCCTAGTGGATGATTGTTTACTTTACACAGACCTCAATATCGCACCTTAGTGTATGATTGATCAGTTTACAGAGAACTCACTAGTACCCCCTAGTTGGGGTTAAAATCCTAGAGCCACTCCTGGTAGTATGTTATCAATGAACATGTGCATGATCCTAGCACAGACATATTTACCTATCTATTGTGATCTGCCAGTATTTCTGAACCGTGACATCCACCCACTGAAGGCTTCCAGAATAAAATGCAGGGTTGATGCCACCAAACGTCACTGAGCTCCCTTTGTCACTACAAGGTTAAAGTGGTTAGTTGTTAGAAATTGTGTAAAGGAAGCAGTTACAGATGTAATGAGTTATCCATGCATAATACTACTGATATTTCTATTAATTCCACTAATACTTCTATTTAAAAATAAAACAACATAGGAGACATAGTCCTTCAGTGTCATGGTCAAGATGCCACGTGTTGCGCATACAAAAGCAATTCTGTGGTTTTCTATTGATTCATTTTTTTTATCGGCCAAAGACAGTATTTATGCCAGACAATTGCATTGCATTAATTCTTCATGCTTCAAGATTTAACAGCAGAGGGCAGAGCAAGTGCATTTGCACCCAGGCCCTTGTGTTAGAGATTAGGAAAACAGAAACAGGAGAGCGCCACCCTGTGCCGGTGCATGACAATGAATAAAATGGATATAGATTTATCTGGTGCCTCTACCCAGTTGGGGCAGGTATCCCACAGACTGGCCACCTGGGACATCCACAAATATGCAATTTGGGTGTGGGTTCCGCTAAAGTTAAAATCTCATATTAAATAATAACTAATTATATTACAGCCTAAGAAATAACTTTACCTGTTCAGGTAAACAGAGAAGAGATCCTGATCAATAAGACCTTTACTCCATATATTATCAAAGACTGGGGGTACTCCAGACACAGAAAGACTGGGGTATGCCAACCCTAGGACCCCATCAAAGGGAGAGTAGGAGAGGAATATGGACTCTGTCTCACTCAGCACTAGACCTTGGTGCGTGTCCTCAAAGTTCGCCACCTATATGGGTAAAACAGAACATAAGTAGGAGTGATAAATGACTTGTATACAATGCCCCCTATACATAACTCACAAACATGTTATAAGGTAAATAATAGATGGTCTGTGGTTACTGAGATAATGAGGAGAGAGACCTTGGCAGGTCTTGGCACAAGAATGATCAAAATATAGCAAAACAGAGACGGGACAGCGGGGGGTCTGATTGCAGTAATTAGAGATATTGGGAACTAATAAAAATGGGGACTGTAGGGGTCTACTCACAGTGATTAAGGACATTTAGGGTATTAAAGGAGAGAGTGAAATTCGGGAGGGATCTAATTTCAGTAATTATCAAGACATAGTGAACTAATAGAGAGGAAATTGCAGAGGTCTCAAGCAATTACCAGTATATCAGGAACTAATGGATAAAGGGACTGTGGAGGTCTAATCAGAGTAAATACAAAGAAGTTGGGAATTAATGGAGAGACTGATGGGGTCTAATTGCAGTAATTACAGATGTATTGGGGGTTATTGAAGAGAGGGGACTGGCGTGAAGTTGTTTAGTCAGTGATACATTTAGTAAGGTGACCACTGGGTCCCTCCCTCTCTTGTTACAGAGACCCCAGGCAGAATCAGGCTTTACCTCTAGTTATTTTAATCCTTTGGCTTCTTGTCTAGATTTTGGGGCTACCTCCTTCAGGGATCCCAGTAACTAAGATTGTAATATAGCACCTAAACATTATGCCTTCCTGATGGTATTGCATTAATGGATAAGTATCTGCCTGTACTTCTCAGTATTTAGGAGACCATCAGTTTTTACCACATCAGAGATATGTCTTTTTTGGCTGCAAGTCTTCCATAAAGACTATTTCTGACCAGACTTCTCCGGGTGTTGTCTGCCAATGCTAAGCTGATGGCATTGCTGGACATCTTCCGATTGCCAAGGGGAATAAGTACATATCTTTCATCTGCTGCACTAACTTTCCTTGGCGGCCACTGCGTCTACAGTCCTCAACTTTGTCTGTTTCTTTGTGCTTCTTCAAAAGAGCTTGGACAAAATATCTGGAAACAAACGTCTGCCTTCAAATTTCTGTGTGGGAGAGACCTTGCTAATGCAGTATAACTACCTTGTGTCTTGTTGCTGTGCTCAGCCATGCCATATTACAGGGGTGCCCAAGTTTTTTCTGCAGTGGGCCACTTCATCAGAAATGTATATGTGCGTGGGCCGCACTAATTTTTCAGTGAGAGAAAAAATGGCCCTTAATAAGATATGCAGATTAACCCCTTCCGTACCAATGATTTACCTGATACTTCCTGGTTGGGTGTCACCCACAGACCGGGACATACCAGGTATGTCATTGATGATGCGCGATCCAGCGTCGCTATGGACGCTGGGATCGCGAGGGGCAGCTGCTACTGACCGCTGGGTGTCCCCAGCGATCTGTAGCAGCCACTCCCCCTCAATTCCATGCACTTTATCGCTTTAAAGCGAATCACGAGCATGGAATTTAAATATTTAAATAAAACTGCGGTCTTCTAGGGAAGACGCAGTACAAGAACGCCGGTCCTGAAGGGGTTAAAATAAAGAAAATGACACAAACCCTTTACTTTTCCTCTCACTGATTTCTGGGCCTAGAAAGTTTTGTCCTCTGAAGTGACTACAAATTCAGGATTCTGGATAAGGAAAAATTAAATAGTTCTATTTATTCTAGGGATGTACTGAAATCAAAATTCTGGACAGAAACTGAAAATTCAGGGTTCACTTTGCCGAAACCGCTCCCCTCTGCCGCAGCTCCCCTCTGCGTTGTTTGCATTCAGTGCGAGCAACTTCTCTTGTACTGTAGAGAGGAAGCAGGAATGGAGCAGAGTCATGTGATGTGACGTAAATTCACGTGACTCTGCTGGGTTCCGCTTCCCCTGTGCAGTAAAAAAGACCCTCCCACAGGTAAGCATCTGAGCTGTTGCAATCCCGTTTGCCCTGGCTGTGGATCTCACGCATGTTGGACGCCACTGCCATAGTGTATGAATTTTGACATTAAACCGTCTTCAGCATGCTCCCCTTGTTTGTGAGTTTGGCTGTTCGTCACCCATTTTCATTCCTCCTACACAGCTGTTTCTGTTAATGATTTTGTTTAATCCTACATATTAAATGGATGATCGTTAGCGCCTGTTCAGTATAATTGTTTAATCTGACACCTAACTATATGTCTACAGCATCCCTGACTTTGTGCAACTGTACCTAGAAGAACTGATGCTGTTTTGAAGGCAAACAGAGGTCACACCAAATATTGATCTGATTTAGATTTTTTCATCTGTCCACTCACTTTACATTTTGTTAAATAATAAAAATAAGCTATTAACGTGTATATTTTGAGGCATTCTTATGTAACAGCATTTTTTCACATCTGCCTCAATCTTTTGCGCAGTATTTGCACTGTATTTGGTACACAAATGTTAAATAACAGTCATATAACCGTCCACTAATCAGGACACATCCAAGTTAATAAATGTAATTCTTTATGTGGATTATATAAATATAGTAATGGTTGTTTTACTTATAGCTGAAGGGAGAGAGTTAACTTAATGGCTAAGAGTGAGTTTTTGATCTTCATATTTGGAGGCTGATGTTAAAACCTCCTACTTACACGGTAAATGTGAGTAGACAATAAGACAAGCACATTAGAACATTGTTTTTGATGGCTGAGATAACGAGCATAAGACAGATTCTTCTTACTGCTGGAGGAGACTGAAGGCTCTTACCCTGAGATAAAATGCCTTCTTCTGTCCCTACCTTCACTGTGTCAAAGCCAAGAACCCCACTCATGCTTCCTGTGCCATAAGAGATGGACACAACCCGGTCGGTGGGCTGGTAACTGGATGATAACCGCGGGCTGAATCTGTGGTGATTCGCTGCAGTAAAATATTTCAAATAAGGTCAGACAGTAATAGCATTTATTAAATCCATCTCATGAACTGGACTTCGGAATGGCAGATTTCCCCTGGGCTCCTCTAGACCTAAGTGGTTCCTAAGTGCCACCCTAAGTGCCACCCCAAGCCACCACCAACCTGAAAGAAATTATTTACAAATATAAAAAAAATGAACAAAGGTCTCCTGATGAGATGGGGTTTAGCTGTTACCCCAAAACTCAACAACTTAAACTCAATTTAAACTACAAACTTCCGTTAACCTGCTCTTTAATGAAAAAAATCCATATGGGGGAACACAGACAGGCTGGTGGGTCTAATAGTTCACAATCTGCAGGGGGCCCAGAAGTAAGGAAAGGTAACTTACTACATGCAGAGCTGGTGCAGGAGACTGAAGGGACCCACAGGTCAGCCGATCCGGTATCAAAAACCACTTTGAATTCCTGAGGTGGGGTCCCAATGTGAATGACCCCAAAATATTCATTCTGTTACGGCAATAATAAGATGTTCCAGTGTCAATGAGGTTGATAAACATGTACAAAGCTACATAACACAGCAATACCCTGTTCATCCATAAAAGTCACGTATACCCTTTAGGCGTTACTTAGCCTTCATGGACGACCTTGAATAAAACATTTGACATGCCATAATCAATTCAGGTTTGAAAACATTTCTGGTGCAAAAACTCTAGACTTAAAACTCCAGATAATAAAACTCTTGCCCCTGATTATACTTTTTCTAGGGGGTTCTTCCTACCCCAATACCAATAATTTTTTAACGTATTGTTAATCTCTTAGCATCACAGGAGTCACTTTCTCTAGTAGTTATCAGTTAAAGGGCTTCTAATGTCACACAAACAGTGGCAGGGACATTTCATACTCACATCCATGTAATTGATTAAATGCTCCGTGGGTGATGTGTCTGGTGGATCCAACCCAAGAACATATTTCCTGGACAATGTTTGATGTTCTGCCTGAAAAAAATCTTCAAGAAGCCCACGTTCTTTCAGATTGTTTCTCAAAGACTTGCTCTTAATCAGCGGAATGCTAAACAAGGCCAGGAAAACAAGAGTTAAAGTACTGTTAGTAACTGGAATTTATTATATCCATCTAAATCTTCCAAATAATTCCTTCCTCAACTTTACCAAATAATCCAGGTGTGCCATGTTACTCCAGATTTTCAGGCACTGTCCCACTGTCCCTCTTTTATTGGGAGCTGGAGTCAAAGACCCATTAGGGATATCAGAGGTTCTCCAGTGGACCAAGGAGCAGTAAAATGAATCAAAGTCTGTGGTTTTGTAGATCAGTCCTCCAAATTGTGGCTTGCCCTGCCACGTACTACCCACCTCTAGCCACATACCCCTCACAAAAGTATCATGTTCGAATTACTTGAAATGTTGGGGGCTTTCAGTTTAGTAATGCAGAAAGAATTGTGGAAGGGGATTTACCACTGTCCCGCAGGGGCTACCGAGCCCCCACGAGCAGGTTCTACTGGTTGCAAAGAAATGTAATCCAAGACCTATATATTAAAACAAAGTACAGGAACCCAGGCCACCATCAGGGGGTACGGCCAGTACTGGTGTACTGTGACCGGTAGAGCAGGGGAGCCTGGCCTCTCTGCTTGGACGCATAGTTGGTCTGAGGCAGATGCTGCAGGTGCACGGCCCCCAGGAGCCCGGCACCCAGTAACTAAAGTGGGACATGACCTCACGGCAGTGGAGACACTGGAGTAATGAAGGCCTTGCGACCTCCAACACCTGCTTCACCAACCCCTCCCGACATATTATCATCTCCCTCTTTATATATGCTAACTACCCCCCCCTCCCCTTGTTTCCTTTCATATTTAATTCTCTCAGGTTGATGATAGGTTATAATATTTAACTGTTTATGTACCATATCATAAAGGGTAATATTGACTTATATTAAATTCACTCTTGAATTTACATCACTGCGTTAGCAAAAACTTCAAATTGTAGGTCTTCTGTGGTTTCTTTTTTCAGCAGATGCATGTTGTAAACAGCAAACAAAATGGTTAAGTGTTTTTTTTTGTTATGACAAAGCAGCACACATCCAATCTTGTTTCAATGCTTGGACTCCAGGTTTGCCAACTCCTGACTCCAATTAGCTTTTGTTGAAGTGTTTAGCCTAGGGCAGGGGTAGGCAACCTTCGGCTCTCCAGATGTTGTAAACTACATTTCCCTTGATGCTTTGCCAGCAGTATGACTGTAGTCCACAACATCAGGAGAGCCAAACATTGCCTACCCCTGGCCTAGGGGTTCACAAACTTTTTCCCAACGCACACTGAGGATGTTTGGATGATGTATTCTATATAGGCAACAATGATACAATCATTTTATTATATTAAACAGATTGTGTTTGTTCATTAGTTTAACTGCACACCTTTGATTTATTAGCTACCGGCTTTAAAGTGGCAGGGTGAATTTTCCTTCCTAGTCTCACCCTAGCCTGGTGTAACGGTGTTCCAGTTGCCAAGTAGAGGCCAAAATAAAGATGTTCCACAGAGCTGCATGGGGCAGCACCAATGTGACACTCTCCATAACAAGTGTCTGCAGGAGGGGTTGCCTTTGGAATTGCCTAGCCTGAGTTAGCCCCAAAATATTAAAGTACAATCCCACAAAATAATATTTTAAAATGTGGCTTAAATTTTTAGAAACAAGTAGTGAGTGACATCATAAGGTACTTTTGTGTTATTCAATTACATCAGATACAAGGGAGTCTCATGTTTCCTGGGTGGCCAAGCAGAAACCTGCTTGATGTCAGGTGTAGTGGGCGCCATCTGTGTATCTTTTGCTAACCTGTGGCAAGAACATAATAATCTACCCAATTTGTGGTACAAGGTGAGGCACAATCTACCTCAATTTACCAAACCCTAACCCTAACCCTGTATAACAACTGAAATCTAACAGTAAATTCCTGCCACCCCAAAATGTTGTAATTAACCCATTCACTCAGGTTTGGAAATGCAAAATTAAAGGTCACTTACACCACGAAGCCCTGGGTAATGGCCACCGACACACAAAGCAGAAACCACCTCATGGTGAAAAGTTTTCGAGAGGTCCTGATAAAAGCTGCCCCACAATATGACATTTACTAAATACTCTTAGTAACATACAGCCACCTCCTATTAAACAGACAAGCCCCACCTAGACAACTCCTCCCAGCAGCCATCATCTCCTGACGTTACATACATTATATTGAGTCAGCCCACTGATAAACATACAGTTTACAGGGGCCGGCTCGCTGATTTAACTATACATACATTATATAGGACATTTGAGTGGGTGTGCGCTGCATCACAAACATGCTAAGGCTTTGCAGGTTGTGTGTGTGCCTGGGTAAATTAATGCATATCTGTGTGTCTGGATATGTTAGCGTGTGTGAGTGTCTTGGAATGTTTATGTGAGTGTCTGGGTGTGTGTTAGCATGTGTGCACCTGGGTTTTTTTAATTAGAATTCCTTAATCGCACCTTTTATTTCACATCAGTGAATTAACCCTTTTTCCTGACCATTAGCTGTCACTGCACAGTAATACGATGAATGTCTGAGACCTTTGAAGAAATATCTACACCTTGAGTTTCTCCTTGGGCTGTATTTGTATTAAATCTGCCAAATTGACAAAATATTGAATTGATTTAATTTTGCCCTTCATAGATAAGACAATGACACGGAGTCAGACAAGGTCCAAAATAAATGAAAGGCTTTGTGTAATGAATACACACACATTGGGAAGCTTTTTTCCATAGGGGTTTAATTCAAGTAAATACTAAACCTTTTTCGCCAAATGGCTACTTCTAGAAGCCATCACGTCTCATACATCGCGTGGACCTATTAATCCGACTAATAATATAGTTCCATGTATTACGTAAAGGCACTATGGAACTTCGTATGTCAGACCCACATAGAACTTAATACTCTGTATTCTGCCACACAATGCTGCGTATGTTTTATTCACAAATAATATATATATAGAATATATACATTTTAGCTTTTAGATGTTTCTCTTATTTTTTTACCTATATTTGCCTAAGAAAAAAAAAAATATAGGTTGCCCACATTTGGTCAGAGGAAAATGAGAATCCTGAATCTTCAAGACTTGTGTCAAGACGCGTCATGAGTTCAAAAAGTGAAATGAACACAGAACAAGATAAATCCACAAAATGCCTCAAAAACCCTCTGAAGGAGCACCACCTGCATTTCTTATAGTTCACAAAAGCTTGCGTCTCATTCTCCAATAACACGTTATACCAGACATCGTACCAGACGGCAGCCTGGAGCCGCATGCTTTAGATTAAAGGCGTTCTCAGGTCCAGGTCTGTGGAGTCAGTGATATCCACCTAATTCTATAATCTAGTGGCCTCTTATGGATCTCTTAAAGGGGAGAGAGCGCAGTTCAAGGCTTCTTTTCATCAATGTTCATGTTTTATTTCAGTGTACTGGCAGAGACATGACACACAGGGGTAATGTCATTTTTAGTAAAAATGTGCATTTGTATTCGGACAAAAAAGAAAAACGAAGTGTGCATTTTCGTTGTTCAGCCCGACTACGTAACATACAAACATGGCGGTGGCAAAACGTAGATAAAGACACACAACACGAAGAACATTCGTGTTCGTCTACTAATCTCTCCGGTCCCTTCCCCATCTAGACTACCTTATCTACGCAGCATCGCAGGGGTTGATGGAAGCGAAAATCCGTAGGTTCACCGTCAGGGGTTAACTCGCACAGCCCTTTAGCCCACGGCACCACCTTGGCCGGCAGAGACCACTGGTCTGTATGGACGACCAATAAAGTCGCTTGTACGGACCTTTAACTGTTGGAGCAGGGAGACCAGTGGTCTCTTCGGGCCAAGTTGCTGCACCAGGATTTTAAAAGTCTGTATGAGCAACTCTATTGGTGTCAGCAGGGGGCTCGTCTGCCATCAACCAATGAAGAACAGGTGTACTTCATTGGTTGATGCCAGAGGAGGCCCCTGCAGGCGACCAATAGAGTTGCTCGTACGGACATTTAAAATCCTGGCGCCAAAGCTGCTGCGTAGTCTGTACCGTGTTAACCCCGTATTAACCCCTTCTACAAAGAAAACTAAGAAAAAAACGAACACGAAGAATGTACACGAATATTCGCCTGAACCGAACACAGGAACGGGCGAATATTCGCAGAATACGAAGATTTTTTCCCCCCACGAAGACGAACACGAAGAGTTC
This sequence comes from Spea hammondii, assembly GCA_029215755.1. Classification (NCBI taxonomy): domain Eukaryota; kingdom Metazoa; phylum Chordata; class Amphibia; order Anura; family Pelobatidae; genus Spea; species Spea hammondii. Next base: position 698,746 of record JARDYJ010000001.1, read on the forward strand.
TACTAAAGGCTACTAAATAGTATACGAGGAAAATGGAATGGAGGCAACAAAGGCTTACCGGATGGTTTGGGTGATAAGAGGAGATCCTATCAGCTGCTCCCATTTTGAAAGCCTTGTTCCAGGTAACAAGTAGCCTAAAGCCCAAAACTTGGGCTCCCCGGAACCCCATACTTGGGAAGTTTCTAAACGAGCTGACTGAAACTCTTGAAATATTAACCCTTTATTAAGATACCCGGGAAGTTTCTGACTCTGGTTATATGGAGCGCCCCTTGTGGGACAGTCCCATCCTATTGTTGAAGGGGAAGTGGATGGGGAGTGGGACATGCTGCAACGCTGCTTTCCAAGTATATTTATTAGTAGACTTGTACATTGGTATCCGGGCGAACAAGAAGGGTGCGTTTTTGTTCACCCAAATACCGAACAAATGAATATGGCGGCGGCGGCGGCGGCAAAACGTATTCAAAGACGAAGACACACAACACGAAGAACAACAGTGTGCAATGCCAGCAAGCACCTGCAAGGGCCAATAAGGTTTTGGCATGCATAAAACAAGGTATTGATTCACGGGAGGAGGATATCGTCCGACTCTTTACATGTCGATGGTAAGACCTCACCCTGCATACGCGGTACAATTCTGGGCACAGGTCCTTAAAAAGGACATTATGGAATTACAAAAAGTGCAAAGGAGGGCTACGAAATTAATAAGGGGATTGGGAGATACTGTTATGGAACCAAAATATATCAGCAAGAAACGCTTATTGCTTTAATGAAAATAAGCTGGCTTCGACCAATATAAAGGGTCACACCTCCCTCAGGGATGTGGGAGACACAAGCAGCAGTTTCAGTTTGACTTATATCAGTTTCTGCAATTATGCAGTTGACCTAGAGAATGCTAACATAATCTTTTTTGCAGCTGGCTGCCGTCCAACTATATCATTTGCATATAACGGTAGCTTGTTTACAACCCCTATCATATATAAATTTGTACAATTTTCTGCATAGTTTCAGGATTAACCAATTAACACGATTTATGTAACCTGACGCCCCTCTATATAAACTATAGTGTAAACGTAATAAAGCAGAGTGATTTTGGACCTGACCCAGAGTGTGTCGTGTGTCTTATTTCTCTCTCCGTGCACGTACATTTATATTCATATAATTTGGACCAGTTCAACAATTGAAGAAAGGCTTTATTGGAAAGCATCCAAAACAGTTGGCACCCAACGTGGGGCTCGAGGAAGCCGTACCAGTCGGAGGTCCCTCCCGGGGAGAGTTCACGCCGTGAGCTGACGATTGGACCCTGGGACTGCAGCCCAGTTACAAGGTAAGATCTTTTCTTATCTACCTTGTGTGTCTCTCGTTACTCACGTGTGTATTCGGAGGAGGGAACTCAGGTGGTTGACGCACTCTCGAGAGGCAATAAAAGAACCCCATGTAAATATACTGTCGTAGTCACTTGTTGAACTGTGGTGCCTCCCTTTTCTGGCAAGCACACTGTAGTGGGAAGGAAACGGTAAAGTGTTGCAAGTCTACACCGGATCAACCCAGTTGCTCTGATCCCCAGACGGTGCCGTAAGACTAACACTAATTTGGACAGCCCAGTCGCCTGTCCCCAGTACACTGTAGTGGGAAGGAATCGGTAAAGTGTTGCAAGTCTACACCGGATCAACCCAGTTGCTCTGATCCCCAGACAGTGCCGTAAGACCAACACTAATTTGGACAGCCCAGTCGCCTGTCCCCAGTATATTATATTACTACAGTGTGTGTGCCTCGTATCAGAAGGTTTCGGACGGTTGCGGACAAGGACAAGGTTACGATATCGTTGCGGAATGGGGAGCGATAAAAGCGTTGCAAGTGGGTCTTGTACGCCCTCCCAATTAGTTGCCGACAGACGAGGGAAAAGGTACATTAAGCAGTTATCTAAGTTGGAAAAACGATACAAAATACGAAAAGGAGGAACCTTATCGATTTGCACCTGGCAAACCCTCCTAAATGAAAAGGCAGGAAAAATAAAATGACAACGGATTGAAAGATACTGTTAAAATCTGGCTAGATTGTAGCAAAGAATTTAAATCGTTAGATGGCGAAGAAACGTATGATGAAAAGCACTCAAGATATCTGTGTAAAATTCCAGTGTCTCATACGCCACCGCCCTATAATGGCGCCGAGTTGTCGGACAAGGGGCGGAACTGCACAGCCTGTAATGCAATGACGTCAGGGAGCCGTCGCTCTTGTCTGTACTGTGAGGCCCCCAGCCCCCTGTCTACTCTTGCTACCATGTCGTGTCTGGCACAGACACCAGCGCCATCTTGTGACGCACTTCACCAACTGTCTTTAGTGGAAAATCCCCACCAATTGCCTGCCCCGCCTTCTATGCTATATCCGGTACAGGCGTCAGCGCCATCTTTGTTAGCAAACAACGCCCAAAGTTCTGGCCTACCTCCGGGTCCGTTGCCTCCTATGCCTATTCCCACAGTGTCATTGTACCCAGTAGTTAATCCGGATGGTACATTTGTATTACCTACCCAAATTGTGGCACCCAAACATATGGTTCCAATTATGGTGATGGGGAATGGTGACGAAACGGGAAGGGAAAATATATCTACTAGTGCTGCCATGCCTCCGACCCAACACCAGGCCCAGAACCAGAACCAGGACACTCCTACTCCTCCTCCTCCACAATAGGAAATAGGCAAGCAAATGGAGGAGGGGGACTCTATTTGCATGGCCGTCTCCGCCCCTCCTTCCGGCTCTTCCCCTAAGATCACTCTCGATGTAGCCGGAAAACCTTGCACATTTCTTGTTGACACTGGCGCCGCCCGTAGCGTACTTTGTGAGACGGATGCACACCCATCTTAGCTATCTGATATACAACTCCCATGTAGCGGGTTAGAAAGGGTAGTTCACAATCCACTTACCCGCCCATTGCCCCTCACTAGCTCTTCGATACATCTGCCTTCATCTACTCTAGCTCAATTTGTGGTCAGTGCCACCTGACATTCAATCTTCTAGGAGCGGATTTCCTCAGCAAAATCCAAGCCAACATCTCCTTTACTGACGATGGAACTGTCACTCTCAACACTGCTCTTGCCCCTGAGGAAACCTGTATGCTTATGGCAGTAATACATGACCCACCTCAAGATGATCCCCCTGACTTTTTGAACAGATTGCTTGACAATCTTCCAGCTACTTTGTGGGCCTCTGGGCCTATGGACATTGGACGACTCAACGTCCCACCAGTACAAGTTGTGCTTAAGAATCCTAACATTCTTCCATATAAGGCCCAATATCCTCTATCAGTGACCCAACAAGATGCAATATCCACCCAAGTAGCTTCACTCCTAGAATCAGGTGCAATAATACCTACCACTTCTCCTTGTAACACTCCGCTATATCCAGTAAAGAAGAAACAGATTAAAGGACAACCTCCAGTGTACAGGATGGTACAAGATCTACACGCTGTCAACGAAGCTACGGTTCTGGATGCCCCCATCGTGCCGAATCCATATACTCTTCTGTCCAGCATTCCGCCTGCGGCTTCCTGGTTTACTGTAACTGATCTTGCTAATGCTTTTTTCTCCATTCCACTGCATCCTTCGTGTCAATATCTTTTTGCATTCACCCACACTGGTCGACAGTATATCTGGACTGTGATGCCTCAAGAAGCCCAAAACAGCCCATCCAGTTTCAGCAAAGCTATGTCTTCTATGCTCTCCTCCTGGCAGGACGCTCACCCGGGAGTTGAACTCCTGCAATACGTGGATAACCTGCTTCTCTGTACTCCAGACCCATCCACGTGTCAAGAAACTACCTTGGATCTGCTCTATTTTCTAGCCTCGGCTGGCTGTAATGTCTCCAAATCGAAGCTACAGTTATATCTACAAAAAGTTGTTTTTCTGGGACATTATATTACCAAAGGCCGCAAACATCTTACGATGGCACGAAAGAAGGCTATCCTAGAGTTGGCCCCGCCAGAAACTCTATATGAATTACAGACTTTTCTGGGTCTTATTTCATACTGTCGTCCCTGGATTCCTGACGCTTCTGTTCTGATGCAGCCTCTATATAACTGTATTCCTCGAGAACTCCCAGCAATTTTCTATCTCACACAAGAAGCCCTAGACTTTTTCTACGCTCTACAACAAATGATTGCCTCATCTCCGGCTTTGGGAATTCCGAACTATTCTCTTCCGTTCCGTCTATATGTAATGGAACGACAAGACCATTCCACAGGTGTTCTTACCCAGATGCACAGTGGTCGACATCGTCCCCTCGGATTTTACTCCAAACGTTTAGATCCAGTTGCTCGCGCGGCACCCTCCTGTGTAAGGGCTATTCATGCTGCCAGCTATCTCTTAGACGTCACTTCAGACATTGTTTTTGGACACTCTCTGACGATTCTAGCTCCACATGATATTTCAGCTATTTTGCAACAGACTCAACCCAGACACCTCACTGCTCAACGTCATCTCCAACTCCAAGAAAGTCTCCTCCTACCTGACAATGTCTCTATTCAACGTTGCAATATTCTCAATCCGGCTGCCCTCCTTCCGCTTCCAAGGGGGGAGTATACTGATATTCCGTCTACGGATTTTATTGATCTAGCCACAGAAGAGGATTTTCAGGAACAGCTACTGTGGCATACACAGTCATCAAATGTCGATTTTCCAGATGTACCACCCGAAGACGACCCACATGATTGTCTGACCATGATGCAAGCGGAAGTCCATTCGCCTCCGAGCATACAGGATACCCCACTCTCGAACCCAGAATCGACCCTATTTGTGGACGGCTCCAGATATGCCGATGACAAGGGTCGCTTCCATACGGGAATGGCGGTTACGACTCACACCACAGTACTCTGTGCAAAAGCTCTACGACCGAATCATTCGGCCCAGGAGGGCCTGCATTATGGCCAAAGATTCTACCGCGAATATGTATACGGATTCCAGGTACGCCTTCGGAGTTGTACATGATTTTGGAGTCATCTGGAAGGCAAGAGATTATATCACCACAGCAGGGACTCCAATCAAGAACGGGAAAGCAGTAGAAGCTTTGATGACTGCGGCCCTACTCCCGAAACAAGTTGCAGTAATCAAAATTAAGGCACACTCACGGGCTGACACTAAGGAAACGCCTTAGCAGACAGTGCAGCCAAGCAAGCAGCCCTCAATGAAGACTCAACGGTCCCTCTAATGACGGTGACCGAGGAAGCAACAATGGAATAAGACTGGGATATTCTAATTCAATTACAACAACAAGCTTCAACCAAGGAATAAAACCAATGGATACAAGAAGGAGCAGCTAAAGATGAGCGGGGAGCCTGGGCCAAAGGCCAATATTTTTGTTTACCCCGGACATTATATCCTTAAGTTGCATTGTTAGCTCACGGACCTACACATCAGTCTAAAACCATTATGAAAGAAATCATCGACAAAATCTGGATTGCTCCAGGAATCACTCCAATACTGGCACGCATCATCGAATCCTGTTTAATCTGCGCTCAGTGCAACACTGGAAGGGCGGAACCAACTCCGTCCAAATGTTTACCAAAAGCTCAATATTCTTTCCAACAGATTCAAATCGACCATATTCAAATGCCAATGTGTCAGACTTTTCAATATGTACAAGTAGTGGTAGATGTGTTCTCTGGATGGCCTGAAGCTTACCCAGTATGAAACCAAACCGCACCCACTACCGCAAAGAAATTTATTCAAGAACTTATTTGCCGTTTTGGAGTCCCTGAGGTCATAGAAAGCGACCAAGGACCTGCATTTATGGCAAACATCACTCAAGAAGTGTGGAAAATTATAGGTTCACATCTCGCCTTCCACACCCCCTACCGACCCCAAATTAGTGGGAAAGTGGAAAGACTGAACGGTATACTCAAGTCAAAAATGTTAAAAATGACTCAAGAAACTGGTCTAAATTGAGTACAATGCCTACCCATCGTGCTTTTTGCTATCAGACACACGCCAAAGGCGTCACATAAGCTCACTCTACATGAAATATTTTTTGGAAGTAGTCTCAGGCTAGGACAGTACTTCCCACAGCAGTTGCAAATGAATTATGAAACAATTCCAGATCCCAATACCCTTGAAGGTACCCATTCCCTATTGCCTGGGGAGTGGGTGGTCGTGAAGAAACACGTCCGATCCACTCTGGAACCGCAATTCGAGGGCCCTTATCAAGTGCTACTAACAATTTCTATCTCAGTAAAAGTTGAAGAGAAGCCCACGTGGATACACGCATCGCACTGCAAGAGAGTCAAAGGATACAATTCTCCAGCAATTGACTCCTAAAATGCATATCCTTTGCAAGGGGGTGGGCATCCCGCTTATATTGCAGTACACGTGGGGAGGCATGATTAGAGCTCATGGGCACACAGGTTCTAAGGCTCAAGCCACTAATTATAAAGGAGGACGGGCAGCTGTCTCCCAAGACAGCCCGAAAGGCCCCCCTACCTTTTGGTCTAATTCGAGCAACACCCAAGTAGTTACCTTTATATTTCAAGCTTGCCATATTTTTGATTGCACCCCACACCCAGGTCAATTTTGGGTAACGAAAATGGCCCCCAACGATCCAGGATATTGCCGCCCTGAATTCGCCGACTGTATTGGGTACATATGCTATATCGGAGGGCAATGGGGGGGGGACTGTGGGTACTGGAGTTCCGTTATAACTAACTCAGGTACTAAATGGGGATATAAACCCCCGGAAGCCCTAGCCCTCAAGAATCAGTATGTTAAATCTTTATTCACACGGATGACCTTATTATCCACCGGAGTAGGTAATAATCAACAATATACACTTACTATAGAAAACCCACAACCCACCGATGCCCGAACCTACTATTTTGGGGTACACAAAACAAAATCCAATACGGACTCAAGGGGCCCCTTTTATCTCAAAGATATGTACAATAATCCAGAATGGAAAGAGCCTCAAAGTGATCCTCCACCTAATCCCCTGGCTCCAAATGCTGGCCCATCCATCCGACGTATGGTAACCATTGCCAACCCCTTTAATGCTCATGTATGATGATACTGAGCCAAGCAGTCTTGCGCCTTCTTATGAAACAGCATTCGACTTGATAGTCACCCCCAGCAGTAATCCCCACACTGTTTAGGGATATGTAGATCCGAGGGACATGTCCAAGACATGAAACCGGGATTTTATCCAGTAGGGATAATTTGTCGCCTCTGCAGGTGAAGAGGATGCGGGACCATGTCCGGTAGGATCTGTCAGGATTAGGGATAGTCAGCCATCATATATTCAAGTGGGGACAGTTATGGAACCAAAATCTATCAGCAAGAAACGCTTATTGCTTTAATGAAAATAAGCTGGCTTCGACCAATATAAAGGGTCACACCTCCCTCAGGGATGTGGGAGACACAAGCAGCAGTTTCAGTTTGACTTATATCAGTTTCTGCAATTATACGGTTGACCTAGAGAATGCTAACATAATCTTTTTTGCAGCTGGCTGCCGTCCAACTATATCATTTGCATATAACGGTAGCTTGTTTACAACCCCTATCATATATAAACTTTGTACAATTTTCTGCCTTGTTCCGCATAGTTTCAGGATTAACCAATTAACACGATTTATGTAACCTGACGCCCCTCTATATAAACTATAGTGTAAACATAATAAAGCAGAGTGATTTTGGACCTGACCCAGAGTGTGTCGTGTGTCTTATTTCTCTCTCCGTGCACGTACATTTATATTCATATAATTTGGAGCAGTTCAACAATTCAAGAAAGGCTTTATTGGAAAGCATCCAAAACAATACTAGTTATGAAATATATGCAGGGCCAATATAAAGAGCTCTTCAGTGACCTGTTCACTAACAGAAATGTACAAAGAACAAGAGGTCACCCTCTGACTGGAAGAGCAGAGATTTCATAGACGACAAACGAAGTGATTATTTACAGTGAGGACAATAAAGGTATGGAATTCACTGCCAGGGAGGTTGTTAGGAAATACATCAGATGCTTTCAAAAGGGGTCTGGATATTTTTTCGAATTCGAAGCTTAACCCCTTAACGACAGTCCGCGTACATGTACGGGGTTGCCGTGCAACGTGATAACGACAATGCCCATACATGTACGGGCTGCCGTTAAATAGCTGCATCGCTGCGGCTTTGCAGCATCCATGGAAGCCTCACAAGTGAGGCTGACCGTGGATCAGGGGAGGAAAGCCCCTACCCCGATAGCCTTGTGATCGCTCCGAAGAGCAACCACAAGTGCCATCCTGTAAATGACGATGGCATTAACAATAGAAAATGAATTCACAGAGGGTCTATCCAGACCCTCTTGAGAACTCTCAAGCTCCTCCTGCAGGTTGAATGCAGGTACTGCATCCAACCATGCAAGGTCAATGGAGCCCAGCTCACTAATCAGAGTGATTAGTAAAAATGTTAAAAAAATTATTGTTCAAAAATGTTAAACAAAAATTAAAAAAAAATATGGTAACATGTAAAAATCCCCACTGTCACCAAAAAAAAAAAAAGTTTTTAATAAGCAAGTCCTACAATTGTTTATCTTTACAATAATTCCTGCATGGAAAGAGTTAGAATATTGGCATTACAAATGCCCATAGAGTGTCTAGTATTAAAAAATGTATGATTTGATGGGGTAAATTGAATTGACCGGAGTGACAGAATGACCTGTCATACAGGGCCCCAAGGTAGACAGAGATGGCTCCGGCCTGGCTGTGTAACAAACATGGCTCAAGCAGGAACTCCATTGTGTTAACAAATCCCATTAATAGGATTACTGCCAGGAGGATATTCAGTAGCCAAAGGGGATTAAAGGTTGGATCGTCTACATGTACCTGTTTATTAATGTTAATTCAATTATGTGGAAATATAAAGCTATGTTTTACAACAATAAAATGTTCCATTTGTTCTTCACAATCATGGTGGTCGTGACTACTTTTGTGATCTAAGACAAAGATCCATCTATTAGCCTTTTGAGGCTGGAGACTATCCTGGAGGGTCAGACGAAGGATTCATAGGGTATCTATAACCCTAACTAAGCAACCCATTACACTGGTGGCAGCGGTGGGATCCTTCTTCTTACTGTCCCAGAAGTATGGCAGATGACTATCGGGTCCTCAACGTACCAGTCCTGCAGGACCTATTGGCCCACCGAGGCAGAGAAACTGCCAGAATGAAAAAGAGTGAATTGATCGCAGGGGGACAAAAGACCGATCAGCCCCTTGGACCAGGGTATGATACCCAGCTTCTCGACAGGTCATACGCCTCCCCTTCCTGAGGAACATGATGTGGTCGACCAGAGGGTGAAAAGGAGGCTAGCCAACTATGGGGCTAACCCCCCCTTCGAGGTGGTGGATCGCATCACACAAGCAGCAGAAAGGGAAAGAGCAGAGGAATTGCGGGTCCAACCCAGCGGGAGCAGCTGTGGTGACTCTCCATCAGTTCGGAGCACAAGCACCAAGAACAGACTAAAGGTTACCCATCAGTCCTTTCAGACATTTGATGACCTGAAGGGCGACATCGATGGCTTCCTGCAGGACTTCGAACGTCAGTGCAAGCTCCATGATATTGAGGACCGAGATTGGGTACCTGTCCTAGCGGGGAAGCTCACGGGGAGAGCCGCTGAGGCATATCGTGCCATACCCGACGAATGCAGTAAGGACTACTTTGAAGTCAAACAACGACTTTTGGCACGGTATGCGATCACCCCCGAGACTTACCGCTGGAGGTTCCGTGAACAACGCATGGGTCCTAAAGATACGCATGTGGAATGGGCACACCGGATGAGACGGGCAGTCCACAGCTGGCTGCAGGGATGCGAGGCAGTCACAGCCGAAGAAGTGATCCAGCAATTTTTAATGGAGCAATTTTTTCAACTGGCAGCTAGAGACATCAAGGACTGGGTAAGAGACCATGACCCTACCACTGTGGAAGAGGCGGCTCGTCTAGCAGACAAATATGTAGACATCCGCCGCTCTCTGACCCGTACTCACTACCCTTTCCCCGCTACCCAGCCAAACCCTACCATGGCACAACCGCATTCCCCTGCCCCGGGACCCCAGAGACTGTTTTCCACCCCGTCCCGCGTTCTTATGCACGCCCCCCCCCGGATCCTTAAGCCTGCCGCTGGATGTTTTCAGTGCGGGCAGTCGGGGCACATCAAGTGGAATTGCCCAAACCTATGTCCCCGGCCAGCTCCCTCCAGGCCTCGCTATGCTGGCACCACAACTCCCTTTCTACCCCGGCAGGCTCATTGGGTGAGCCATCCCCCTGTGGTTACTGGGGACCTGATGTCTTTTGACCCTGTTGATAACCCTGTCCCAACTGAGGATTGTACACCTGTTTGGGGCTATACCCAGGATGTATCCCTCATACAACAGCCTAACATGGATAATAGAGAGCACAACTATCAGCCGGTCCTTGTAAACGGGAGACAGGTCGAGGGTCTGAGGGACACTGGGCTACCCTCACACTCGTACAACCTGGAGTACTGGAAAACATAGAGCCCCTGGATTACAAAATCAACGTTCGAGTAGCAGGGGGACAAGTTCATGAAACTTCCATGGCACGGGTCCACTTGGACTGGGGTGCAGAAAATGGATACCGGGATGTGGGCATTATGCACGGACTCCCCACCGATGTGCTCCTGGGCAATGACTTGGGACTGCTAGAAAGCCGCTTTGTACCTCGCAATCCAGATCTCACTATCACAGCCGCCTGCTCTGCTGTAACCCGAGCCCAAGCACGCACTCAGGGGACCCCAGTAAGTTCTGACCCTGACCCCCACCCCTGACTGACTCCCTTCCCTGGCCCAATCCAGACGTGTTCAAGCAGGCTCTCCAGTCTAACTCCACGCTACAACGTTACTGTACTAGGGCTGCCATGGGGGAAATAGGCAAGGACCGCATTCTATGGAAAGATGGGCTCCTGTACCGGTCACCCTTAGAAGACACCTCTGATCCCCACACTGTTACACCCCTACAGTTAGTCATCCCCACTCCCTACAGAGTTCCCCGCCTCGCCCTAGCTCATGCTGCCCCCTTTGCCGGTCACTTAGGTAGTACCAAGACCCGTCGCCGGCTAGCAAAAACATTTTTCTAGCCGAAATTGTCTCAGGATGTTGCACAATATTGCCGCACCTGTGATCTATGCCAACGGGTAGGAAAGCGAGGAGACTCTTCCCGAGTGCCCCTAAATCCCCTACCCCTGATCAGCGAACCCTTTCAGAGGGTGGCGATTGACTTCATAGGACCA